>JANHMN010000024.1:34569921-34587719 GCA_030674055.1 Rhabdomys pumilio
GAAGAAGAAGAAGAAGAAGAAGAAGAAGAAGAAGAAGAAGAAGAAGAGTTTCCACTGTACCATCACAAGGCCCCCTGTGAAGAAAGCACAATTATTCCCAGTCTACAGATGAGAACATTGAGGCCTCTCGAGGTTGTGTGACCAGGCAGCAGCCTGTGGCATTGGTTAACAGGTCCTCTTTTTTTTGTCAGCAGGCTCCCTCTGTGCTTACTTTTGCCATGGATGTGAGGAGGTTTTAGATGGAGTTTGGAAACTCTGTGGGCCAGCTTTGGAAAGCAGGGCCTGGTGGATTCATTACTGTTAACTAATTATAACCCTTTCTACCCTGTCTTTAGTCATCCCTATTAGTGATCCCTGATCCAAAATCAAGTCGAAACTCTCCCTTTAGCTGGCCACACCTGTGCCAGCTGCAGGACCTCCTCCCCACCCCACCCCACCCCTGCTTGTTCTCCAGGATATTAATGTTTCAGATGGTACTAGATCTGCCATCTCAAAGAGTGGTACGAGTGTGAATGTTCCTTCCAACTGACTAGGGTCAGGGGTTTGGGGCATAAACAGCTCAGAAGCCTGCTACATCCTCTTTGATGGGTTACATGTGGACTGCCCTAGTGTCAGCTTGTCTTGTTTTAAGTTAGAGACCCAGGATCACCAGCCAAAGGCCTCACCAACCTGAAGGGATGAAGAGATAGGCAGAAATTAACTTCTTCCAAGGGGAATTGGCATTAGCCACGGGGAAACAGTCTTTGGGACTCTGACACAAAGGGTGAGCATAGGAGAGAATCTACCCACTCCAGCCTGAGATGTGCCATCTGGTCCTTTCTGGAACATTCTGTTTGATTCAAGGCCTGGTACCCACACCTCCGTCTTAACAAGGCCTTCATGACTATTGGGCAGTCTGCTCCCACCACCCTTCACGTGTGTGGCCCTAGGTATGTATGTGAACATATATGTGAATGTATGTGACTGCGTGGATGTGAGTGTATGCAGGTGAGTGAGTGTGTGTGTAAGTACCTGCATGCTATTTACAGAAATGTATGTATGCAAGTGTGCTTACATGGGTATGTGACTGCATATAAGGATGCATGTGTGAGTGTTTGTATGGGTGTGTGTGTGTGTGTGTTTATGAATGTGCATGGGCGTGTGACAGCATATGCAGTCCCTCAGTCCTTGACCTTGCAGTATGGCTCTGTCTCTGCTGCTTTTATCGCCACGGGAAGCCTGTCTGAGTCAGGCCCCGCAGAATGGACAGCCTTGTAGTCACCAAAGGCCAGGGCGGTTCTTATAGACCGAGTGCACTTTGGCTCTGCCACTCTCTGATCTCTACTCCCTGGAGCCCAGCGCTTAGCATCATGAAATGTCAGAGCCTGGGGCACAGCGGGTGGGGGTGTCAGACTAACTCACCTGACAAATAGGGGAGACCAGGCCCTAGTCAGGTCCCTGCTGTTCAGACACTCAGGACTGCAGAGGCTGCACAGCATTTAGCCCCCAGCTAGCTGAGAACAGCACCTCCCTGGCCTCTTCTCTCTCCTGCCACAACCTGGAGTCGTTTATCAGCCACAGAGTCTGCAAAACTGGCCTCCCTGGGACCTCCAGCTCTAGTCCTCAGGCTGGGAAACGGGGTCCAGCAGGGGAGGCGTTGCAATATGACCAGGCTGCATCCTTCTCCATCACTGGGTCTGCCTTAGGCGCGCTCTCTTCGCCGGTCTGGGGCTGAGCAGGATTCTAGCTGTGGTCAATGGTAAGACAGTTTTTTTCGGCCTAAGCTTTGGAACTTGCTATGGAAATCAGGATGGGGTCACACTCACTCTCCTGACATACATAGAGTGGATTACCTCTGGTGTCCCAGAATGCAACTAACGCGACATCCCAGAATGTAACTAATACTTGCATACAACTAGTATTCGGGAGAATACTTTCTGCTTACGAGAACTATTAGAATAAGAAGGCAAACAGTAAATCTGATATTAAACACGTTAAAATGGAGCCTTGTTGAAAACAAGGCCTCAAAAAATTGGTTTAAGACTCAGAGTTGTTCCTCTCCACGGAAATCTTTAGTAAAAGGCGAAAGATTTATACGATCTGAAGAGAAACCAGAGTATGCTGGTGTGGCCTGTCACTCACAGGTCGAGTAAGAACTCCTCCTAGTTCATTGATGGTGTCTACTTGACTCACGATTACTCTAGCTAAAGAGAACCGCCCTTTTTTCTTTTATAAATGTCGTCTAACTTTCACGGAGATAGTCTTAGAACAACCTATTTATTTTTCGTTATGTTGTCGTATTGTGCGCAGTGTTCGCTGGGTATGCAAATACATAGCGGCCCCGCCCATGTCCCCACGCAGTGCCCGGCCGGGCCACCAGAGGGCGACGCTGAGAGCTGGCTCGGGAGTTCAAGTCTGAGACTCAGATTTTATGGTCTGTTTCTGTACATCTACATTTTATTCGCTAACAGCCTGCGTTTGCTTTATTTTTTACTTCTGTGATGCTGCTGAGGACCGGAAATATTGCCTCACACGCACCAGACAAGCACTTTACAACGAGCTAGATTCCCAACCCTAATTACTGCAATAAATTCGAACGAGAGCACAGCGTTCAACTGTGGGTACACTAAGCTCAGGATCCCGGGTCTTGCTTTAGTGAGAGCGAGGGGTGGGTTTGAACAGTGTACCGCTTTCCTGTTTCTTGGACTGCACGGCGAGCATCTGAGTAGCTTGTGGTTGTGTGGATTTAAAGTCGTGCGCTCAGCGCTTCACTTTGAATACTCTGCTTTCTTGTCTGTTTTTTAGGAGTCTGTGACCACACTTGCTTTAAAATTGGAGCTTGCGCCGGGCAGTGGTGGTGCACGCCTTTAATCCCAGCACTTGGAAGGCAGAGGCAGGCGGATTTCTGAGTTCGAGGCCAGCCTGGTCTACAGAGTGAGTTCCAGGACAGCCAGGGCTACACAGAGAACCCTGTCTTGAAAAAAAAAAAAAAAAAAAAAAAAAAGACGAAAAAAAAAATTGGAGCCTGCAGGTGGGCATATGGTGCATACCTTTAGTCCCAGGATCGGAAGGCAGAGGCAGGCAGATCTCTGTGAGTTTGAGGTCAGCATGGTCTACATAGTTGACCCTGTCTTGAATAAATAAGTAAATAAAATTGTACCTTGCATGCTAGTTCCGGTTTCCCTTTGGCCACATTACTGCTGTGGATAAGATCTTGTGGGTCTCTGACCCTGAACTTTTAAGATTCATTGTCCTTTCCCAGGTGGTTTCAGTGGCACCCAGGACCTGCCCACCCTGACCCTGAATGGAAGCCAGCGCTTTTCGTGTATTTGGAGACAGTCTTGCTGTGTGACTCGGGTTAACCTCAAACCCCTCCTGCTCTTACCTCAGTCTCTCAAATCCTGGGATCACAGACCCGCACCACCACACCCAGTGCTGGCCACCTCTCCTTTATGGGGAGAGCAGTCCAGTCTCACTGTCAACGAGGTGAATCAACAGTCCTCGCTTCTGGGTAGACGGTTTTGGAGCTCTTGGTTTGGAACAGCTGTGACAGGAAAGTGACAGCCAATGTCCCCTTGTGACTGCGGGGCCCTTGAAACCTTAGTGCGTCTGGGAACTGAATGTTGTTGGGAGACAGGGTCTAACACTGCAGCTCAACCCACTCAGCACCTGAATTATTTTTTAAAACATTTGATATTTTATTTTTGTTTTATTTGTTTGTTTGGTTTGGTTTGATTTTCGAGACAGGGTTCTAGGTCAGCCAAGGCTACTCAGAGAAACTGTTTCGAAAAACTGAAAACAAAACACAAAACACAGCTTGCACATGGATGACACTCTGAGATCTCTCTCTCTCCCCCCTCTAACATGTATGTATGTGTGTGTCACTGTGCATGCACGTGTAGACCCCACAAGGTCAATTCAGAAGACAGTGCCAGGAGCTGCAGGAATACAGGGGTTTGTGAACCGTCTGCCAGATCAGGGCTGAGCCTGGGTCCTCTGCAAGAACAGCGAGAGCTCTTAACTGCTGAGCCAGCTCTCTAGCACTCGGCCCTCTTTAATGTTTTTCAAGATATTGTTGGGGGTGGAGTGCACACGCTGTGCTGTATGTGTGGAGGTCAGAGGTCAACTGTGGGAGTCAGTCCTTTTCTTTTACCATGTGAGTTCCAGGGATCAAACTCAGGTCATCAGGCTGAGCAGCAAAGTGCTTCTGATGCTATCTAGGGGTGCAGGAACGGATTCATGTTCTCTGATTAAAGAAAGAGAGGAAGGAAATGTCATCATATGTCTTGGGGGCATCCAGCGAGCCATCATATGATATCAGGGAATTTGATGTCCCCTCTCTTGGGATTTTCAGTCTCATTAGTAATAGAATTAAGAAGAGATACAAACAGAAGCTCAGGCAGTTTAAGAGAAAAGTGTCGGGACAGGCAAGCTGTAAATCTTACAGCTCCTTGGAGGAGGGGAATGGAGGCTATAAGCTAGCAGCTGACAGCAGGCAGCTACAAGACCGGAAGGAGAGCTTTGAGGAAGCATAAAACACCAGCTAAGGAGCTTAGGCAAACGTAGGCTCTGGTCAGCCACAGGAAGAACAAGAGGAGGGAGGACAAAAGAAATAGTTATAAGAGGCAGATGCTTGCAGCCAACCACTGGGCTGAGTGCAAGGTCCCCGATGAAGGAGCTGAGGGGGTTTGCAGCCCCACGGGGGCAGCAACAGTGTCAACCTGCCAGACCCCCCAAAGGTCCCCGGGACTGGACCACCAACCAAAGAGTACACGTGGAGGGACCCGTGCCTCCAGCAGCATATGTGGCAGAGGATGGCCTTGCTGGACGTCAGTGGGAGGGGTGGCCCTTGGGCCTGAGGGTGTTCGGTGCCCCAGTGCAGGAGAATGCCAGGGTGGGAAGACGGGAGTGGGTGGGTGGGGGAGCACCCTCATAGAGCCAAGGGGAAGGGGTGGGATGGGGGTTTCCGAAGGGGAGACGTGGAAAAGGGAAAACAATTGAAATGTAAATAAAGAAAATATCTAATTTTTTTTTTTTAAAGAAATAGTTATAGTCACAACTCAGAAAGGTAGACAGACGTAGCCAAACGTCCTTCCAGCTCCTACCGTCTGCACTAAAGGGTGGGATTCAGGGAAAGAAAAGCATCTGATTGTAAAGTGAACCCTCCTTCCTAGGGCTGGTCCCCACCCAGATTCCTTTTTTTTTTTTTTTTTTTTTTTTTTGGTTTTTCGAGACAGGGTTTCTCTGTGTGGCCCTGGCTGCCCTGGAACTCACCTTGTAGACCAGGCTGGCCTCGAACTCAGAAATCCGCCTGCCTCTGTCTCCCAAGTGCTGGGATTAAAGGCGTGTGCCACCACCGCCCGGCCCAGTTATTCTTTCTTAACGCCAGTTTGATTCTTTTTGGTTAGTTTGGTTTAGCTTTTTGTTTTTTTTTTTATTATTATTATTTTCAACCAGGGTTTCTCTGTATAGCTTTAGACCAGGCTGGCCCCAAACTCAGAGATCCATCACCACTACTGATTTAGTTACTAATTAAACCACCACTGACTAATTCTCGGACTAAGAGGTTTTGTTTTTGATTGTTTTTGCCCCCAGACGGCTCTTGGTGGAAACATCTTAAAACCCTGTGGGATCCAGGGAGAGTTCGAGGCTTGCCTGGTCCTACAGAGTACAGGGCAACGCACAGAACCAGGAAAAAAAGTCAAAAAGCCCAGGAATTGGCCAAATAAGGTTCAATGAAAATAAAGGTTCAATGAAAGCAAAAAGTGTATGAGTTTTACTAAACCTTGTACCGTACCATTCAAAAGTAAAATCTTTATGTGCTTAAATAAATATACACATACATCTAAAAAACATTACAGGTTATATACAACCTATAAAGACACACAGACAGTAAAGTAAGGGTAACACTATCTGATTAAAAAGAAACACAGTATGTTACCGACACCTACAACAGAACTATAAGCCAGAATGTCTAACTTTTAACACAGTAGGTGGAGCCTTGTTGAAAACAAGGCCTCAAAAAATTGGTTTAAGACTCAGAGCTGTTCCTCTCCACGGAAATCTTTAGTAAAAGGCGAAAGATTTATACGATCTGAAGAGAAACCAGAGTATGCCAGTGAGAGCGTTAGTGCGCTTCTAGGGTAACGGAACCTCCTAGGTTACTAAGGGTGACTTGTACATTCGAACCGCCGTCACTTATAGAAATTTCTTCATGACCGTTTGAAGCGATATTTCGTTTTTAGTTTTAAAAACTTCGAGAAACGGAGGATTTTTTTTCACAAAAATGTTTGCATAAGCTGCGTTGTTACGGGTATGTAAATGAGCCGAGTAATCGCCCTGGCGATTGGCCCTGTTCCCACAGGGGGCGGGGCGGAAGTTTGCACCTCCTGCTCGCCCGAGTGGCGGGGTTGGTTCCTCCGTCCGCTGGAATTTGAACACGGTTTCTTGGAAATAAAAGAGGTTTCCAGTGGATTAGACGGCGATGGCTTGTAAAGGACAAAGAAATAACAGACAGACTCCCGGTTCTGAGGGTGGGATTGGCACAGGAGCACACATAGGGTGCGTGCGTGCGTGTGCACGTGTGTGTGAGTGTGTGTGTACGCGTGCGCGTGCGCGTGCGCGTGCGCTGCGGAGTCAGACGCCTTGGAGCAGGCAATTGTGAGCTGACACACGTAAGTGCTGGGAACTGAACTCAGGTCTTCAGGAAGAGCAAGCAGCAAGCACTCTGGTGGTGCTGATGGTTTTTCGAGACAGGGTTTCTCTGTGTAACCCTGGCTGTCCTGGAACTCACTCTGTAGACCAGGCTGGCCTCGAACTCAGAAATCCGCCTGCCTCTGCCTCCCAAGTGCTGGGGTTAAAGGTGTGCGCCACCACTGCCCGGCAAGTGAGTCTTTTTTGTTGTTGTTTTTGTTTTTTCTTTTTAACTATTTATTGTATGTATATGAGTACACTGTTGCTGTCTTCAGACACACCAGAAGAGGGCATCAGATTCCATTACAGATGGTTGTGAGCCACCATGTGGTTGCTGGGAATTGAACTCCGGACCTCTGGAAGAGCAGTCAGTGCTCTTAACCACTGAGCCATCTCTCCAGCCCCAACTTTTATCTTTTACTTATATGCATGTGTGTTGAGTGTCTGCTACGTGTCCCTAAGCCCACAAAGACCCCATCAGACCCCTGTAGCTGGAGTTTCGGGCAGTTGTGAGTGGCCTGATGCGGATGCTGAGAAGCAAATTCAGGTCTTTTGGAAGAGCAGCAGATGCCCTTGATGCTGGACCATCTCTCTCCAGACCTGCTTCTGTACTCTCTATGCCACGCCACGTCTGTACTCTGTTTTCTGATCTCGTTTTTATTTAATGCCTTGTTTTCATTGGCTTTCTTCTGTTCCTTGAGTTTTTTCCTTCTTTATTCCTGAAGCTGGATAATTGGCTGTTATTATCATTATATGGTGTTAGATTGACCCAGGGTCTTCTGCATGAAAGGTGAGTGGTAGATCCTGTATCCCACTGGTAGCCCCGAGTTGAAGAGAGAAAAACAATAACATTTACAGGAGTTAGGGAGACGGTGTGGTGGGCAAGAGAGCGTTCTGTGTGTGCATGAAGATCTGAGTTCAAATCCCAGCACCTATGTAAAATGTGGGGTGTGGGTATGGGAATAATCCCAGCACCGTGGGGGTCTGCTGGCTGCCTGCCGAGTTCCAGGCTCAGTAGAGACCCTGTCTCGAGGGGAAAAGGTGAGATATAACAGAGTAGAATACGCCTTCTGTCCTTCTCTGGCCTTTGTGCATGCACGTGGGTGTTTGCATACATCACACACCCATGCACACTCCACACAATTTACAATCTCTATAAATAGTCCTAAGGACATACAGCATTCATTAAAGAACACAATAAAAGCTGGGCATGGTGGCTCACATCTGTAACCCCAGCATTCAGGAGACTGAGGCAGAAGGATTGCTCTCAATTCCAGTTGCTCTGAACTATGAGCCGCTGCTCTCTTCTCCTTTCACTGGAGTGTTTTAAAGTATTTTATATTTCATTTTTAATTATGTATGTGCACACATGAATGCATAAAATGGGAATTCTGTAAAAAGACATGATTTTATTTGTGTCTGGGCATGTAGAGGATAGAACAGGGCATCACATCCCTCCAAGCTGGAGGTACAGATGTTTGAGGAATCATAGCTGGTTATTTGGGTGCTGGGATCTGAGTTCTTCATGATCGCATGTCAAGTGCTCTAACCACTGAGCGATCCTTCCAGCTACATTTCTTACAGAGCAAGAGTGCCGCTCGCTCGGAAAGAAGCTTACCATTGTCCCCACCTCCATCTCCATAGTCCTGGGCCAGAGACTTTACCAGGGAGAAGACTAATGGTAACAGGCTCCATGGAGAAGCCTCATGCAAACAGATTGGAATATTGTATAGCTTGATGGTAGGGCACTTCTCCTGTATGATAGTGGCTCTGGGCTTAATCCCTAGCAAGGCAAATAACAATGGTAATAAAAACATCATCAACAACAATAATAATACACAGAGAAAGAAAGTGGATCAGTCCTGGAGGTTGTGTTGAAGGGTAATTGGGAGACTGACAATCTTACTGGTTTTTTGGGCTAATCTATAGACTGGGCATATTTCCAGGAAATTAAATAGTTGGAGTCACAATATACAAACACCAACTCAGGGAACTATTCCTTCTGAGGAGTCTAAGCCATACAGCACGGAGTGGATTTTAACATCTGGATGTTGTCAGGGACAAAGACAAAGAAAAGGTCTGCAAAAGTACTGCCAGCACTTGTGAGTGCTGAGGCAGAGGGATGGCTGCATGCTTGAGGCCCCAGCACCTATGAAGCTGAGGCAGGAGGACTGCTACACGTTTGAGGGCAGCCTTGGCTAAATATAGAATTCCAGGCCAGCCTATGTAGAATGAGACCCTGTCTCATAAAACAAACAAACAAACAAAAAACCCAAATCAAGCCAGGTGCAGTGGCATATGCTTTTAATCGCAGTACTCAGGAAGTAGAGGCAGGAGGATCCCTGTGAATTTGTGACTAGCTTGATCTACATGGTAAGTTCTAGCCCAATCAGGGCTACAGAGTGAGAACTTTCTTCATAATCGAACGTAAAAACCAAAACCAACTAACCAACTAATGAACCAACCAAACAAATCCTTTAAACAAAAAACCAACCCCCCAACTCCGCCACAGTTGTGTCAAAGTTACTATGGGCATACTGGCTATGGTCGCTGTGGACATACCCCCTGCAGTCATTGTGATCATACCCCCTGCGGTCGCTGTGGGCATACCCAATGAACTTCAAGTAGCATTAGTGCGAACATTTTTTTGTTTTTATTGGATATTTTCTTTATTTACATTTCAAATGTTTCCAGGTTTCCCCTCTGGAAAACCCCCATCCTATCCCCCCTCCCCCTGCCTCTATGAGGGTGCTCCCCCACCCACCCACCCACCCACTCCTGCCTTCCCACCCTGGCATTTCCCTACATGGGGCATTGAACCCCACAGGACCAAGGGCCACTCCTTCCACTGACATCCAACAAGGCAATCCTCTGCCTCATATGCAGCCAGAGCCATGGGTCCCTCCATGTGTACTCTTTGGTTGGTGATCCAGTCCCTGGGAGCTCAGGGGGGGGGTCTGGCCAGTTGACACTCTTGCTCCTCACACGGAGCTGCAAACCCCTTCAGCTCCTTCAGCTCCTTCTCCAACTCCTCAGTTGGACCCTGCACTCAGTCCAGTGGTTGGCTGCGAGCATCACCTCTGTATTTGTCAGGCTCTGGCAGAGTCTCTCTGGAGACAGCCATATCAGGCTCCTGTCAGCACGCACTTCCCAGCATCCTCAATAGCGCCCAGGTTTGACAACTTTATGGGATGGATCCCCTGGTGGGGTAGTCTCTGGCCTTTCCTTTGGTCTCTGACCCACACTTTGTCTCCATTTTTCCTCCTGTGAGTATTTTGTTCTCCCTTCTAAGGACTAAAGCATCCACACTTGGTCTTCCTTCTTGAGCTTCATGTGGTCTGTGAATTGTATCTTGGGTATTCTGAGCTTTTGGGCTAATATCCACTTATCAGTGCGTGAATACCATGTGTGTTCTTTTGGGGTTTTGTTTTGTTTTGTTTTGTTTATTTTGTTTTTTTGTTTTTTCGAGACAGGGTTTCTCTGTGTAGTCCTGGCTGTCCTGGAACTCACTCTGTAGACCAGACTCGCCTTGCCGGGCAGTGATGGCGCATAACTTTAATCCCAGCACCTGGGAGGCAGAGGCAGGTGGATTTCTGAGTTCAAGGCCAGCCTGCTCTACAGAGTGAGTATCAGGACAGCCAGGACTACACAGAGAAACCCTGTCTCAAAAAACCAAAAAAAAAAAAAAGACCAGGCTGTCAGGCTGGCCTCTAACTCACAGAGATCAACCTGCCTCTGCCTCCTGAGTGCTGGGATGAATTGCTGGGATGAATAGAGCCCCTGGAATGAGGGTTAGGAGCCACTCTTTGCTAGAACCTAATCCTCTGCAAGACCACCCAGTGCTTGTAACCACCTGAGCCATCTGGTAGAAATCTTGAAAGCAACATGAGGAAAACAAACATTTCACAAGGCAACCCCAGTAACATTTACTGCTGACCCTTCAGCAAAAACAGTGGAGAACGCAGAGGAGTGGGATGACATGCCTACAGCTCCTAGGGGAAAGTCAGCAACAGAAACTGCAGATCAGTAAGCCCTTCAAAGGACCAACAGCTGAGATACACTTTCCATCCTAAGTGGGCTGGCATGTGGCTTAGAGGTCGACTTCAGATTGAGGAGCCCCTAGGTTCATTCCCCAGGACTCCTAAATAAAGCAGCGTTGAGCTCAGACACACCAGAAGAGGGCGTCGGATCCCATTACAGAGGGTTGTGAGCCACCATGTGGTTGCTGGGAATTGAACTCAGGACCTCTCAAAGAGCAGTCAGTGCTCTTAACCATTGAGCCACCTCTCCATCTCATCAATATTCTTTAAAATTACATTTATTATACTTACCTGGCAGGAGAGATGGTCAGAAGGTTTTCTCAGGGTGAGGGTCATGCCGCATGCTTCAGGTGTGCAGCAGGTACCTTAGGGTTCCAGCTGCTCCACCGGGCCCTAGGGACCCCAGGACTTGGGGTGCTTGAGGGATTTTATTGGAGGCCATAGGCTCTCAGACAATTTGGTGATTCCAGATCAGTCCAGGCCTTACAACAACCATTATCATTTGGACTCTGGGGGGGGGGGGGGCGTTTCCCAGCTCATTGCTTGGCCTGGGAAGCCCTATAGGGTCTGGGGATATAGTTCTGCCTGCCTTCCCTCCCAAAGTCTGGGGAGCAAAGGGCTAAGCCCCATTCAGATGCCCAAGGAAGGGGTTTATTTCTCAGAGAGTGTATGTGTATGTTTATTTATCTAATTAAGTAATCTGTAGACCAGTCTGGTCTTGAACTCAGAGATCTGCCTGCCTCTGCTTGCGGTGTGCTGGGACTAAAGGCACGCGCCACTACTCCTCAGCATGTGTGGAGTTTTTAAGTGGGGTTCTTTTGGTCTAACAATTCAGCACTGGCCTTAGATTTCTATGTCATCAGTGGGCCAAGTGCTTTTTTTTTTTTTTTTTTTTTTCCTAATGAGATCCTGAGGAGGAAGAGGTTAAAGGGATTCTGTTCTTACATTTATTTTTGTGTATACGTTCACACTGGGCACACTGAGCCTTGGGCCATGTGTGGATCATGGGACAAATTGCTGGGATCGGTTCGCTCCTAACGTGGGATCCCGGGGTAGAACTCCCGTCGTGAGGAGTCCAGCTGCTGAGTCCAGCTGCTGAGTCATCTGGGGTCCGGTCTTTGCCCTTCCGCGGGGTCAGCTCGTGTTCTCCCAGCCCTCCAGTGCATGTTTTCCCGACTTCCTGTTAGAGGCCTTCGAAGGAGGAGGATCCTGGGAAATCTGAGGTCAGACATTTGAGCAATTCAGAGAATTCCGGAGGCCGTAAGGTAGAGAGAGAGGAAGGGCCTGGGGTCGGCTACAGCGTCTTGAGAAAGTATCCGTGTCACTCCGACCCTCAGCTTCTCCCTGGGTGGCGAGTGGCTCCTCCTGTGTCAGCTCCAGGGGAAACTGGTTTATTCAACAGGTGGCAATTCCCAAGGTGAGAGAGGCAGGCTTAAGCCGTAGAGCCAGCAGCACAAAGACGATTCCCCGGGGCGGGTCCCGGATCGGTTTCCACCCCGGGCTGTGGCGGGGATGATAAGGACATCTTTGCCCAGCACCCTGGGCAGCTGGGATCCTCGGGGACGCGTGGATGGGCGAGCGCAGAGCCAGGGCGCGGGAAGGGGCGGGCCTGAGCCTGGTGGGCGGGGCGGGGCGGGTGGGCGGGGCGAGCCTGGTGGGCGGGGCGGCGTGAGAGCGGCGGGCAGGGAGGTAGGCCGTGGCTGTAGGCGGTGTGGGGCGGGCAGGCCCGATCGGCCCGGGTCCCCGGGGTGCTGCACCCTCGCCGCGTGCAATAAGCGATTCCTCCAGACCGGGGACCCCAGGACTGGCGGGGTCCGAGAGTCAGCTCTCCCAGATCCGGTGTTTCCCGCACTGAGCGACCGAGCCCAGTGTCCTGCAGAGGACGCTCGCCGGCGCGTTCTCACCACTGTCAATTTGTCACCCTTTGCCTAGCTCCACCCCCCGGGCTGGGAAACCTGGCAGCAGACGATCCCCAGTCCCCCGGGCCCGGGCACCGCGCTGCCCCTCCTTGTCTCCTCCGGGCCACGCGCTACGAGCCCGGGATGCAGCTCTCCAACAGGGCGGCAGCCAGGGAGGCGGCGAGCCGCGACGTGCTGGCCGCCGACCTCCGCTGCAGCTTCTTCGTCTCGGCGCTGCAGAGCTACAAGCGAGACTCGGTGCTGCGGCCCTTCCCCGCCTCCTACGCCCGCCACGACTGTAAGGACTTCGAGGCCCTGGTGAGTCCGTTCTGATCCACCGTTGCTCGCCGCATCCTGGGCCAAGTGGCCCCGTGGAACGGCAGGCAGCAGCAGCAGCTCCACCCGTGTTAGAAAACATGCCAGATTCCCTGAACTTCTCACCCAGCCTGGCCTTGGGGAAGGTTCCCGTCAGCAAGAACACTCCTAAGCACCCTGGTGTAGACAGACACGCTGCCAAGTCATTTGGTGGCTGCTTTCTTTTGTCAGTGACTGATTTCCCAGGAGTGAAGTGAGGAATACAGAGTCTTCCACGACACGCTCAAGTGTGGCTCTAAAGGGCGTTGATCTGAACCAGCTGCTCTGCCTAGATAGGAAGTTGTCCCTCCCTTTGCAAGTAGTTAGACTTTGCCCTTCAGATGAAGTTACAAACAGTTTTTATATAAACTGTCACGCAGTGCACACATGCGCTCTTACTTTCTGACGACTTATAATTCCGAGTGCTGGGGTTGATTACAGGTTTCAGCACTACCCATGACCTATATATAAGGCATATAATTTCTTTAAGAGTTAGGGTCAGTATTCCAGATGTCAGCTCTCCCTGTAATCCAAATATTTGGAATTATCTGGAAAGATATAGCTTGCCAAAATTGACTCAGTGAAGAAAATAGAAAGTCTCCAGTAGCAGTGGTGCACACTCACAATCTCAGCACTCAGAAGGATGAGGCAGGAGTGCAAATTTGAGGCTAGCCTGGGCTACAAAAAGAAACAAGCAAACAAATCTTTGAACCTACCTACTTCGTCAACAAGTTCTATTTCAAATACAGGAGTAATACTTACAGTTTCATGGAAATTCTTTCAAAATATTGAAAATGTAGTTAGATACAGTGGTAGGCAAACATCTGTAATCCCAGCCCCTGGGAGGCAGGAACAGTAAAATCAGTACTAGTTCAAGGTCAGCCGCAGCAATATATTGGGTTTCTGTACAGCCTGGATTACACAAAACTATCTCGAACAAAACAAGAAAGCAGGAAAGAAAAAGAGGTTGGAATGTACTTGGTATTACAAGAAGAGGAAATTATTGAGAAATTCCATTCCCAAGTATAAATGCAAAATTCCAGGGTTTGGGAGATGGCTCAGACATTGGCACTGACTGCCCTTCCAGAGGACACAGGTTTAATTCCTGGCACAAACGTGGTGGTTCACAGCCATCTAAATTCAGTTTCAGGGGGTCTAAGACTCTCTTCTGGTCTCTGCTTGCACCAGGAACGCACATGGTCCACAGGCTTACATCCAGGCAAAACACCCATTCGCGTTAAAAATACATTGTTTTAAAAAAAAAATACAAAACTCTACCACAAAATACTAGGACCCCCGAACACAACGTATAATAAAACGTAATTCATCATCACCAGGTTAAGTCTGTGTCAGGAATGCGTTTTCCCTGTTTGGAAGTCAACTAATGTAAGCAGCTGATGAAAAATGTTCAGAATGGACACTAAGTATCTCCCACCGTCTCTCGTGAGGTCATGGACCCTGGGTTCACTCTTGGCTTTCATTCCTTGGAGGTCAAGCAACAAACAAAGGCGGGCCATCTGGGTTCACCTGCCCCTTGCAGTCCTAGCATGTGTTGAGGATCCCTCGGGTCTTGACCCCATGCGCCGCCTCTGCAGGCCCAGGTACAGGAAGTAGGAAGAAACAGGCAAACCGACTTCTGTCATGGTTTCCTCTGCTCTGGCTCACTCTTGAGTTCGTGGTGTAAGGGACTTGAGTACAAAACACGACAACAGATGTTTATAGGTCAAGTGACTTCAAAAGCTGATTTTCACAGAAGATCAAGTCCAGCCTGGATTTGCTTTCTGGATCATTTGTGGCTGAAGAAGGAAACTTGGGATGCTGGTGGGTTTTTTTGTTTGTTTGTTTTTTGTTTTTTTGTTTTTTTTTCTCTCTCATTTTTCTAGAGAAATAATATGTGCACTTCCGGTCATTTACAATTACTTTCTCCACACCCCTAGGTGTTTAGGTGTTATTACAGTTGCTTTGAACAATTAGTGCCCTGGTTTAAATTGCTTTATTGACAGTTAGGCATGGTCTGGTCTTATTCTGATACTGTCCGAAAAGCCCTCCATTATCTCTTAGATGCCTTGTTTTGAGAACATTTCTACACCACCAGTTCTTTGATCTTTACACTGAGAATTATTGTGTTCTCTAGGCCTGGCCTGGGGGGACACTTACCCAGATGTAAGGCATCTAATTGAGTGTGCTGACTGCCCAGGCTGAGAGTCTGACCGCGTTCCTTGGCACAAGGGTTACATAAGCCCTTATCAGGCCAGAGAATCTTTAGCCCTCTTGGGATTTCCTGGTCCTTTGACTTTTCTCTCCAAACTTATATTGTCACTTGACAGCAGACCTTGAGACTGGCTGTCACAACTGTTTAAGCTTTTATTTGTTTTCTTCCTTTAGACAATACTGTACCATGGTTTACTGTTAGACCACAGACCCTTATGGGGGTGGGAGGTGGCTGGTTGTGGCCTCTCTGAACTGACTTCAGGGTTAACTATGCTCAGGGTGTTTGGCACCTAAATCAACACCAGTGTCCCAGTCAGCAGCACCTTGGGGCTTGTTAGAATTGCAGCTTAGACAGGAGCTACTGAGCTCTGTGGGCAAAAGTACTTGCAGCACAAACTAAGGACTTGGGTTTAATCCCTGGACCTCACAGTGGCAGGAGAGAACTGACTCCAGCAAGTTGTCCTTTGACCTCCACAGTCACTGTGCACACACACACACACACACACACACACACTACGGAAGGCAAAGCAGGCTGACCTCTGTAGATTTAAAGACAGCTTGTTTTATATCACGAGTTCCAGGCTAGCCAGTTAGATTCTGTCACAGAAAAATTAATTAATTAAAATACATTAAAAAGAAAAAAACCCGTGCATAAGTTTGCTGCTGTCCTGAGTGAGTCCCCTGACACCGTTTCTACTCTGTGCCCAGGAAACTCCTCCTTTAAGACCTATGAGAAAGTTTGTCCTGTTCTGTGCCCTACTTGCAGCAGTCAGTCCCCTATCATGGGGGTGTTTTATTTATTTATTCTGCATGTGTTTGTGTGTGTGCATTCGACTGTGTGTGTGCTTGTGTGTGTGTGTGTGTGTGTGTGTGTGTGTGTGTGTGTGTGTGTTGGTGTGGAGACCTGAAGCTGATATCTGGGGTCTTCCTTCATCTCTGTCTGTCTGTCTGTCTGTTTGTTTATTTATTTATTGGTTTTTCAAGACAGGGTTTCTCTGTATAGCCCGGACTGTCCTGGAACTCACTCTGTAGACCAGGCTGGCCTCGAACTCAGAAATCCGCCTGCCTCTGCCTCCCAAGTGCTGGGATCAAAGGCGTGCGCCACCACCGCCCGGCTCTGTCTATTTATTGAAGCAGGATTTCTTATGGACCTGGAGCTTGCCAGTTGCAGCCTGAGTGGTGTAAGGGGCTTGAGTGCTGGGACTACAGCTGGCTTCCACACCTGTCAGCTTTTTAGCAGGGATTTTAGAGATTCAAACTCTGGTCCTTATGGTTGCAGAGCACACACTATCCACTGAGCTATTGCCCCCACCCTACCCTCTGCCCCTTGAGTGTGATTCTGAGGATCAAACCCCAGCAGTTAGTATTTGCTGGGCAAGCACTCTGTCAGCTGCGCTGCACGCCCAGTTTGTGCTGGTGTTTTAAACCTAGACTGGCCTGGAATTTGGAATCCTCCTGCCCCAGACTCCTGAGTACTGGGTTCACAGGTGTGTGCTACTATTCCTGCTTCTTTCGTAATTTTAAAAAATGGCTCTCACAAACACAAACAGTGCCACGGTTCAGCACCCCACTATGCTGATAATTGTTTACATTTCTTGTTGTCTTCCTGAGATCAACTCTTGAGACGTGGCATTGCTAGCTCAAAGACTAATGAAGCCTGTGAGGACGGCCTTTGCTGCTTATTTCCAGATTAGAAACTGGGTATTGACATTTGCTGGGATAGATAACTCTTTTCAGGCTTTCAGTCTCGTGTGACATTGAAGTCACCAGGCAGCTGTAAAACAGACAGCCCAGGTGTCAGGGTGTTTACATATTAAACGGATCAATATAGAAGTCAGGGTGCCACCCTCACAGCATATGGTTTAACTGATCAGTATAGCCCTGGAATTGGAATTATTCTTGTTGTTCGTAAATCATATGTAGCATTTCAGTTTTCCTGTCACTTGATTTGAGGGTTTCCAGGAGTGCTCAGATGTCGTGTAAGGAGGAAATCATAGCACTTAAATTTGGTCTTGTCTAATAAAAATGTTTTAGGTGAATCCTTGATTTCTTTTTCCAAATCACATTCTAAGTTTTTTTTTTTTTAAGATTTATTTATTTTATTTATATGAGTACATTATAGTTGTCTTCAGACACACCAGAAGAGGTCACCAGATTCTATATCCCATGGTTGTGAGCCACTATGTGGTTGCTGGGAATTGAACTCAGGACCTCTGGAAGAGCAGTCAGTGCTGAGCCATCTCTCCAGTTCTGGAGTCTCCTTACCTCTCTTAGCCTTTCATCTCTCTTCTCCCTCCTCCTTGCCCTTCCTTCCTTTGAGAAATGGGATGAAGGCACTCACCACCATGCACACCCCCTCCATTGCTTTCTACCACTGATCCATTGTAAGTAAATCTAGATTGTCACGTTGTAGGCATGCGTTAGGCCTGGCACACCTGTGTGGAGTTGTTCAGCCTTGCCTGCCGTCCCCCCATCCCCCAATGCCTGCAGTTCCTCCCCTCACTGTTGCAGGTGTCATTGCTTAGTCTCCAAGGCAGGTGGCTTTTGCCTCATTGTGCAACACTGTCCCCCACACTCCTCATCCCCCACACCCCTCATCCCCCACACTCCTCATCCCCCACAC
>JANHMN010000024.1:34587729-34602186 GCA_030674055.1 Rhabdomys pumilio
ACACCCCTCATCCCCCACACTCCTCATCCCCCACACTCCTCATCCCCTCTGGCACTTTCCAGGTGTTTTCTCACTTGCTGTACCTTGTCAGGGCAGCAGCAACTGGCACCTGCATCTGAGCTGCTCCAGTTTCGCCTGGTGACGACCATTCATCTGCAGACAGATTCCTGGGCCTCTGATCCAGGAGCTGGTGGTAAAGCATCCCCTGGGTTTCCCTGTCACTCAAAGCCAGGAAGGGGGAGGGGCTGCCTCCTTCTGGCTCATCAGGCCTCTCCCCCTGCTCACTCTTTGCTGGTTACCTAGACTTCCTGTCTCCCAGTCCCAAGCTCACAGCTCTGCCCACTCCCCCACCACCCCACCCGCTCTCCCATCCATTTCTGCAGCTGGATCTCTCCTCAGTCTCCATAGCAGAGTCTGCAGAAGTGTGGGTTGTGAAAGCCAGGCATGGGGATGTGTTCCTCAATCTTAGCATGTCGGAGGCTGAGGCAGGAGAGTTACAGATCACCTCTGCTGAAGACTGAGTCTCTGTCTTGGACAAACACAAATGTACACTGTTAGCAGATAGAATGTGTTTGTCTTCTTGCTTTCTAGAAATTAGGAATCCAGAAAAACAAAAAACAACCAAAAACACCCCTTTACCCCCCCCCCCCAAAAAAATAACCAACCAAACCTCAGTTTGTTGATTGCTTTTCTTCTTTTTAATTTTTTTAGACAGGAGTTCACTGCCTAGCTCCAAGCCTCCTGCTTGAGAGCCTCCTGACAGATTACGTGAGTGCATGTATGTGCAGCTTGGGTGAGAGCTGTCATTGTGCAGAAACCACCTGGAGGTGGCGGGCTGCAGACAGACCTTTGGGGAGGCCAGGATCTGCGGTGCAGTAGCCTTTAAGGTTTTACCCCAGGCCTCCCTCACTCATTTTCCACCCTTTCTATCCCAGGGGATGTTTGGGCCCAGGATGCCCCTTTTGTGTGCCTGACTGCTCACCCCTCTGGGTGTCTGCTTGCTCTGCCTCTCACAGTCCTCCCATAACCCCTCTTCCACACATCCTCCGGGCAGTGCGTTCCTTCCGCACCTGCCCTTCCAGATGCGTATTCTCTTCCACCCAGGAGTTGGCAAACACACCCAGCCAGGATCTATGGTTTAGGTCTCTTGCCCACACGGAAGTTTTCTGTCTCCTGCTCCATCCCATACTACACACAGTAAACCTTTTCTCTGCCATTGACAGCCCTAAGGCAGAGACAGGAGCTGTCTGGGTTGTATTATCTGGGGAGCACATGATTAATTAGCTTCCAGACAGCAAAGGCTGGCCCAGTTCTTCCCTTGCAAAGATGCTCAGGCCATCACTAAACAGTTCTCCTCATTCAGTAGAAGCCAGGGAGACTTGAGTCCCGGCCACCAGGCTTCATGCATTCTTGCCCTGCCATGGAATGGCTCTGTGACCGTAGGCACGGTACTTAGAACTCTAAGCTTTAGTGTCCTTGCCTTGAAATGAGTTGTTTTTATTAATGTTGTCTTAATTAGGGTTTTAATGCTGTGAACCGACACCATGACCAAGGCAACTTTTATAAACCACAACATTTAATTGGGGCTGGCTTGCAGGTTCAGAGGTTCAGTCCACGATTGTTAAGACAGGAGCATGACAGCGTCCAGGCAGGCATGGCACAGGAGGAGCTGAGAGTTCTACATCTTCATCTGAAGGTCACCAGAAGACTCTCAAAGCCCACCCTCACAGTGACACACTTCCTTCAACAATGTCACACCTCCTAATAGTACCACTCCCTGGGCCAAACATTCAAACCACCACAATAATGATAATAATAATAATAATAATAATAATAATAATAATAATAATAATAATGTTGTTATATATTAATAATATTTATTATTATTATTTTATTTTGAGACAGGGTTTGTTTGTGCAGCCCTGGCTGCCTTGGAACTCACTCTGTAGACCAGGCTGGCCTCAACTCACAGAGATCTGCCTGCCTTTGTCTCGTAAGTGCTGGAATTAAAGGCATGCACCACTACCTCCTAGCTAGAATGAATTATTAATTATTGAAAGAAGGATACAGCTCACTTGGTAGAGTGCTTTCCTAGCTTTCAGGAAGCTCTGTGTTCTATGCTAGCATCACATAAACCTGGCATGTTGGCACACACTTGTAATCTCTGCACATGGGGGTATGAGCCTTGAGGCTAACCTCTGCTACATTGTGAGTTCTAAGATAGTCCAAACTACTACGTAGTAAGACACTATGCCTCAACTATCCTATAGGTTATTCATTGAAAAAAATCCTTGCCATGTAGCCTTGGCTGTCATGGAACTCCTGATATAGACCAGGCTGGCCCCGCCTTTGGAGTCTTCCTATCTCTTTAAGTACAGGTCTGTGTCGCCCCTCATAGCTCTTTTTTGATGTCGCTCATCTGAAATTCCCATGTAACTGGGCAGATTGCATTCGATCCGGCAATCCTCTCTGTGTGTTTTCATTCCAAAGGTCCCTACCGCAGTGTAGACAGGGAAGACTCTTGACTTCATAGAGCGGAGTGATGTGGGAAATGCCTTGGGATGAGAAGAGTTTGGGCAGATGGAGTTCCAGGGAGGCAGGGCACAGCCTGGGTCCTCTCTGGGCAGGTGGCAGTGGGAGGGCCTGGAAGATGACTTCCTACGGGGTCCTGGGGTGGGGCCTGCTTCCAGATTGGAGCTGGTAGGGTCTTTACCAGTTGTCTGAAGCCCTTAAAAGAGGTCAAACTACTGCTCTTTTGTGGGGCTCTCTGAGCCCAGGTCTGGGTGGTGGATAAGGCTGTGATTCACAGGGTGAGGTGAGAGAGCGGGAGTGCTGGTGTCAATCAAGGAGGTAGCTGAGCCCTGGCTCTGGCTCCGGCTCCGGCTAGCAAATGTGTAGTAGAGAAACAAACAGACTGAATATGAACCCAGAAGAGGGAGTTGAGTGGCCTTCATTATTCTTTTTTTTCTTCTCTTTCCCGCTCTTCTTCCTTTTCTCCCTCCGTTTCTTTCTTTTTCACGATAGAGCCTCAGGGATCCTGGGCTGGTGCGGAACTTGCAGGAATGACCTTGAACTCCTGACAGTCACATCTACTGAATTCCAGGGTCATAGTGTGCTGCGCTGCTGTGTGGTTCGCTGCAGAGCTGAGCTCCAGCACAGGGCCTCTTAGGTCTTTTCTTTTGTGTTATAGGTAGCGTCTTGCTTTATTGCCCAAACTGGCTTCAAACTCAGAGCAGCCTTCCTCTCTTGGGATCTTGAGTCCGGGATTACAGATGTGTGTGTGTGTGTGTGTGTGTGTGTGTGTGTGTTGCTTTCCAGCCTGGCCACAGAATATTGTTATTTTCCAGTACTGGGGATTAAACCTAGGGTCTTGTGTGTGCTAAGTGAGCCCATCTCTGGCTTTTTTCTTTTTTTTTTAAGTGTCTGTCTTACCATATAGTTCGAACAGTTTTTGAAATCACTAGGTAGCTAATCCCGGGTGGGCCTTGATCGATTCTTCTGCCTCAGCCTCTCCACTTTGGGTGTGGCAGGCATGGAGTGTGTCCACTGCAATGAGTTCTTTTTTCTTATTTCATTTTTATTTATTTATTTGTGTGTGCGCGCACATGTGTGTGTATGTGTGTGTGTGTCTGTCTGTCTGTGTGCGCGCATGTGCGCGTGTGTGCGTGTGCGTGTGCGTGTGCGTGTGCGTGTGTGTGTGTGTGTGTGTGTGTGTGTGTGTGTGTAGGTGTGCCACTATGGACATGTGGAGGTCAGAGTGTGGGAGTCAGCTCCCTTCCTTCCATCATGTATGCCCTGATGATGGGACTCAGGTCGTCAGGCTTGGCAGCCAGTGCCTTTACCTGCTGAGCCTTTTCACAAACCAGTGGCGAGCACTTTTAATAATTACTTTGTTTCCTTCTCCATGCACCAAGAGCCCCCTCCCCACGCCTCCCAGAAGTACAGGGCCTGGCACTGAGTAGGTACTCAGTAAAAAGGACCTCCTTCCTGGACAGGGACTAGTTGTGGAAGAGGCAGGATGTAAGAAACAAGCAATAATGGCACCAACGCCTTGTGTTCACAAGGGGAAAGCTATAGAGACCACTCATTCAGTAATTCCTGCAGCCTCCCGCCACCCCACGCAGTAACATTCTTGCAGCTGAGTGCATCAGTTGTAACAGGACAGAGACTAAACCTGCATCAGTTTAGGCTATATTTTGTACCAAGTGAATAAAACAGAGCATAACCTTTTAGAATTGAAAATTTTCAGGGTTTCGTATTAGGAAGGAGGCTACCTCTTGGAAAATTCCTCTGGATAAGAGTGAAGTTTCCCACGTCACCACTAGGGGGCGCTCAATCACCATTTTATCCGGGATTCTTGCTAATGGAGGTTCTTTCTCATTTCAGCTTGCAGACACTGGCAGGTTACCCAACTTGAAGGAACTTCTACAGTCCTCCAGAGACACAGACAAACAGGCCTGGGACCTGGTGAGCTGGATTTTATCTTCCAAGATCCTGACAATCCACAGTGCCGAGAAGGCAGAGGTAGGTGAGACTTTGGTGTATAGGGTCGTAGGCTCCCAAGGCTGGCTGCTTTGAGACCGCACAGTCTAGTGGCTCCGAGACCTACCTGCTCACCACTGGGCAGCTGGTTGAAATTTCAGATTCATGGCTGTCACTCTCAGAGATTCTCACTGTATGTCTGGAGAGCCCAGGAATGTACACCGTGGGGTTCTACTGCGCAGTTTGGCATGGGTCTCCTCACTTTGAATTTGGATAACTGTGGTGTACTTTTCAGTTGGGCAAATGTACTTTTTGCAGGTATTTCTGATAACTGAAGGGCCCGTCCATGCCTTAGGAGTGTCTCCCAATGGCAGAACACTTGTTTAGCATACACAAGGTCTTGAGTTCTGTCCAGAGCACTGGAGGGGAGAGAGGGGATGGGTGAGAAGGAAAAGTGAAGAACTGGCTTAGTCCAGCTGTTAAACAGAAAAATATCCCATATAGTAGTAGGGTCATTCGGTTTTAGGGTTCAAATCCTATTCCAGTCACTTGCTGACTCCCTTTTGTAAGGTAAGGCCATATAGTCATCTCTAAGAGGACCAGTGACAGAAAGGGTGTTACCCTAGCACAGTTTCTGGCAGAAGCCAGATGTCCCATACTATAGGCTTTCGTGCCTGGCTGAGAGCTCACAGGGACAGGCTTGGACAACATGGTCCAGAATAGACGCTGTGGCTCCTAATGTGGTATTCTGTCCTCTGAATGAATGACTGCAGTGGGGTGGCTATCTGTGCTGCTACTGAGCTAAGCAATTTCAAATAAGCATTGAATTTTGAAATATAATGTTTTTACACTGGGGGGCAGCATGTGTGTAGACGTCAGGGGACATCTTGTTCTTCTGCCACGGAAGTCCTGGGGACTGAGCTCAGGTTGTCAGACGTGGTGGCAAGCGTCTTTTTCCCCTCGGTGAACTATCTTGTTGGCTCTCAATTTAAAAAGTCAAAAAAAATTGTTTTTAGATAAACTCCTTTATTTGACACATTAAGTCATACAAAAAAATTATATGCAGCTGTATAAAAGAACCATGTTTTCATTTTTTGTTTGTTTTGTTTTGTTTTTCAAGACAGGGTTTCTCTGTGTAGCCCTGGCTGTCCCGGAACTCACTCTGTAGACCAGGCTGGCCTCGAACTCAACTCAGAAATCTGCCTGCCTCTGCCTCCCAAATGCTGGGATTAAAGGTGTGCGTCACCACCGGCTTTTTTTTTTTTTTTTTTTAAGATTTATTTTATGTGAGTACACTGTAGCTCTCTTCAGACTACCAGATTTATTTATTTTATGTATATGAGTACACTGTAGCTCTCTTCAGACTACCAGGAGAGGGCATTGGATTCCATTGCAGATGGTTGTGAGCCACCATGTGGTTGCTGGGATTTGAACTCAGGAACTCTGGAAGAGCAGTCACTGCTCTTAACCGCTGAGCCATCTCTCCAGCCCCTTCACTTGCTTCTTAAAGGCATAGTTGTCACCATCTTCAGCCGTCATGTTTCCAGCCTTCTCTTCTTGCTGCCTTACTGTGTTCTCATATACCCATTCTTCTTTGACCAGTTGCTTCACCACACCAGTCTTGATCTTGATCCGCCTCATGCGAGGACCAGCCGTGCTCCCTAAGGCACCACAGCCTGTTTTTTTTATTTTTAAAGATGTATTTATTTTTATTTTAGTTGTATGTGTGTTTTTCCTGCATGTATGCATGTATACCTTGTCCAGGCCTGGTACCTGAGGAAACCAGAAGAGGGCGCCAGATCCCCTGGAACTATAGTTAGATGGTTGTGAGCCAACACGGTTGCTGGGAACAGAACTCTTATCCTCTTAAAGAACAGCGAGTGCCCTTAACCTCTGAGCCTTCTCTCCAACCTCCCGCTTTTGTTTTTTTTGTTTTTTGTTTTTTTTTTTTTGAGACAAAGTTTCAATACATATCCTAATGGTGACTATAAAGTCATGGCAGTCCTCCTGCCTCAGGTTCCTGGGATCACAGGGATGTACTACCAGATCCAGCTCTAAGAAATCAATTTTATAAGCATCTAAGTGTCACAGATTTTGGCTCCAGGGATTCTGGTACCCCAGGGACACCCAGCTGTGCTAGACGGTAAGAAGTTTTGGGATGGGCATGGAGAGGGAGTCTGTATTCCAGGGTGGTCTGCCTTACTTCATTGGTTGGACTGAGATGCAATGATTTCTTCATACGCAGCTGGGATCGAGGCCCTGTTAGATGCTGGGTGTTACAGCTAAAGCAGCTGTGGCAGCGGCTCCTTGACTGTCGGTGATGAACCGGTTTGAGATGTGGGGTGGTGTCTGGGTGGGGTTGGAGAGATGGTTGAGTGGCTAAGAGTACTTGCTGTTCTTGCAGGAGACCTGGGCTCAGTTCCCAGCATACACACGCAGCTTGCCACTGTCCTTAACTCCAGTTCTCAGGGATCCCGTGCCTTCTTCCTAATGGGCACCTGCTTGCAGGTGGTGCATAGACACACATAGATAAACAGGCATAGACACAAACACATAAATAGAAATAAATGTAATTTTTAAAGTGTGGGGGTGTCGCTGGGCGGTGGTGGCGCACACCTTTAATCTCAGCACTTGGGAGGCAAAGGCAGATTTCTGAGTGAGCTCCAGGACAGCCAAGGCTACACAGAGAAACCCTGTCTCGGAAAAACAAAAAAGCAAACAAGCAAAATAAATAAATAAAAAAATAAAAAATGTGGGGGTGTCAGAGCACAGGAATGTCAGTTTTTTATTTTGCTTAAGTCAGGGCCTTTGCCATCTATTTTCACTTTATAAAGGGATATTTTAGCTGGACATACCTGTGGTGCCTACCTGTAGTCTCAGGCTGGCCTTGAACTTGAAATGTAGCTGAGGGTGACCTTGAACTCATGCTCTTCCTGCCTCTAGCTCCTACATGGGGGGCAGTGTGTAGGCCTGTGCCAGCATGCTGGCCATTGGGAGGACACTTTCAAAGCACACTTACCAGTGTCCTGAATAAAGCTGTGACTCTGTTTCCCTCTCATGTTTTCAAGTTTGAAAAGATCCAGCAGCTGACAGGCGCCCCTCACACACCTGTCCCCACCCCGGACTTCCTGTTTGAAATCGAGTACTTTGACCCGGCCAACGCCAGATTTTATGAGACCAAAGGAGATCGAGACCTGATCTATGCTTTTCACGGCAGCCGCCTGGAAAACTTCCACTCCGTCATCCACAACGGCCTGCACTGCCACCTGAACAAGGTGGGGCCTGGGGCACCCTGCTGAGGGCCTGGGAGGGTGTGCTGGATCCCAGGTGGGGGACTGCCACTGGCCTGTTGACCTTCTGCTGACGGGCTTTCTGGGCAAGTCCCTTGATAACCATTGGTGGTCCTCGGCTCTGCATTAAGATCCCTTGAAAAACTTTTTTAAAAATCCCAGTGCTGGGGCTGGAGAGGTATCAGGAACTCAGAGTGCTTGCTGCTCTTACGTAGGATCTGGGTTCAGTTCCCAGCACCGACATTTGGGTGGCTCACAACTGCCAGCAGCTCTAATTCCAGAAGATCCAGCGCCGCATTCTGGCCTCCGTGGGTACTACACAAACATGGTGGCCATACAGACAAGCAGACACATATACAAATAAATAAAGAGTTTAAAATAAAGAAAACAGCCCGGCGGTGGTGGCACACGCCTTTGATCCCAGCACTTGGGAGGCAGAGGCAGGCGGATTTCTGAGTTCCAGGCCGGCCTGGTCTACAGAGTGAGTTCCAGACAGCCAGGGCTACACAGAGAAACCCTGTCTCGAAAAAACCAAAAAAATAAAATAAAATAAAATAAAGAAAACAAAAACCAGTACCCAGAGGGCTTGGGGTGTAGCCCAGTTACTTGCCATGCACTAGGCTCTGAGTTCAAGTCCCAACACCTACGTAAGCTGGATGCGGTGGTGACTACCTGTAACCCTAACACTAGGGAAGTAGAGGCAAAAAAAGGGTCTCAAGAACAAGGTCATCCTGGGCTACATAGGCTGTTTGTTATTAGCCTGGGCTACATGAGACCTTTTCTCACAAAAACAGATGAAAATCCCAGAGCCAACTGCATCCCAGACCAAATAATTGAGATACGTGGGGGCGGGGCCCGTCAGTACGCTTCAGCTCTTTCGTGGTCTTACCATGTGGCTGACCCTGGTCACACAGTGTGGACCCTGGAACTGCAGCATAAGGATTACCCAGGAGAACCTTTTTGGAAATGTGGGACCTCACTTAGATAACCCAGTGACAACCCACACTTTAACAGGACCCCCTATGTGACCATAAGCTTTGTTGTGCTTCTGTCAACCCTGAGAAACTTCGGGGTGCACGGAGAGCCACCAAGAGGAGGTTTTTCCACAGAACTGCTTTCCTCTCATTTTTGTGAGCCAAAGCTGTGTCAGCCACCCTCTTTCTTCTGACACTTATTCTGTCCCCTAGGAAGGAGTAGGGGGAAGATGACAGTCTAGAGCTTGTAGCTAAACAGGCATGGTGGCCATTGCAGGCCATTTGAGTCTGTTCCCTCCTCTGTGGCCTGCGTGACCACTACCCTCTGAGTACACCAGAGGGTTGGAACGGCTTCTTCGTGTTCCAGGCACCAGGAGAAGTTATCGTAGGCCAGTGGAGAGGGCATCTGAGGTAGTGGATGCTGTGCCACCCCCACTCCCACCCCCAGGCAGAGCAGCATCTGTCTTGTCTTGATGGGCTGGCTCCAGGAGCCTGGGCTCAGCTGCGGCTGATGTAGCCCTGAGGCTGGAGAAGCTGCTTCCAGCCCTGCTGCATCTGATTAGTGAGGGTGGGTTGAGCTGAGGGTGACCGGCTTGTTTATGTCGGCCCTAGGCTCACTATTGGCCAAGCTACTGGAATCCAGGGGTCTCTGTCTTACCTGTAGCTCATCTGGAGAAGCTGCCTGAAGTTTATATAGTCTTCTACACTAAACTGTCATTCAAGTACCCAGGCAGTGTGCTGCCTAGGTGACTCTAGGGGCCTTTTGTACATGGACTCCATCTCTGGCCTCCCCCGTTCCTTTCAGTGAAGGGTTCCTTGAAGCGGCTTCTGTACCAGCAGAGCTGTGAAGTTATCTTGCCTGTGGAGATGTCCTAGGACTCTCTCACGCTGTCTGCTGACAGCAGCCTAACACAAAGTTTTGAGTCTCAGGAACCAAAGACATATGTAGGACTTAAATCGAGGGTAATGGGGAGGGGGCACACCAGGATGGAGAAGCAACTTCCACAAGTTACCTTCTTACCTAAATGTGCAGGCCATGGTGTGCATGCAAGACACACACACACACACACACACACACACACACACACACACACACACAGGGAGATTCCTAGATGTCTTCTTAGCCCACACTAACAGAGTAAAACTCACCCCACCATTCTTGTCAGACCCCCCACCCCTTTTAGTCCTAGTTTCTGTTCAAAGAGACTCATTTCTTTTTCAAGTAGTAGGGTGTGACTTTGCTTTTGCAAACCCCTAGGTGTTTGATACAACAGGAATTACTCTGTCCGTTATAATAGCAGCCCCTGTGAAGGCATGCCCACCCGTGACTGCCACCATCTCTTGTGAGCCAGATAGCCTGAGCAGGCACATTGTTTTTTGTACATTATGTCTGGTTTTTTGTTTGTCATGTGTGTGTGTGTGTGTGTGTGTGTGTGTATTGAACCCAGGGCCTGTGAATGCTTACACAGGGGCTCTACTACGGAACTAGCTACGTTATGTTTTTGAATCATGAACTAAAGCTTATAGAACCCTTACCACAGCTTTGTAGAAGTCAAAACTGGGACACAGAATTTATGTAACCCGTTGGAAAACTGAAATTGAGGTCTGTTTGAACTCCTGATATCATTGTTGGTTTTTCCGCTCAACCTTGAACACAAGGTACATCTCGTTTGCCAGGCTAGGTGGCCAAATCCACAGTCGGTTAAACTGTTGTCAGATGGGAATGTGTTTAATAACAAGCCCTATGATGACATCAGAGGTTATTTGATATTATTGTCTTAGCGGGGTTGGGGGAGCGTGAAATTTCTATGTTTACAGCTCTGTGGAAGAAGGACGTGTGACGCCAGCTCTCGTTCACTTTTTTGTTTCTTTTCTGTCATGTCTGCTATTCCAGACTTCTCTGTTTGGAGAGGGAACCTACCTCACAAGTGACTTGAGCCTGGCTCTCATTTACAGTCCTCACGGCCACGGGTGGCAGCATAGCCTCCTTGGCCCGATCCTTAGCTGCGTGGCTGTGTGTGAGGTCATCGACCATCCAGATGTCAAGTGCCAAACCAAGAAGAAGGGTGAGTGAGTGCTTGACCCAGGCCTGGCTGCAGGCGCTTGCTCCTGGCCCAGGAGTGGGGTGGAGGGTCATCGCATGCTTACAGATGGGTTGGTCAGAGCAATGCAGGGCAGAGGCTGGTCTTCAAAGAGGGAAATGTCTTCTCAGGGATTGAACATTAATAGAAAAAGATCAGATGCACCTTTAATCCCAGCACTTGGGAGGTAGAGGCTGGTAGATCTCTGAATTTGAGACTAGCCGGATCTATAGAGTGAGTTCCAGGACAGGTGGGGCTATATAGGGAGACCCTGTCTCGAAAAAAAACAAAAGAAAACTAACAAACAAGAAAAAAGTCAGATGCCATAGGTAGGATTCAGGGAGTGTGGGAGAGGGGCTGACTCGGGGCAGCTGAGTGGATCCAAGTAGCCAAGGAAATCTTTGGGAAGGAAGCAGGATCTGACAGGTGGAAGGTGGAGAGGTGGCTGGTTGTCAGGAGTGTTTTCTGCTCTTCCAGAGGACCTGAGCTTATCCACGCTGTGGGATTCACAGCCGCCTGTAACTCCAAATTCAGGCCACCTAACACCTTCTCTTGGCTTTAGGGGTACCAGACATTCATGTGGTACATGGACACACATTTACATAAAACACTCGTACATAGAAAACAAAAATGAGGAAAAGAATGACTTGACAAGTAGAAGCTGGTGTATAAGGGGAGGTAATGGGTCCCTGAGAGTCAGAATTGGCATCAGCAGAGAACACTGGACTGTGCTGGAATCCCCAGATGACCACAGAGACCATGGACTCCCCAGGAGGAGAAAACAGGGAGCCATTTCAACTCCACTGCCCTGAAGTGTCCCTTAGGCCATGCGCCCTGTGCCTCCCTCTGCATCACCCTCCCCCAAGGCAGAAGAGTCATCAGACTGTCATTCCAGACTCCAAACCGGGCTGTTGTCTTTACTAAGAAGAGGAGAATTCAAGACACGGGCTGTTCTGGCCTCTAATGTGAAACAACTGGATCCCAAGGAACAGGCCCAGGTCTGACACCATCCTCCCAAACCAGACAGCACGCAGAACGGTCACTCTCTTGCAGTTGTGATTCTTAGCAAGTTTGCGTAAGGTGACATGAAACATCAAAACAAGACTGTTCGAAAAAACCAAAAGAAAAAAAAAAAAGTCTGTTCAGCCTCCGCTGCCATGGAGCCCTGGCTGGTGTTTGGTAAAAAGCAAACCTCGCATGCTGACTCCCTTTCAGACTCACCTAGCACGCACAAGGACCTGGGTTCAGCACACGCACATAAAAACCACAACAAAAAAAGCGATTTGCTGGGTGTGGTGATAGAAGCCTCTACTCTCAGTTCATAGGAATTAGAATCAGGAGGATCAGAAGATCAAGGCTAACCTTAGCTACATAGTGAATTTGAGGTTAGACTTGGCTACATGAGACCCAGTCTCAAAATCCTAAAAAATAAAAGGATAAAGCCAGGTATGGTGGTACATACCTTCAATCTCGGCACTTGTGAGGCAAAGGCAAGCTGAGTTCAGTGCGTACAAGGCTAGCCTGATAGTTCCAGGCTAGATGGAGCCACTCAGGGAGATTCTGTCTTTTAATTAATTAGTTAATTAATTAATTAATTTCCAGCAGTTGGAACAGGAGGGTCAGGGGTTAAAGGTTGTCCTTAGTTACATACCAAGTTCAAACTAATAACCTGGCAAAAGTGGCATAAGTAATTTTGTTTACTTGTTTTTGTTTCTGTGTGTTTTTCTAGACAGAATCTCACTACAAAGTAGTCCTGGCTGTCCAGGAACTCACAATGTAGACCAGGCTGGCCTTGAGCTCACAGGAAATTGGCCTGTCTCTGCCTCCCTCCCAGGGCTGAGTTTAAACGTGCCAGGATCAAAGGTACATGGCGCTGGGCCTGGTGGAAGTGAGTGTTCCGGGAGCTCAGTCTGGTATGGTTTATTCGGAAGGCCTCCGTGGCTTAGTTAGTGGAGTAGCACCTGGCAGGTATGAGCCCCAGAGGTCTATCCTCAGCACAGTACCTCCTAAGTATGGGCCTGTAAGCCCAGCACTCAGAAGGTGGAGACAGGAGGATCAGAAGTTCAAGGTCATCCTTAGTTAGCTATTTAATCCAGGTACATGATACTTGTCGAAAGATGGATGGATGGGTGGGTGGGTGGATGGATGGATGGATGGATGGATGGATGGTTGGATGGACAGATGGGTGGATGGATAGATGGGTGGATGGGTGGATGGATAGATGGATGGGTGGGTGGGTAGGTAGATGGGTGAATGGATGGATGGGTGGGTGGATGGATGGATGGATAGATGGGTGGATGAGTAGATAGGTGGGTGGATGGATGGGTGGGTGGATGGGTGGGTGGATGGGTGGGTAGATGGATGGATGGATGGGTGGGTGAGTAGATGGATGGGTGGCTGGATGGATTGGTGGGCAGGCGGGCAGGCCGGTAGCCTGCCCTACTCAAGCTTCAAGCTTTGCTCCCTGGTGAGTCCTTGCCCTGGTCCCAGGGTGTGTGGTCCTGATCTGCTGTTTCAGCCTTCAGTTTGTTTCTTCCTTCTCCTTTCTCCATTAGGTGGTTTTATTTTCTTCTCTTATATTTTCACATTCTTTTTCCCATCTATCTTTGTGCCTGCCAGAGACTCCTGTTCTCTGTGCCGGGTTCACATATGAACACAGGTGCATACCTCAGCCTGCTGACCTGTGCTTCAGGACACATTAATATTCCTAATTTGATTATTTTGTTACTGTTTCCCCACACACACACCACCCAACCGTGTATGCTTTACTTTCTTTTTTCAGATTCCAAGGAAATAGACCGCAGCAGAGCAAGAATCAAGCACAGTGAAGGGGGAGACATCCCCCCTAAGTACTTGGTAGTTACCAATAACCAGCTTCTGCGGGTGAAGTACCTACTGGTGTATTCCCAGAAGCAGCCCAAGAGGTAAGAGGACGGTCCCTCCAGGAGGGTTAGGAGATGGCTGTCAGCTGTGTTCCGAATGTCGGTTGTTCAGTTACCAGCATCCCTTTCCCCCAGCCTCAGGCCTCCAATGTACGTAAAGCATGTTTCCCATAATGCTGTACACCAAAGGAAGAAGTTGGGAAGTCAGAAAAGATGCTCAGAGAAGGTCCTTAGGTAGACTGGGGGAGGTTGCTCAGGGTCCTTAGGTGGACTGGCATTTAGCCATTTTAATGCATTATTGGAGTCTGTGATATAGCTTCCTCCAAACCCACTGCGTGTGTGTGTGCGTGTGTGCGTGTGTGTGTGCGTGTGTGTGTGTGTGTGTGTGTGTGTGTGTGTGTGTGTGTGTAAGGGGGGGGAGTACCAAAAAAGCCAGAAAAAGGCATCAGATCCCCTGAAACTGCAATTACATGCTATTTAGTTATCAAAAAACTCCATTCCTAAGCGATTCTCTTCATCGAGTGTTTCCAGTGCATGTTTGGGTGAGTTAGAACACCTCCCTGGGTAACAGAAAGATTCCCCAGGCTGATAAGAGGGCTTCCCACACCTGACAACCAGAGTTCAATCCCTGAGACCCACAGGGTGGAAAGATAACTGACTCTCACAAGCTGTCCTCTGACTCCACACACGTACACACACAGACACACACACAGACACACACACACACACACACACACACACACACACA
>JANHMN010000024.1:34602500-34623324 GCA_030674055.1 Rhabdomys pumilio
CACACACAGACACACACACAGACACACACACACACGTACACACACACGTACAGACACACACACAGACACACACACAGACACACACATGTACACACACAGACACACACATGTACACACACAGACACAGACACACACACGTACACACACAGACATATACACACACAGAGACACACACACGTACACACAGACACATGCACACACACATACACACACAGAGACACGTATACACACACACAGACACACACACACACACAGACACACATACACACACATACATACACACACAGACACACACGTATACACACACGTATACACACACACAGAGAGACACGTATACACACACACAGACACACATACACACACACACACAGACACGTATACACACACACACAGAGACACGTATATACACACACACATACACACACAGACACACACACACACACAAATTAGTTTAAAAAAAAAGATTTAAGATTCTCCTGCTCAGATTTGTATCAGTTCATATGTAAAATACCTTTGCTACGTCACTGCCTGGGCAGAGCTGGGGCATCCTTTTGGATATCAAGCCCTTGTTTAAGGGGAAAAAAAAAAAACGATTTATAAACGGTAAGTAGAAGAGCTAAAAAAGGGACGAGTGGGGTGAGCTCACTGCTAGCTGTCTTTGTGGGTTTAGAAAATGTTCTGTTGAAAGGAGTGTTGGCGGTGCCAGGGCAAACCGCCCCAGCTCTCTCAAGCCAGCCACATGAAGCTTCACTTAGCAGCTCACACAGAGGATGAAATCCATCCTGCCGCGTTCTCCGAGCCAAAACTTCTTGCATACACTTAAAACAAAAATGTGCTTCCAGAGTTGCCAACACTCTTTCCCTCCGGGCAGGGCCTCCAGCCGGCTGTCCTGGTTGTCCAGCCATTGGTTCATGGTCATGATGTCCCTGTATCTGCTGCTGCTGTTCATTGTGAGTGTCACCAACTCCTCTGCTTTCCAACACTTCTGGAATCGTGTGAAGAGATGATCCCAGGTGTTTGGAATGGGGCCACTCACCGTGTGCCTTATGGAAGCTTGTCCTCTACCTCCTGCATGTCACATCCGGTCGGGTCGAGTCTGGGGACCAGCTGCAGGGGTGCACAGGATAATTTCTATATGCCATAATGTACTGACTGCCTTTATTGATGTGCCCAGACACAGTCCAGCCAATGGGGGAGCCCTGGCCCCTCACGTGTTGGTTTCAGGGGTGTCCTACCATCTGCTCCTTCCTAAGGAGTCTAGGGAGGTGGCTCTTCAGCCAGGGCCAAAGGAAAAAGTCTTGCTGCATTTAAAAGCAAACTGTCCAAGTTGTCCATGGTGTGTTTACAATTGCCCAGATGGAGGCCGGCCCTGACGCTAATGCCTTTTGGAAGACAGAACATGTGCGACGGAGTGATAAATCATTAGGCGGCTGCCTTGTTTTGACTCAAGACACCCAAGAGGGACAGTCGTGTTTCTCATAAAAATATCAGTGGGATCGTTTGGGGATTCCATCGGCTTTAGTCTTCGAGTGCAAAACATTCTAACGGTTTTCTCAGATCAACAACAGTCTCTGCCACAGCTGTACCCCTTCTCCCTCCTTAACCACACAAAGGAGGAGCCACAGGCGGGATAACAAGATGCAGATTTAACAACTAGCAACTCTGTCATCTTTTTCTAAAAATGACCAACTGCTGATTACAGCTCAAACGGAACCAAATGTTTGTGTTTCTGTTTTTGTTGTTCGTTTATTTGACCAATCAGCCTCTACGAGCCAAATAGCGGGGGAGATGTGTGAACCTGGAGCACCAAGTGGCTGGATCCACAGCCTCTTTCTGGTTTTGTTATGGAGAAGGGTCCAAGCCATAGGCTCACAAGGGTCCTCATTCCCACAAAGCTGCCTTGATATACAACACTGTAGGCTTTCAGGGGCCTGGTGGCCCAAGGCAGAGCCTGCCTCAGTGGGCCACAGATCTCCATGGGCTGAGTCTCCTTCTGAGGAGCCTGAGCTTGAGTTGTGAGCAGAGCCCCAGGCATCCTTGCTGTGTTGTTTATTCCTTCCTTCCTGCCAGGCTCCAACCTCCGAAGAACCCTGTCTACGGGGAGTGGAATTTCCACAGAGCAAGAGAAAATCTTTTTTTTTTCTCCTATAATTTGTACAGCTTGTGAAAAAGCAACTATAATGACTTTTAAATCAAGTAGTGGGACATTTAAAAAAAAGACAATAAAGATATTTTCCTAAATACCAAGTCGTCTGTGACTGTGTGCAGCCTACTCGGGGTTCAAAACTTTACCTTGTTTCCTTCTTCATGGTGGATATGAGCTGCAGTGTCACCAGGAGAGCTAGTAAGAGGGACTGGTAGTCATTGTCCTTACAAACATAAGCACTGCACACACGCACACACACACACACACACACACACACACACACACACACACACACACAGAGTGAGGGGTCTTAGACAAGACAGAGGCCTGTACCACGTTCCCAGATACTCCTCCAACCAAGCTTCCTCTCCTACAGTTTTCAGCACCGTTGGCTGGGGACCAAGAACTGATTGCTTGAGCCTACGGGAACATTTCATAGCTAAAACTACAACACAACCTCATTGCCCTCTCCCAGACGTCACAGACGCTGCACTCAACCGGAATCTAAAAGAGCAGACGGTGTGGGCCAAGGGAGGGAGAGAAGTGTCTCAGACGGTGGGAACTTGCAGAGAACTTGAGACCTCAGAGAAGCAGAAAGGAGGAAAGAGATGAAGAATTCAGCATGGACAGGGCAAAGCTAGAGGGGAATTGGGGTGCTTTGGTTTGAGGCCAAATGTCATGTAATCCAGGTTGGCCTTGAACTTGCTACATCGTTAAGGACTACCTACCTTGAACTTCTGATGTTCCTGCATCTACTTCCCGAGTGCTGAGAAAACCAGGCGTGAGACGCTGGGTTTGGTTTTATTTTTTTTTTTGTTGTTGTTGTTTTTTAGAATTTTTATTTTTGTGTGTATAGGTTCTGTCTGCATGTTATGTCTGTATCATGTGTATGCAGTATTCATGAAGACAAGAAGAGGGCACCAGATCCCTTGAGATGGGAGTTACAGAGTTGTTTTTGGTTTTTGTTTTGTTTTGTTTTGTTTTGTTTTTTTTCAAAACAGGGTTTCTCTGTGTAGCCCTGGCTGTCCTGGAACTCACTCTGTAGACCAGGCTGGCCTCGAACTCAGAAGTCTGCCTGCCTCTGCCTCCCAAGTGCTGGGATTAAAGGCGTGCGCCACCACTGCCCGGCAGTTGTTTTGTTTTTAAGCCACCCTGTGGATGCTGGGATTCGAACTTCAGGCTCCTCTGCAAGAGCAGCCAGTGTTCTTTATCCCCACGCCATCTCTCCATCCCTGGTTTTAAGTTTTTCTGTGTGTTTTGAGCCCCAGGCCTTGTTCATACGAGGCAGTCATCTACCACGGAACTCTATCTGAAGCTCCCCTCTTCTGGTTTTAGAAGAAATTTGAACATTTCCCAGTTATGGTCTGAAGTACTGCACTTACTCTGTATAGTGAATGTGCCGGCCCTGGAGGAGGGTCGTCGGAGGGTCGTCAGAGGGTCGTGTGACCGCTGGGTACCAGTGAATGATCAGGAAGGAAGGGAGACAAGCCCTGGGAGACTCAGCTCCACTCGGCCCCTACCCTAGGCTTAAGGCAGATGCCAGTATTACAATGGCTCAGGAGAAGCCAAGCTGGCAGCCCTGGGTGTGGGGCTCAGGAGGAGAGAGCAGCTTCCTCTTTGTCTTATATTCCCACCCTGGAGGAAAATACCCGGGTAGTTGATGGCAGACGTGGTCAGATGGGGGCTCAGGCGTCACCACCTCACACGGGGGCCCCTGCTGCCTTGGCCTTGTGAGACACCCTCTGCCCCACTTCTATCAACTACAAGTCACTGTCTGGAGTGCAGCTTTCTGAGAGGCGTCAGGTGAGCCTGTCACAGGTAAGAAAGTAGCTTTCAAGGGCTCAGAATCCTGTGAACTAAGAGTGTATTCCCCAGTAGATGAGAGAGGAGCATATGCGATTCAGGGTTGGTTCTGATTAATTCATTCCATTAAATATCGATTGCTTCCCAAACCAGGCCGGGGTGGGGTCTTGATTTAAAGAGCCGAATTCAGGTGTTTTTCTTTATGACATGCCCACATCCCATCTGCGCCCATCCACTACTAAACCCAGGAGGTTTGTGTTGGCATGAAGCTGCCGAACTCACCCTCCCCGTTGCCATGGTAACTCTTAGCCCCACCACCACCACCACCACCACCGAAGTTGGACTCAGTTCTTCACTGGAGCAAACAGGACCACACCCTCCCCAATCCCCTTTAATACACCCCCGCATCCCCCCACCACCACATGCTCGATCCCCTGGGTTTTCCGTCTCTTGGTCTTTGTTTTTGCCTTTGTCCACTCCTACCATGGGTTTTTTGTTTGTTTCCCGACTGTCTGGGGCTGCGCACCATGGAGACGGTGTCCTGGGCTGCCTCTCACCCTGGTCTGGTTAGGAACCCCTCCGCTGTTCGTGCATCTCCAACCTGATGTTCAGACCATCCAAAACAAACCCCGACATTCCAGAGCAAGATAGAAACCACCGTCCCCACCCACTCTGCTGGCGCCTCGGTCCACCTGGAAAGGGTTTTTGAAAATTTCCAGTGTTTCCGCGGCAGTGTCCATGTGCTGAAGGGAAAGCGGCGTCTATTGAACATTCTAGACCCAAAGAACTATGCTTTGGGTGAAGTTGATGTTTTCTGATTAGAATTCTACTGGAAGCTTCCTGAGGGCAAGGCTCTCAAGACAAATATATACATTTGTCTCCGTCGGTGTGCTCAGGAGATGTTTGTTGAGTGAAGAGATTCTCAGAATCCACGAACCACCACCCCAGCCTCAAAGCAGAGAGTGCTGGCTGAATGGCAGCTAGAGGCTTTGGAATTAGACCTCAGGGAATGGGGCGGGGAAAGAGTTGGTGGGTGAAGGCTCCTAAGGTGGGCAGCACAGAGCTTGTGTTTCATTTTAAAATGCAAATGGCCTGGAAGGTGGAAAACTTGATTTTTGAAGCTTATTCACACAGGAGTCAATGACTGATAGCAAAGCCTTTTCAGCCAGGCATTGTGCTTATACCTGTAATCTAGACACTTGATTGGCAACCCGGCCTAGTGGCACACTCCTTTAATCTTAGCACTTGGGAGGCAGAGACTGGCAGATCTCTGTGAGTTCAAGGCCAGCCTGGTCTATAGAGCAAGTTCTAGGACAACCAGGGCTACATAGAGAAGCCCTATCTCAGAAAAACCAACAAACAAAAATACCCACTAGGCTGAGGCAAAAGGATTGCCACAAGTTCGAGCCCAGCCTGTGCTATAGATTATTCATCATCTGTCTTTATCTATCCACCTATACCTGGGTCCCCCACCCTATGGGTACTAGGAAGCATACTCAGGTCCTCTGGAAGAGCTGTGCATAGGACTCTTTTGTTGTTGTTGTTTGAGACAGGGTTTCTCTGTGTAGTCCTTAACTCATTCTGTAGACAAGGCTGGTCTTGAACTCGGAAATCTATCTGCCTATGATTCCCAAGTGCCGGGGTTAAAGGTGTGTGCACCACCATCCTGCTTGCAGTACATACTCTTAACAGCTGAGCTGAATCCTCTATCACTACATAGAGTTTAGAGCGGTGGTGGGACTATAAGATTTATTTTATTTAATATATGTGAGTACACTGTTGCTCTCTTCAGACACACCAGAAGAGGGCATCAGATCCCATTACAGATGGTTGTGAGCCACCATGTGGTTGCTGGGAGTTGAACTCAGGACCTCTGGAAGAGCAGTCAGTGCTCTTAATCACTGAGCCATCTCTCCAGCCCATGTCAAGCCTCATCCTTTTAGAGTTTTGATTCCGTCCTTCATTTCCTCTGCATCAGACCACCTGTTCTTGTTGCCCGGGGTCCACTCACCCTCTGGGTACTGACTGCACTCTGACTCTGAGCTGTCAGCCTCATTTCCTCCCCTCGCAGGATCCTGGTAAAGCAGGCTGGCTGTCTTTCCATCATCCACCCACTCTGAGCGGAGCAGTAGCTGACTTCAGATGTGGGCATGAGACCCAACCGGATAATAAAGTCTCAGCAAGATGAAGTCCAGTTGTGGATGCTCCTGGGCAAGAGGCTTGTGTTTCCCCTGTTCCCAGTGGTGAGAGGCTGACCTTCTGCTGACCTTTCTGCTGCCTTTGTGACTATTTGCATTTTGTTTTTGAGGTAGTGTCCGCCGGTGTAGCCTGGCATGGGACTCAGCCTTACTGTCTCTGCCTCCTAAATGCTATATTATAGGCGTGAGCTATCCTGCTGGACCCTGTCGTCACCTTGCTCCTGTGTAACACCTCAGACTGATCCCAGCACAGAGGGAAGCAGAGCACAGAACCTGTGGTGCTGTTTGACACTGAAACAAGTCCTTAAAGCCAGGCTCTTCACTTGGTGATCAGTATTTTTTGTGACTTAACAAAAGTTAAATTGGGTCCAGTGAGAAATAAAGGTATGCACATTGGGGAAAGGAGTCTGAGCTGTCCCAGATCCAGCTGTGTAAATCTATGAATTATTGGGGGGCGGTGGGGGTGTTTAAGCTGATGAGTTTGGATCACTGAGGTTTGGTTGCTGTTATAAGCCATGGATGGTCCCACAATGCACTCAAATGTAGACAGGATGAGAGCCGGCCCCCAGAAAAAGTGGTCTCATCAGCTGGAGCAGGAATAATAATGGAAACAGGCAGGCAGAAGTTGTCTGAGGGACAAAGACCCTGGCTGACGAGGAAGAAGGGCTATGGTGCCAGCATCAGGCACAGTGGATGGAAAATCCCCTCTCCAGAGCCTAAGGCTCTGCTTAGTTAAAGCAGGGGCCACATGGTGGTGCCGGAAATAGATCCCATAGGGAGTCTCCCCTGATATTCACTCATCAGCCAGAGCCCTGCACTCAACCCTGGTCACCTATCTTGCCCAGTCACTTCAGGTCCAAGAGGTGAGCATGAGACCCACAGGACACTGAATGGGGGGCAGGCAGGGGGCCCTCCCTCCCATCCTGGCAGCTGCTCAGCCCTGCTGTGATGATTTCTTCGAGACCACAAATCCAGGAGCTGCCCTCAGCCAAATCCTTCTCTGATTGTCTGAGTTGTTCTGGACATCAGAGAACAAACAGTCTTCACTGTCTGGCCAGCTGTGCCGAGCAGTATTTCTGTCTTCTGCTGCTGCTGGCTGGCAGGGTTACAATGCTGTGTCCACCTCCAGCTGAGGTCTGGGGGGGCCTGGAAGTGGCAGGAGGGTGAAGGAGAACCTATGTGTATCTCTAGATTAGAGAGGACAGACACTCTTTCTGAGTCTCTATTTTTCTCCAGTATCAGGCATTTCAGCCTCAAATTCTGGGTTTGGGCTTTTTTTTTTTTTTTTTTTTTTTTTTAAATTTTGTTTGTTTTGTTTGAGACTGGGTCTCACTAGGTTACTAGGCTGTTCTCAATTTTGCACTTTAGCTGAGGATGACCTTAAACTTCTGATCTTCCTGCCTCCACCTTCTGAGAGCTGGGATCACAACACACGCCAGCACATGTTGGTTTGTGCAGTGCCGAGGATGCGATCCAGGGAGGGCTGCATGCATGCTAGGCAAACACTCTCAACTGAGCTATTGTCTATCTCAGCCTGGATTTCACTGGGAGGGAGATAGGGTCACTGTTCCTAGGGTTGGAGCCCTTTAACTGGTGCCTATGGATTACTTAGGGTGCTTGAAATGTGACCTGCAGCTGTCATATCCCAATGGCTTGTTTCACAGAAGTGGAAAGAGAGATAGATGTGAGGCAGAATGAGACTGGAACCCTGACCTTTAACCCCCTAAGCCTTGGAGTGATGTGGACACTGCTTGTGACATGATGGGCTGATTCATTTGAAGGGGAGGAGGGCGTTCTCATCCTTAGGCCTGTTTTGGAGATCAAGCTCATGGCTGAGCTGTTTCCTGAGAAGAAGATGGCCCCTGGAAAAGTACTGGTTACTAGGCTCTGCTAAATCATCTTGTCAAGAGCAGAGCGGGTACAGCAGGGTGTCTGCTACAGTCTGAGAGTCCAGCGGTTCATCCAAGCTTGGTCAGGTCGGGAGAGAAGCCAGGGACTAAGGTCAGAGTCCTCAGGAAAGGGAGTCCCCTCCCCCAACACACATCATCTGCTTCAGTGGCCTAGGATCCTGGCCTTAGCCTACTGAGGGGAGGGGGCAGCTTCCTCAGCCATCTGCAACCTGAATTCCTTTAGAATTCCCATCCCTCTTTCCCTTTCCAGCTGTAGACAGGAGGGTGGGAAGCAGACAGCGTGGGAGGGTTGGGGGTAGTTCAGGGGTCTCTGTGGACAGGTGTCTCAATCTTGGTCTGGCTTGGGCCTCAGGCTGTGCGTTTCTTTGTCTAGCTGTCCATGTCTGTGTGGATTTGTGTGATGGTCCTAGGCTTGCCTGTGTGGGCAGCCGTGTGTCTGGTGGGAAACAGTTTGTTTGGTAGAAAGTGTGCTTATGTGTATTTAAGCCTGGGTGTAAATGTCCACACTGAGTAAGCCTTTGTATGTGGGTGTCATGGAAAATAAACCATGGCCTTCTGTGTCTTCTCAGAGATGAGTAGAGTTGCCCCATGAGGTTATTTTGGAGTAAATGTGACCTTGTCCTTATAGATGTTAAGCTTAGACGTATGTCTGTGGAAACATGCATTTTTTTTTCTATAGTAGATCCAGAGTCTCTGCGAACACGTAGGTGACATCTTTGTATTTATGAGAAGCATTCATCTTACACTCATTGATTTGTTCATAAAATCTCCTCATTTATTCAGGAGACATTTCTGAAGTGCTTGCTTGGTGCTGTCCTAGACTTGGCACTGAAAATCTAGAGCAGTATTGATGACCCAAGTAGAGCCACGCTGGGGCCTTCTGGGACCCTTCTTGTCTATTTTGTATGGGATGGACCTATGACAGAAAAAGATCTAAGAGCAGTATGCATCGGTCCATGTGTCTAGTGTAACCTTTTCCTGTACACATCTGTGTGACAGCCTCCATGTTAGCTGTATGTATGTCTGATTGCCTAGAAGACAGAGCCCTCAGCTTTTGCCTGCTGGGGTTGACTGAGGACAATTAGAGGTGCTGCAATGCTGGGGTGCTAGAAAGTCACCCATCAAGAATTCAAGATCCTGCCGGGCGGTGGTGGCGCACGCCTTTAATCCCAGCACTTGGGAGGCAGAGGCAGGTGGATTTCTGAGTTTGAGGCCAGCCAGTGAGTTCCAGGACAGCCAGGGCTACACAGAGAAGCCCTGTTTAAAAACAAAAAACAAAAACAAAAACAAAACAAAAAAACAAAAAAACAAAAAAACAAAAAACAAAAAAGAATTCAAGATTCTGCTCCTACACCCAGTTTGGGTCTGATCTGTGGAATAGTTTAGCATAAAACTATAGAATGAAGAATTTGGTTAATACTTTTAAAAATATTTATTTAGTGTGTGTGTGTGTGAGAGAGAGAGAGAGAGAGAGAGAGCATGTAAAGGTCGGGACAACATGTGAGATGATACAGGTCTCTTTTCTACCTTGTGAGTCACAGGGATTGAACTCAGGTCATCAGGTTTGGTGGCAAGCAAACCATTTTGGTGGCCCCTGAGTTAAGTACCCTTTAGAGCTCCATTTTGGAGCTGCTCAAATCTGGAACCTTTGGGCCTCCTTTGGGAGTGTTAAGAGCATTAGAGAAAATGACATGTGAAGGGTTAAGGATCGTGGCATCCGATACGTAAGTGCTCAATAAATTCTTGCCTGTGTCCTTGTCTGGAGCTTCAGCCACCATACCCCACCACTCCTGGGTCCAGCGGACATACTAACTGAATTCATTTAAACCACATGCTGGGTAGTTCTGGCCCGTTGTGATTTGGGAACGGTGCAAGAAAATCTAGCTATTTCTTTCAGTGAGCAGCTCGCTCCACCTTTTCACTGTATTCCAAGGTGGAGCTTTGAGGTACTGTGAATCACAGGTTCAATGCTTCCTTTCACCTGGACTGTCTCCAGCCTAACTCAGGCCTGCAGCATGCTGAGCTCAGCAGGATCAGGCACAGTGCAGGGCTGGGTCAAGTCAGGCCTCTGGGTCTTGACATGTCTGCACCTGCTTGCCCAGACCCAGCCCAGCTCCGGCAGCTGTCCTCATGGTTGACATTCTTAGGTGGGGATCTCTCTCTGCTCCTGGCATGGGTGGCCTTGAGATCTGGGTGCATTGGGGAGTCAGACCTCCATGACTCCTGTCCCCTCACAGCTGAGTTCCAGGAGGGGTGATACACAAGGAGTGTGGGGTGTGGCAAGGGGCAGCTCAGGTTAGTGGGGTGCTCATCTTGGGAATCCCCTGGAACCTGTTAAAACTGGCGGCTCCTCTGCTCTCCTGAAATATCCCTGACCTGGAGGGAATGAAGGAGGGGTGCTGGGTGCAGCCAGGAATGCAGGCTGGGAAAGGGAGCTCAAGGTGGCCCAGGGCCTAGGGAAGGCAGGAGAGGGTCTGCCTGCCCTTCAGGTCATCCTGACACCTCACTCTCCTGCCATTGGGACTGAGATACAATTTGGTGGTTTCACAGGCCCAGATCTCAGGGTTTCTTTCACGGGTGGGAATGGTTTACACTCATGAAGGCCGTCTGGAGTCTTGTGTTTGTTTTGCTCTCAAGTCTCTGTTTGTAGCCCAGGTTAAAATTAATCTCACCGTGTAGCGCAGACAGGTCTCAGACTTGCCACAATCCTCTTGCTCCAGCTTCCAGAATGCTAGGATTCCGAGCGTGTATCACCAAACCTGGTCCTGGGAGTTCGGGGTGGTCTTTGTGACAGTTCCCAGACAACTCTAGGCTTTTCTGTTTGGAATCAGAAATGGGAATTTTTGCCGGGCATTGGTGGCGCACACCTTTGATCCCAGCACTTGAGAGGCAGAGGCAGGCGGATTTCTGAGTTCCAGGCCAGCCTGGTCTACAGAGTGAGTTCCAGGACAGCCAGCCAGGGCTACACAGAGAAACCCTGTCTCGAAAAACTAAAAAAAAAAAAAAAAGAAAAAGAAATGGGAATTTTCCTACTGAAAAAAAAAATTATTGAAAGGAAGGGAGACATTGGTAGACTGTAGCCAAAGTAATATGTTTAAGGAAATTTCTGCCTCATGCTGGCCGGGGCAGGGAATGTCTGGTCAAAGAGCTGCTGATAGCCAGGGTCTCTGCAAGTAAACAGGCCGCCTCGGATGGCCAATGGTCGCTCTGAGCTCATTTCCCTCAGCGGGGTGAGATGGAGAATGGCGTCATCGTCACGTGGGGGCTTCTGGTCATGGAGTTTGTCAGTGAGCAGGATGCAGGCTACAGAATCTCTGGAGGCTGACGCCGCTGTTGGTTATTGGGAACAGCTGCTTCCCATGGAAGCCGCTAGGGTGTCCTCCTACGCATCTTCCAGGACGGGACTCCAACCACATCCATGACCCCCCACCCCAGCAGAGATGTTTCTGGGGATACCTGGGATTAACTGTCCCAGCCCTTAATTTCCACACAAGACCTTGCCCTCCTCCAGGATCAAGGCCTCCCTTGGACTAAGGAAGGTCACAGAGGGTGGGTTCACCTTAGAGTCACAGGCTCCTGTCCTGTTCCCCCATGCCCTCCCCACCCCCAGAGCTTGGACAGTGGCAACGTGCAACACTGCCTGTCTCCTGGGGCCAGGCAGCCAACTCCAGCAGGGGAGTTTCCATGAGCACAGAGCCCAAGCCTCAGGGGATGGCGGTGGGGAGAAAGGAAGCTACAAAGCCTTCTCTGTGGTCCCACAGGCTCTTCCTGAGTGCTGCCACCCCAGATGAGGCTTTTATGGGGTCCAAAAGCCCTCCAGCAGTCTCTGAGCCCCAGCTGCCAGGGGTGGGGACAGGTTCACAGTCTCTCTACTCCCCCGCAAGGCAAGACTTCACTTCCTGGCGGGAGAGTCATGAACAGTGGAACTCAGTAAGGAGTGGGCCAAGAAACTTCTTGGAAGGAAACCTGGGTCTTTTGCTTTGTTGTCACCCCTGGATTCATTGTGGGGTCATCAGTCAACAGACCCACCCCACAGAGTAACCCACCCAACTCAAGGGCTGCCTGACCTGGTCCGGGCTGAACCAAGCCCTCAGGCTGGCTGACAGGCTTGACAGCGACTCTTGATGTACAGCTTGTCTGACCACAGGGCCAGTCTGCTTGCTCTTCATCTCCTGAGTCAACAGATCCTCACTCACTGCCCTACCTAGTTTGTACCAGATCTTTGCTGGATGCAGCAGATATAGGCACAAAGACGAAGCCAAGCTTCCTGATTTTGGGGAGTTAGCAAAGAAGCAGATGATGAGTCTGATATACACTTTTTTTTTTATATTATTAGCATGAAGGGAGCAGATGAGGTTCCATGGAAGACAGTTGTCTGTAGGCCTTACCCTGGTTTCAATGGGGGATGGAGAATAAGCAAGGACCATGCAGGAGCATGTGGAAGAGATGCCTGGTAATCTTAGAACAAGAGAAGACCCAACCCTGGGGCCTGATCTTAGAACAATGAGAAGACCCGCGTGCCTGAGGCATGGGAGTAAAGGAAAGAGTAGCGGTGAGTTGGAAAGCAGGGCTGGAGTCTCCTCACAGCCACGGGGAGGACTTAGGTGTAGGGAACGATCTTGGAGACTCCAGCAAAAGTGACACATCCAGGGACACGGAGAATGAAGTGGCTGTCAACCACCTGAGGGAGAAATAATGCCAACTTTACAGTGAATCTTTCTTAAAATCGACAAAGGAAGGACTACTTCCCCACTTATCCCACAAAGCCAGCGTCACTCTCACACCAGATACAAAGATAGTCTAGAAAATGAAAATCACAGGTCCACCAGACCCAATGGCCCAGTCACTTGAGAAGGTGAGGCAGGAGGGTTGCTGAGAATTCTAGGCCAGCCAGGGTCACATTGTGAGTCCCAGTATAAACACCAGTTTCAGAGAGACAGACAGATAGACAGACAGACAGAAACAGAGGGAGGGAGAGACAGAGAAAGAGAAGGAGAAGGAAGGAAGGAGAGAGGGAGGGAAGGAGGGAGGGAGGGAGGGAGGCAGAGAGACAGAGGTAGATGAAGGGAAGGAGGGAGAGAATGAATTATAAAACATAACCAACAAAGGACTTCAGTGTAGAATACAGTTTTTTTTAAACTTATTATTAAATACGTCAAGATGATAACTTTGAGAAGCCAGTTCTCTGCCCACGCTTTTGTGGTGTCTTGGGATTGAACTCAGATCATCAGGCTTATACAGGCTTTTACCAGCTGAGCCATCTGGCTCGCCCTAGAATATAGTTTTTTAGCAACAGCCCTGTGTGCATGGAGTAGAGACAGGAGGTCAGGAGTTGAAGGCTATCCTTAGCTACACAGCAACTGTGAGGCAAGCCTAGGCTATATGAGATCACCACTTTTAATGACAGCTGAAGTCGACCTCTTGCTTACACACACACACACACACACACACACACACACACACACACACGATGGGCCATGCTTATTAAGGAAGTGTAGAGTGATGCTCAACAGGTCCCACTGGGCAAACACTGTGGCTGAAGGGTGGGCCACATCAGGTGGTGCCCGGACCCAGGAAGCTGAAGGGTGGGCCACATCAGGTGGTGCCCGGACCCAGGAAGCTGAAGGGGAGGCCACATCAGGTGATGCCCGGACCCTGGGACAGCTTGGTGGCGAGGCTGGAGGTAGGAATGTGAGTATTGCCAGCACTCTGGGAAATGGCCCGACAGTCACTCAGAAAGTTAAACACACAGCTCCCTCAGTATTTACCACACAAAGACTTGTAGGTACATGAGTACTTCCAGCACCCCAAATGTGCATCGTCAGAAGGGTACATAGAGAAATTGAGGTACATTCCTCAACATGTAAGGGGACAAGCCACGAACACAGGGAACGCCATGGACGAGTCTCTCAACGAGATATATATATATATATATCATATATATAATATACATAAAGTATTCTGTAGAGACATAAAGTGGATCAAACAGATACAGACAGGAAGTGAGTCAGAGACAGCTGGCTTTCAAAGGAGCCTGAAGTCTTTTGTAAGTAACTCCAGCAGTCAGTGTTGTACACTACACACACATACACACACGCACACACACACACACACACACACACACACACGCACGCACGCACGCACGCACACACACACACACACACACACACACATGGGCATGAGAAGCTTTAAGGGGATGCTTGCTTCTTTTGTGTGTGTATATGTACAGAGGTCAACATCAAGTGTCTTCCTTTTTTTTTTTTTTTTTTTCGAGACAGGGTTTCTCTGTGTAGCCCTGGCTGTCCTGGAACTCACTCTGTAGACCAGGCTGGCCTCGAACTCAGAAATCCGCCTGCCTCTGCCTCCCGAGTGCTGGGATCAAAGGAGTGCGCCACCACTGCCTGGCTTACTTTTTCTTAAAGATTTATTCACTTTATGTATGTAAGTACACTGTTGCTCTCTTCAGACACACCAGAAGAGTGCATCTGATCCCATTACAGATGGTTGTGAGCCACCATGTGGTTGCTGGGAACTGAACTCAGGACCTCTGGAAGAGCAGTCAGCGCTCTTAACCACTGAGCCATCTCTCCAGTCCACTTACTTACTTTTTGATGTGCCATTTCTTTGTTCTATCAATGACATACATACGCACACATACACACAATGGATGTATATGTATATATCAGATTGTATGTACTATGTGAAATATTAACTGTATGCTAACTACATCTCAAAAAAATCTGCTTCAAAACCAGGAGGCAGAGCTGAGGATGTAACTTAGTTTGCACAGTACTTGTCTAGTGTGCATGAAGCCCTGAGTTCAATTCCCAGCACCCCATAAAACTGGGCATGGTGGTACACACCTGTAATCCTAGCACTCAGGAAATGAAGGCAAGAGAATCAGAAGTTCAGGGACATCCTCCTACATCAAGAGTTTGGGGCCAGCCTGTATTATGTGAGACTCTGTCTGCAAAAGAAAACAGAACCTGGCCTGGCGTCCCAGACCAGACATATAGGGCTGAGGCTGCAGCTGGCCTGACTGTGTGTGGGAGAGCCTCATGGGGCCAGGAGGTAACTGCAGACAAGAGTCTCTCATTCCTCCCAGTCCTGACTCAACATGTGGCAACAGGCCATCCACACAGCAGCCAAAGTGATCTTGAAGTTGTAAATCTGTTCCCATCATTCATCAGCGAGTGACCCTCGAAGCTTCCCCTCATCTACAAAGCCCAGTGTCCTGACCCCACCCACCTCTGCGCTCTTGTCTTTTAGTTGCTGTCTCCAGACACTCACTGCCTCTTAGGCCAGTGTCCCTCCTGCCTCGGGGTCTTGGCCTGGTGACTCCCTTCCCTGAGTTAGTGTCCACTGATGCCTCAGATCTCAACTAAGATCTCTCTTCAGTAGGCTTTCTTCCTCAGTTTCAGGCCATACAGATGTGTGATGTGAACTCCCCTGGCTTCCTGCCTCATCTTTCACAATACTATCAAAGTGCATTTTTATATTACTTTTTCAAGAATTTAAGGGCCTGCGAGATGGCTCAGTACTTGTTGCACAAACTTGGAGACCTAAGTTTGATTTCCAGAAGGACCTATACGCTCATGGAATAAGAGAGCCCACGCCAAAAAGTTGTCATGTGACTTCCACGCGCATGCGCATGCGCAAGCATACGCACAGACACATGCGCGCGCACGCGCGCACACACACACACACACACACACACACACACACACACACACACGCCATGGCATGTGTGTTCCCCATACCATGCACACGTACACATAATAATAAAGAAAATAAAACAAGATTTAAAGAGTCATGGTTTGGCTTTGTTGCCCAGGATAGTCCCATACTCTTGGTACAGGCTTGTTATTTAGCTTTGCAGGAGGCTATAGCAGAGAATATTTGATCTCAAGTGTTTAAGGTCAGCCTGGGCTGCATATCTGTGTGTCTATCTGTCTAACTATTTATCTGTCTGAGATAGTCTAATTATTTTTACCTAATTAACCAGATGTGGTAGAAGCAGTGAGGTATAACATCTGAGGCAGGCCAGAGAGGCGTCTTGGCTTTCTTTGTGGATGTTCCCTTTCCAAAGTCAGTTGCCAGCCAGTGGTGGCACAGGCCTTTAATCCCAGCACTTGAGAGGCAGAGGCAGGTAGATCTTTGTGAATCTGAGGCCAGCCTGGTCTACTGAGCAAGTTCCAGCATGTGCTTTTTATCCTAGCACCAAAGAGGCTGAGGCAGAAGAATTGCCATGAATTGAAAACCAATCTCGACTATATAGCAAGACTGTCACAAAAGCCAACCAATCAACCAAAGCCACCTTTCCCCCAGAAGACAGAGAATCAAAGGGTAGTCACCCTGCTCTGAGCATGCACAGAGAGAGCTACATGAAAGTCAGTGAGAAAACTCCACTGAGAACTTGGCCCACGATCAGTATCAGCTGCCAGACATGAACTACAGAGGCCGTTAGTGTGTGTCTAGGTCTTAGGACATTTCCTATTGCTAAACCAAAATACCAGAATCTGAATGCTTTATTATAGGGACAAGATGTTTACTAAGCTCACAGTTTTTGAGCCTAAAAGTCTTTCAAGTTGGGTCCAAGGACAATGCCCCTAGTGACCCAATTGCCTCTGATTAGACCCTTCTTTCTTTTCTTCTTTCTCTCTCTCTCTCTCTCTCTCTCTCTCTCTCTCTCTCTCTCTTTCTCTCTCTCTTTCTTTCTTTCTCTCTCTCTTTTTTTCTTTTTTTTCGAGACAGGGTTTCTCTGTGTAGCCCTGGCTGTCCTGGAACTCACTCTGTAGACCAGGCTGGCCTCGAACTCAGAAATCCGCCTGCCTCTGCCTCCCAAGTGCTGGGATTAAAGGCGTGCGTCACCACTGCCCGCTCTAGGCCCCACATTCTAACAGGTCTATTAGAAACATCTTCACACTGTATGCTAAGCTTCTAGCACACAAACACGATCAGACCACATACAAACCATGACACCATATGCTTACAGCCATATGAGGCTGAGTAGGGGTTGCCTTGCTGAGCCCAGTTTCTCCTGGAACCATGAGAGGTGAATTATTATTGCATGAGTCACTAAGTTTGGGGATGATACGTTCAGCAGCCATAGGCAATGGGAATAAAGCTTAGTAATTACTTGGTTGTTTTGTTTGAGACAGGGTCTAGTTAGCCTAGGTTGGTCTTGAACTTATGATCCAAGTTCTAGGATGGCAGGTCTGTACTCCAATGCCTAGCTCCAATAAATGCTTGGTATGAACAGACATAAAGAGGTCTGGTTAGCTGTGGTTGTGTTTGAGCTCTGTTTTTCCTTCCCCAAGAGACCCAGAGACTTGGGACGTCCAGTTCAATATCTCAAAGGGCAGTCAGCTTTCTTGATAACCACCTTTGGTGGGGCAAGGCAGGAAGAACTCTGCTCAAAGCAGGAGTCACGGTGGCATCGAAAGGCATCTTTGAGCCTCAGTTAGTAGATTGTCAGTCATTTGCATGAAGCCCTGAGTTCAAAGCCCTGGGTTTGATCCCAAACATTGCATGAACCTTGTGATCCCAGCCTGTGGGAGGTGGAAGCAAGAAGATCGGGAGTTCAAGGTCATCCTCAGCCAAACAGCAAGTTCAAAACAGACAAATCCCTGTCTCAAAAAAAGAAAGAAAGAAAGAAAGGAAGAAAGAAAGAAAGAAAGAAAGAAAGAAAGAAAGAAAGAGCCTGGCGGTGATGGCGCACGCCTTTAGTCCCAGCACTTGGAAGGCAGAGGCAGGCGGATTTCTGAGTTCGAGGCCAGCCTGGTCTACTGAGTGAGTTCCAGGACAGCCAGGGCTACACAGAGAAATCCTGTCTCGAAACAAACAAACAAACAAACAAAAAAAAGAAAGAAAGAAAGAAAGAAAGAAAGAAAGATGTCCCTTCACTGTGTGTTTTTTGTTTGTTTTTGTTTTTATTTTTGTTTTGTTTTAATGCTGGGCCCTCGAAAAGTTTCAGGAGAACAACAGCATTTTGCTCTGTGGAACAACTTCCAATGTGCTCTTTCTGGGGAGACATTCCCAGACTCTACCTTTTATTAGATTCTCAAAAGAATCTGCGGTCCGGACACATTAAGAACAATTTTCTGGTCCAGTTATTTCAGTTTTTAGGTCAGGAAATAGATCCTACTTCCTTCTGGAAATAATTCTGGATAAAACAAAAAAATTGTAAAAAATAGACTTATGAATTGGCAAGAAAGCAAGAAATACTCAAGCTGAAAATATTTATATCTCACGGCAATCTGAACTAAAAAACTGCCTTTTGCCTTAAGGACATATTTATTTATTTATATAATTTTGCTTTTTACTATGGTTAAGAAACATGAAATCTGTCTGGGCAGTGGTAGCACATACCTTTAATCCCAGCACTTGGGGTTAAAGAGACAGGCAAATCTCTGAGTTCGAGGCCAGCCTGGTCTATAGAGTGAGTTCCTGGACAGCCAGGGCTACACAGAGAAACCCTGCCTTGAAAAAAACCTAAACCAAAACAAAAGAAAAAACACATTATGAGATCTGCTAATGTGGCAGTTATACATATAATCACAGCTCTTAGAGAGCTGAGGCAGGAGCTTTCCCACAAGTTTCAGGGTGGCCTAGGCTATAGAATTAAAAATCAAAAAAGAAAGAAGGATACTAATAAACAGACGAACAACAACAACAAAGCCACCCAACCCTCATGTTCTGTTTGTTCACATTTTGAAATAAGGACTCACTCTATAGCCCTGACTGGCCTGATCAGGCCGGCTTTGAACTCACAGAGATAGATACATTTGCCTCTGCCTTCCACGTCCTTGGATTAAAGGTGTGTGCCACTATGCTCAGCTTAAATGTTTGTGTGTATGTTTTTCACATTTATTTTTGTGTGGGTGCACACATGAAGAAGTCAGGGAAAGACTTGTGGGAGAGTCCTCCTATCATGTGGGACTTGGGTACTGAACCCAGGTCTACTGGAATAGCAGCAAGTGCTTTTAAGTAATGAGCCATTTCTGCAGTCCTGAGACCCTATCTTAAAACAAGACAGAAGAGTAGAAGAGACACCTGAGGTTGTCCTCTGGTTTCCACACACATACTATGGCATGTGCCATCCACATTCACACAAATACTACAGGTAAACTCTTGCTTGTTTGTTTGTTTGTTTGTTTGTTTGTTTGTTTTTCAAGACAGGGTTTCTCTGTATAGCCCGGGCTGTCCTGGAACTCACTCTGTAGACCAGGCTGGCCTCGAACTCAGAAATCTGCCTGCCTCTGCCTCCCAAGTACTGAGATTAAAGGTGTGTGCCACCACACCTGGCTTAAATTCATTCCACTTTTTATCTGAGAAAAGGCCTCATTTTGTCCTGGAATGTCACTAAGTAGGCTAGGCTGGCTGGCCAGCAAGCTGGCATCTGCCTGTCTCCACTCCCCGATGTACCATCTCTGGGATTACAAGCATGCCCTGACACGCCTGGCTTTTTATGTGGGTTCTCGGGGTCAAACTCAGGTGCTTGGGCTTGTGAGACAGCACTTTTCCAACCGAGCTATCTCTCCAGTCTCTGTAACTTCTAAAGCCTGGAGCTTTCCCATTTGCCAATGGGCTGTCCTCGCAGTGTGTCAGTAGGAAAAACAAACCCGAAGACCCTACATTTCCCAAGGGGGTGGGGGGCAGAGAGAATACTGGAAGGTGGGGGAAAGCCTTGCCAGTTTTAGAGAGAAGTATTTCAGGGGACCCCTCCCCTGTGTTTGTAATCTGGAGCAGCCTGGAGGTCAGAGTAGTTAGAGGAGGTTTGTGGCCTGAAGAGCCGGGAGCTAGCCTGGAGACTTCCGATATGTTTTAAAGGCATGTGCTAATGGGAAACTAGATGCTTCCATTTGCCTATAGAGGAAGAACAGGAAGGGAGTGGCTCTTCCCAAAGGACAGAGCCAGTTCACTAGTTTCTGAGGAACTGTAAGCTTTTGCTCATCTACGAGCACTCCTTTTTATCCCTTCAGAGTCTAGCCTGAGCTGAGCCCAAGGCTGTCATTCTATGGGTTGGGGGCCAGCTTGGAACCTAACATCCATCACTGCCCAAAAACTTGAGATGGAGGACTGTAAGCAACCTTCAGAGCAGCCTTTCCCACAACCACAGTTCCCCTTCCCCCACCCCACCCACTTCCTGAAGAAGGCGGTTGTGTCTTACTGTGGCACAAGTCACTTGTGGACCAACCAGGTCCCTAGACATAGGCTTGTTCAGTCAGTGAAGAAAGTGGGCTGAAAGACTGGGGGCTCTGATCTGTGCTGGGGCCAGGCAGAGGCTGGGCCTCCACTAGGCAGAACCTGATTCTCCTGTTGCAATACCTTCCTCTGGGCTGTGGAAGCCCCTTCCAGATTCCCCCTCTCCAGGAGGAGCAAAGCAGACGCTGGCTCTCCCTATCCTGCACAGCCCAGGCAACATTTTCCATACATAATCGTCTAGTGAGTGTGGCCTATTCCCAGGGTAAAGAGAGGCATGATGGTAGCAGGGTAGCATTGATCCCACAGTCTACGCTCATGGTTGATGGTCTGGACCTGGGGAGAAGAGTCCATTGGTCAGCTGAACAGATAGCTAGGTGTTGTTTGCAGGGGACCTGGCCTGCCCAGGTGAAGGAGATCTTGAGGCTGGTTTGTTGGGTCCTGGCCTGGGAGGACAGAGCTAGTGGCTCCCAGGTAGGCAAGGCTAGCTTAGGAGCTCTGGACTTAACCATAGGGTCTCTCTCTCTCTCTCTCTCTCTCTCTCTCTCTCTCTCTCTCTCTCT
>JANHMN010000024.1:34623334-34666112 GCA_030674055.1 Rhabdomys pumilio
TCTCTCTCTCTCTCTCTCTCTCTCTCTCTCTCTCTCTCTCTCTCTCTCTCTCTTCCTTATAATGGGGCATAAATTGGGGGAAATGGGTAATATATTGTCTTTGATCATCAAAACAGAAGCAGAGAGTCATCTTGGAAAGGGCTTTTCTAGCTTCTAGCCTGGGACTGGTACTCTGTATGTGCACATGTATGTTCGTGTACACGTGTGAGCATACATATGGTACACAGAGCTCAACCCTGGGTGTTGTTCCTCAGGAACCATCTGCTTTATATTTTGAGACGAGGTCTTTGGGGCCTATTATTTTCCGGTGAGGCTGGCTAGTGAGCTTCTAGGATCTGCCTGTCTCTTCCCCAGGGCTGGGAAGATAAGCACATACACTACACTTGATTTTTTGTGTGAGTGTTGGGAAGCCAGTTTCTTCTGCTCATCTGGCAAACACTTTCCAGACTGAGCTATCTTCCCAGCCTTCTGGGTGTTTTCCACAGCTCCTTGGTGACCAGACCTTGTAGTCTGAGGACCTCAGTAAGCTCCTGGCAAAATAAGCATTGTGGATCTCCCCATGAGACAGATGCAGCTCACAGAGGCAGAAACACGGTGGTGGCCAAAGTCAGAGAGACTAGATGGAATGGGTGTGGCCAGGGCCTCAGATGGAGCAGAGTCACAAAACCTATGCTCCTTGTGGGACCCTGAAGCCCTTCAGGCAGCCTGCGAACTCACTCCATTTCTGGCACCTCTCTTTCTAGAGCTAGGTGTGACTGCTCCATGACCTAGAGTGTGGGTAGGTCAGGTCACCTCTTCTGGTTCAATCCTGGGTTCCTCTCACTGGAAAGTCACACCCTTTGGTGAGGGGGAGGAAGCATTTTTGAGGTGAAATGTCCAACAGCCAGGAATGGAAAATATTAAAAGTCCAATGGCGCCAATGAGGTTGATGCCAGAGCCAGAAAGTACAGAGAAGAGGGAACATCCTTGTTATTGAAGACCTAGGGGTCTGTAGGGGGTCAACTACCAGCCACCCACACCCTGTATACCCCAGGGCCATCTTTATCTCCAGAAATAGCACAAGACTCCCCTGGGCCAAAGGAAGGCCCTGCTATGTTGACTTGGGAGAAATCTCTGGGTCTGTTAAGTTTGGTTTAGCTCATACTCTGGGGAAGGCAGAGAGCACAGCAGTTTGAGCAATGGTCCATGGGCTATCTCTGTGGAGGGAGAGAGAGAGGCCAGGCTAGCTTACTCCACACATATTCTGAGCTTTGGATACAAGAATGGCAAGAATGCCAAGATGCTTTCTTCTGTTAGGGCCTCTCACCATAGACTGGCAAGCCAGAAAAATCATGTCAGTACAATGTGACTACAGTTCTGGAGGAGTGCTCAGGAATTGTGGGACAAAAGAGGGACCACTGGCTTAGCCTGAGGTTATGAGGAAAGGCTCCCAGAGGAAAAGGTAGGTACTGGGGCAAGCTGTCCTATTAATAGAAATTGAAGGAAATTTCAGAAATCTGGAGTCTGAGTCTGTATTTTTGGAAGTGTCTCTGTGTTTGGGGAAAGATGTACTGACAGATGCAAGCCAATAGACTGGGCCTCCCCACTTAAACTGCAGGAGAAGCACAGGGGCCTGAGAAGGGTGTGCTGAGAACTCTGCGAAAGCTCTCAGTGCTCTGGACACGAAGTCATCTCTCCAGCCCTCTTTTCTAGGGCTTATTAATAGAGCAATTGCTCCAGGGGTCTAAGATATGGTAGAGGGGTCTTGAAACTACTGAAAAAGATGACATAGAGCCAGCGTCACTGTGGAACAAATGACACCAGTTCACTGCCTTATATGACAGCCATTAATTATGCCCGACAGATTCAGTCGCTCAAGAGTTCATGCGTGACTTAACTAGACGGTCATTCTCTTTCCTCTTCCCTTCTCCATTTTGAACACTCCTTAGTTTTATAGACAATTCAGGGTTTTTCATTTTCACTGTTTAATGTGTGTGGATGTCTGTGCGAATGGTATGCCATGTGTGTGGGTGCCCACAGAGGTCAGACGCCCTAAAGCTGGAGGGAGGTATAGGCTAGTTGTGAACCACCTGACTGATTTTCAGAACCAAACTCCAGTCTTCTGTAGGAGCAGCAAGCACTCTTAGCCAGTGAGCCATCTCTCCAGGCCCAACTGTGTTCTCACAGTCTTAAAACTTTTTAAAATTTATTTTATGTATCTGAATTGTTTGCCTGCATGCATGCTTGCTGCCCTTAGAGGACAAAAGAGGGGATCAGATCCCTGGAGCTGGAGTTAAAGATTGTGAGCCACCTTTGGTAGCTGTGAATCAAATCTGGGTCTTAACTGCTGAGCCATCTCTCTAGCTCCTTAAACTTTTTAAAATTCATATATATATATATGTGTGTGTATATATATATATATATATATATATATATATATACACATATATATATGTATATATATGCACATATAAATACACACACACACATATATATATGTATATATATATATGTGTGTGTGTGTGTGTGTGTGTGTATACACACACATACATATGTATGTATCTGAGTGGCTATGTGCACATGAGTGCAGGTGTCAACAGAGCTACTCCACATGTTTAATGGGACCAGTTCCAATTGTGTTCTTTGAGGCATTGACTAAGCCCACTGAATAAACCTCTGCTGGTGGGTGAGCTGGCATAGAAGACCCAAGACAACATCACTCACGTGTCTGCACCCTTGGTAGTGATATCTGGAAGCAGGGCTCAGTGGGGGCTGTTGACAAGAGCCGCCACACTGGCTACTCTAGTACAATGGTCTGGTGGTAATTAGACAGCTTACACTGCAGTTGGCTCTCCCTAGAGCAGTGGTTCTCAACCTATGGCTTTCATTCGACCCCTTTAAGGTCACCCAAGACCATCAGAAAACACAGATATTTACATTGCAATTCATAATGGTAGCAGGATTACATTTAGGAAGTAGCAATGGAAATAACTTGATGGTTGAAGGTCACCACCACAGGAAGAACTGTGCTAGAGGATCTCACCATTTGGAAGGTTGAGAACCACCACACTAGAGTAAATGACCCCAGAGAGGAAGATGTGTAACAGGGAAGTCATGAGGGCACCTGAGACTCGAGGTGTGAGAAATTCAACTCTACATCTTGAGGTGGATTAGTGTAGTTACTCACACCTCTTTAGTCCCAGCACTCTGGAAGCAGAGGAAGACTGAGGTCTGAGTTGGAGGCCAGCCTGGTCTACAAAGTTCCAGGTCAGCCAGGGCTACACAGAGAGTCCCTGTCAGAAAATTAAAAAAAAAAAAAAAAAAAAAAAAAGCAAACAAAAAAAAGGGTGCCATTATGGAAGCCACTTTTGGAAAATGCAGACTGACACCTCCTTGAACAGAAAACCATCCCAAAGGAAGCAGTTAAGTCAGGGAAAGAAGGGGCTGGAGAGATGGCTCAGTGGTTAAGAGCACTGGCTGCTCTTCCAGAGGTCCTAAGCTGAATCCCCAGCACCCTCTTGGTGACTCACAACCATCTATAGTGTGATCTGATGCCCTCTTCTGGCGTGTAGGTGTATATGCAGATAGGGCACTCATATACATGAAATTTAAAAAAAAAAATCTAAAAAAAAAAAAAAAAAGCAGGGAGAGAGAACAGTTCTGAAGACAGTGTCTGCGTGCCTGGATCTGATTTCACAAGCGTGATGACATATGCCTGTAATTCCAGCACCTGGGAGCTAAAGTCAAGAATGACACAAGTTCAAAGCCAGACTAAGTTGAAGTGTGAGACTTCATCTCAAAAAATAAAGTAAGGGCTGGGGCTGTTTCAGTTGGTGGAGTTTGCTTTGTACGTATGAAGTTCTGGGTTTGATCCTTAGCACTGCATAAAACAAACAGGGTGGGCCGGGGTGGTGAGCATACATTGTCCTAACATTTGGGAGGCAGTGGCAGGAGGGACAGACTCTGTAAAGCCTCCTCAGGCCACAGGACAGCAACTATTGCAGGGTGGGGTTCCAGGGGAGGGGAGGGAGGGATCGAAGAGTGTTAGAGACAGATCAACACCGTCCTCAGGAGTCATCAGAATCAGCTCACCCCACCTTCCCTGCCAAGCCTCTTTCCCAATAGCAGAGTGGGGGTCCTTGACCATAGGTTTTGGCCTCAGAAGGCCAGCTAAGCTGGGTCCCAAACTCTTCTGCTGCCTGGACAGGAGTGGGGGTGATAAATGAATTTCCAGTGTGTTCCAAGCAGGGGATTGGAGCTGACTGCAGACAAGCTTGGCTTGCAGAGGTCCCAGATGGCTGACCCATCCAGGCCAGGCCTTGGATAGCACAGGCCTATGGCCACCTCCCAAGACCTTGGGATCCTGGCTGAGGGAGCAGCAGCCTCATCCATGGAGGGGATCTTGGAAGCCTCAGATTCCCGAAGTCTAGTTTTGTGTGGCTCACAGCTGTCTCACTTGAGGAAAAGAAAGACCTATAGGGGTATGGAGGGGTAGGAGCTGGGGGACCCCCAGGGATTCCATGCCTGCTTCTTCCATCTATCTTATTAAAAATCCAACTTCAGTAGTCATACTGCTTTTATGGCAAGCCTCCTGACCCACAGCACGGCTCCTTGATAGGTCATGTCTCCCTTTCTCTCATGACTGCTGTGTTTGCTCCATGTGTGAACAGATCTTGCTGTACTAGACCTGGAAGGGCCAGGCACTCACTCAGCCCAAAGCTCTTATTGACAGGTTGGAGGCCCAGAGGCCCAGGATTACCTGGTATGCTACCAATCCACGGTCGCACGTCAGGATGAGTTATAGGGTCAGGACTAGACTCTGAATCCTGGTTCTTCTTTTGTTCCTGGTCTTTATTACGATTGTAACTGAGTTTCCATCTATCTGTCTTTTCCTCAGACTATTCACATGGGCTTTACTCATTTCATACACCTACTATCAGAGCCTGAGCTGAGGACTGGGGATGTAGCTCAGTTGGTTGAGGGCTTGCCAAATACACACCAGGCACTGGGTTCAACTCCTATCATTGCGCAAACCCTGCATGGCACACTCCTTAATTGATTGCAACACTCTGGAGGTGAGGCAGAGAGATCAGGAATGCAAGGTCACCCTGGGCTATATAGCAAATTTGAGACCAGTCTGGGATTATAACAACAACAAAAAAACAAGCCTAGTTGGGTAGTGGTGCATGCCTTTAATCCCAGCACCCAGGAGGCAGAGACATGTGGATCTCTGAGTTCGAGGCCAGCCTGGTCTACAGAGTGAGATCCAGGACAACCAGGGTTCACAGAGAAACCCTGTCTCGAAAAACCAAAACCAAAATAAAAAACTCAAGCCTTGGCTGAAGCCACTTCATGAATTGGTTCTGATGAATTGAGCCAGAATGGAGCCAGCTACAGTCACAGAGCCTGTTGGCTAAGGTCTGAGTGTTGGCCTAGAAATCAGGCTCCATAAGAATAAGCCAAGCAGATCTGTGTCCTGTGTCAACTCGAGAGTTCTGTCTCTCCTCTCAGCCCTTGTCCCAAATGAATTCCGGAAGAAACCCAATTTCTAAACTTCTGCTTACACACCAAGAAAGGGAGAAATACAAGAGGGCATAAGCGTGCACATCCACACACTAGTGACAGAGAATCTGTCCTGCTGCATTGTGGGACCTGGGCCATGTGAGGCTTTTTCCTCTGGGTGCAGAGATATCCCTGTGGTGGTGAATACTGATTGTCATGCTTACAGGATCTGAACTCACTTAGGAGACAAGCCTCTGGGCATGTGTCTGAAGAAGTTTCTGAGGTGAGTTAACTGAGACACACACTAAACATGGGAGGTTCCATTCCATGGCATGGATCCTGGACTGAACAGAGAAAAAGTGGCTCAGCAGTAGCATCCATCTCTCTCTGCTTCCTGATTGTGGGTATTATGTGACCAGCCACCTCAAGTTCCTGCTGCCATGCCTTTTCTGCCATGACTGACTGCATATTCTTATACTGCGAGCCAAAATAAATCCGGTCTCTCTTAAGTTGTTCTTAGCCCCAACAATGTGAAATTTAACTAATACAATGTCCTTCTTGTGGTTTCCCACTGTCCAGCCAAGCTAGCCACCTCCTGTGAAGAAGAACTCAGTTAGGTTTTGAAAGAGACCTTGTGGGGCTCCTGAGATGGCTTAACAGTTAAGAACACTGACTGGTCTTCCAGAGGTCATGAGTTCAAATCCCAGCAACCACATGGTGACTCACAACCATCAGAAATGGGATCTGATGCCCTCTTATGGGTGTCTGAAGACAGCTACAGTGTGCTTACATATTATAAATAATATAATATGTTCCTTGTTCCTTGCTGTGGAAGGTGTCCACCTCCATGTGTTAGCATGGGACAGGCAGCCCACCTAGGTCACCTGAATGAGGTTGTGACATGAGGCAGGACTCAGGAGACCCCTTCTTATCTTCAGCTTCCAGATGGGGTTCTATCTTTTCAACCAAACTCTCTCTGAGGACCACCAGCTCCATAGCAAAACCAAGTCTCATGTTCTGAGTCAGAAACTCTGGAGGTGGAGCCAAGAAACCTACATTTTTTTCCTCAAATGTGTGTGTGCATGTGCCTGCATGAGTATGTGTGCACCATGTGCATGTCTGGTGTCCATGGAAGCCAGAGGGTGTCGGATGCCCTGGAACTGGAGTTACAGGCGATTTTGAATTGACTGATTTGGATGCTAGGAACTGAAGATAGGTCCTCTGGAAGACCAGTAAACGCCCCCTCTCACCCTGAGACAAGGTAACAGAGCCCTGGCTGTCCTGGAATCAATTTGTAGACTGGGCTGGCCTTGAACTCACAGATACTTTCATGCCTCTGCCTCCTGGGTGCTACGATTTAAAGGCTTGTGCCACCACCACCACCACCACCACCACCAGGCTCCTGAGTGGTGATTTTTTTTTTTTTTTTTTGAGATAAGGACTCATGCAGCCCAGGCTGGCTTAAGACTCCCCATATAGCTGAGAATGATCTTATACTCCTGATTCTCCTGTCTCCGTCTCTAAGTTCTGTGATTACAGGTATGTCCCAACACGCCTGGTCCATGCAGTTGGATTGTTCATCTTAGGCTAATGCTAATGGAACTACATCCCCATTTCCTTCTAGCTGGTTCTGCTGGTGCTGAAGTTAGATAGCCTAGCCACGGCCTAAGACAGTAGGGAGCTTCAGGCTGGAGCTGGAAGAGGGATATGGGAGAAGCCTTAAAGTTAAGGCAGCGTTTAGTCACCTGTGGGTAAAGCTTGCTGGTACACACACACACACACACACACACACACACACACACACATCTTGCAGGGTCTCAAAGCAGTTCACATGCTGAATCTCTCTGGTCTCAGTGTGTGTGGGGAGGCACACAAATGGAAGTGGAGAGGGGATTAAGAATGAACCGTTCTTTCTGGGTGACATCCTATACTTCCAAAGTCTTTGTCCCTCATCCCTTCTGAGGGTCCCTGAGTGCTCCTCCAAAGGCCAGAGAAACTGAGTCATTTCCCAGTTGAGACCAAGCACACCCGTCCACAGAAGCTGAGATGTCTTGTGTGCCAGAGTTTCTAAGCAAGTGCTAAGACCTTGTTGTGCATGGGCTGGCCAGCTGGGGAATGTGGAGGGTCAGCAGACAAAACTTAGGTCAGCTCACACCATCCCAAGCTATGAAATGCTGCTCAGATGGAGAATTCCCCTTGGCCCTTCCCCAGGACTGAGTCCTAGTCCAGCCTTCTTCCTGACCCCTGTCTCCTGATATAGACTGTGGCACCCAGGCTGTGGCCCACTTGGGTCATCACTGCTCTGTGGCATCCTCCCCCACCACACCCCCACATCCCTAAGGATCTTGATGTTAAATTCTTGCCCCTGAGAATTGGTGGAGATGTGGGGAAGGGAGGGAGCCTCATGCTCAGATCTGGTTTCACTGCTGCTGCTGCTGCTTCGTGGCTGGCTGCCACGGGCTGAGCCACCAGCTGTGCTATATAAGACGCCTGGACTGCTGGAGAGGTGAAGAAGCTTGGACCCCCAGCTAAGAGTCTTGTTCAGGACACGGTGAGCTCCAATCCCGATCTGTCACCTCATCCCTGGGTCTCACTACCTGGCTCTGCTCCTACCTCCATCCCTAGATACCTCATTGTTCTTTCTTTGCTGGCTAGCCACAAAAAAAGGAAAGAAAAAAGATGCCTCTTTCTGCTCCATTCTTCTCAATTTTCCTCATTCTCCAAAGTCTTCCCTCAGCCCTGCCTACCTGAAGTCACAATGCTGCCCAAGTGGCCTGTCTTGGTCTCTATACCTTTTCCTCCTGTGGCCAGACACTGTGCACTGTCCGGGAACTCCAGGGAACATCCTCTGGGGAGCTCAAGAGTCAGGCCTCTTTAGAGGAAATGGTGGGCTGTAGAGAGCCTCTCTGCTGGCTGCCAGATGGGAAATGGCTTTTCCACAAGGTGCCTCGGGCCACCCTGGCCTCATCCACAGACTTAGAGCTGGCTCTGGCTGTTAAGGTCTGCTCAGAGCCTTGGAGCTTGGAGTAGCCTGAACCAACTGGTACAGCGGTCGTCTCAGGGTGAGACAGCCTTTGCTGTGGATTTGTTTATCTCCTGAGACATCCAAAAATTCAAGGAATCTTTCTCTTCCAGAAAGGAGATATCTTCTCTTTCCTTCTGCACCGGACTTAGTGATTAAAGGTAACTTTTTTTTTTTTTTTTAAAGAGTCTTTCTCTTGCTGGGTAGCCAAGGCTATCCTGTAACGCACTATAATAGCTCAAGCTGGCCTCCAGCTCCCAGCAATCTACCTACCTCAGTCTCCCAAGGGCTGGGATAGCACTTGGGATCCTACTCAGCTGGAGGAAACAATTTTTTAGATTAGATTCTGGGTTGGCCCTAACTCTGGGGGAGAAAAACACCCAACTGAGAAGCAGCCTGGGCCACCCATGTCTTCACCATGGTTCTTTAACATTATTTCTGGGCATGTTTTCTTCTTCCTACTCCTGTAGCACTAACTCCAAGTTCCCAGTTACTGGGAGCCCTGGGTTCTCACTGCACACCCAGTGAGTTCTCTTTAGCTGGCTTCTGGCTATGGTGCTCCTAGCCAGGTTGCAAACAAACAGACCAGAATGGGTTCCAGCTGTGGCCCATGCACATCTGGGAAGGTCTTCCTAGAGGTGGTTCAGCTGAAGCATTGGTAGCTCGGCCTGTCCACCCAAGAAGGCTCATGGTTGCTGGGGCCAGGACTGTACGGCCTTAATATTAGCTACCTATGGAAAACTGTGAGCCCCATTAAAGGGTAGCCAGAACAAAAGCTTGGGGCTTGAAAGTGATCAGTAAGTTACTCAGCAGCTGCTGGAAGTAAGACTCTTACTGTCAAGGAACTTCCTTATCTCTCTCCTCCCTTGTGGCCTGTCTGCCGTGGAACCTGGCAGGTTTAGAACCTGGGTCCTGCTTGTTTGGATTCAGATCCTCAATTTCTACATCACCCAAACAGCTCAGGTTGGCAGTTCAAGCAGATGTCCTTCCATAAGACTCTTCCCTTCATCCTGGACAGGTCAGAGCTATGTCTGCCGGGGCCATAAGAGATGTGACCGGGGCTTGGGATGTAGCTCAGTTGGTAGCCTGCTTGCCTAGCTTGAAGGAAGCCCGTGTTTCATCCCTAGCACCACATAAAGCCAGTATACAAACCAGCAGTCTCAGCACTCAGAAGATGGAGGCTGGAGAATCAGAAGTTCAAGGTTATCCTAGTGTACACGTGAATTTGAGGCCAGCCTGGGCTACAGAAGACCACTTCTCAAAAGAAAAAAAAAAAGTGATTCAGGAGTGTGAGATATGATACCCTTTGCTTCTTTGCAGATCTTATGAAACACCCCTGGGAAACTACAGGCCCAACTTTGTGAAGCAGTGTCATCTATCTGTGACATTTCTACAGGCCTGAGGGAGAGATGGCAGCAATCAAGACCTGGGTACTCGCTTTCCTGGTCCTTGAGGTCACCACCGTGCTGGGTATGCACCAATTCTCTGCTTGCTCCCATAGCTTCTGCTTGTCACGGTGAAGTCATTTTTGTTCTGGGACCCAATTATCTATGCATCTGCCTGGCCTGAAGACTGTTTGATAGTCTGTACCCTGCTCCTACTTCAAATCTGAGACTGTTCTTCATATTAAGATTCACAGAACAGAATCAAACAAGCAAGATGAATAGTCACTTGTGGGGAGGAAGAAAAAAGATAGGAATGTTTCTTCCCCTGCGCACTAAATTTATCTCTGAGCTTCCTGGTAGCTAAAGCAAAAAGGGAGTCACAACCATGACGTTACCAAGAAGCAGGTTTGAGGTTGATCTCTTCTCAGTTGCATGAAAATTCTTCTGGCAAGAAAACTCTGTTTTCTTTATACCCCGAAGCCAGGTTTGATGGACACACCAGAACCCTTTCTGGTTTCCTTGCCCTCTGCTCCCATAGTCTGGTGACCCGAAGATCAGAGAGAAGGTGCCTGCTGGAGCTGCTGCACCCCTTTGGAGAGCTCTCACTCTCCCATCTTGCCTGCTTCCCCCCATTTCTAATTATACTGCTAATGCAGAGCGCTCACAAACCTCTTTTAAAGCTGCATGCCCTGCAGGCTCCTGGCCAAAGAAGCAGGAACAGAGGCAGCCCCTGCACAGCACCAGCCCTGTGTGTGCCCGCCTCCTGCCTTTCCCTTTCCACCTTGGCAGCTGCTGTTTGTGAAGATGATTAACATTCAGCCATCTGAGGAGAAATCAGATTAGGTTGATTAAAGGGGCTCCCGTCACCCCAATTAAGCAGCACAGAGAATTCTGACTTGGCTTCTTGCCTGGGAGTTAATTGCCTTTCAAGCAGGCCTCTGCTCTCCCTTCTGCTGCTGAAGTCTTCACCCCAGCTTTATATAGAGAAGGGCAGGAGAAGGCCGGTCCTCCCAACCCCCTGAGGACCCTCGGCTCATCCTCAGGTCGGAACAATAAAGACCACGGTCTAGTTAGTTCACCTAACTTGTGGGATGGTGGATCTCAGTGCCAAGGAAGAAAAAGGAAAGGAAAGGGGCTTCTACTCTATGCCAGGTGCTGAGCTAGAAGTTTCTAACATTTACTCAGTATGCCAGACAGCGTTCTGAGGCACTGGTCCCCAGCCTTCCTAATGCCACAACCCTTTAATACAGTTCCTCATGTCATGAGGACCCTGAAGCCAAACAATGATTTGTTTTGTTTTTCGAAACAGTGTTTCTCTGTGTAGCCCTGGCTGTCCTAGAACTCACTTTGTAGACCAGGCTGGCCTCGAACTCAGAAATCTGCCTGCCTCTGCTTCCCAAGTGCTGGAATTAAAGGCGTGCGCCACCACTGCCCGGCCATACAATGATTTTTGTTGCTACCTCATAACTGTAATTTTGCTACTGTTGTGAATTGTAATGTAAATATCAGATGTGCAAGATATCGGATATGAAAAACCCCAAGAGGGTCGCAACCTATAAAGTGAGGAGCACTGTGTTTTTATGAACAAATTCTTACTGTCTTCTTTTTATGAGAGAGTAGACAGAGCCAGGTGAGTTAAACAGCCTGCCCAAATTAGTTAGTGCACAGTTCTTTCCAGAGACGTTGGTGTCTCATTTCATTGGCCCCTCAGGCCAACAGCACCCTATGAGGGGGACATTTGTTTCCACTTTACAGGAAAAGAAAATAAGACTCCATCCGGATTCTCTAGCAGAAGTCTCAACCTACTAGCTGCTTGAAGTATCTGATGACCCCACTTAAAATGCTTATTTATGTAATTAATGGGTTTCATTGTGTCATTTTCACACATGTGTGTGGAATATTGAATGAATTACCTTTGCCTCTCTGGTCCCCCTTTCTGCTGATTCTCCATTTTTTCTTTCTTTCTTTTCTTTTTTTCTTTTTTTTTTTTTTTGAGATGGGGGTCTCATTATGTAGTCTGGTTGGCCAGTCTATCCTTGAGAAATCCTCCTCTCTCTGTCTCCTTAGGTGCTGGGATTAAAGGCATGCACCACCACTATGCCTGGGTTTCATGTAGCTCAGGCTGGCCTGGAACTTACTATGTAGCAAAGGCTGTCCTTGAACCTCTGACCTTCCAGAGTGCTAAGATTACATGCATGTACTGCCAAGTCTAGCTGCTCGTCCATTTCTAGAACAACTGAAAAGGGAATTACCGTTTGTCAAGCATGCCTTCCATGCCAACCTCAGTGCATATTTATGGGAAACAGGCTGAGAAATAAAGCCTTTAGCGGTTTCACAGCAGTGAGTGGCAAAGTGGAGAACTGGGCCCGTGCTTAGGATTCACACTACATCATTCTGGCTTTCCTCTGCATTTTCAAGCCCTGTGGGCCCTGGCTTCTCTTCTTCTGTCCTACAGGGAGACAGACGATGCTTACCCAGTCAGTGAGAAGAGTCCAGCCCGTGAAGAGGACCCCCAAAACCCTTGTCAAGCCTATTGACTCCCAGGAGAGTGAGTCTCCACTGGAGCAGGGAGGGTTGGGACGGGGTGTTTGCTGAGCTTGCTGGGTAAGTCTCCGAAGCCTGGTAGGATGTTAGGATTTCCGGCTGTATTCTAGAGGTGGGGTGTTCACATGCTAGAGCTGGTGGGGAAGGAAGGGGTAGATGAGGATGTAGAAATAACACAGGAGTCTCACCAGTGCCCTAACTGCCTTGCTAAGAGCTTTTCGTGTGCCAGGGAACGCTATGGCACAAACCACATGGGAAAAGCTTACCCCATGCACAGTGTTAGAAAGGGAGCCTAGAATGGGAGAAAAGAGAGATTTCACAGAAACTCACTGGCCTGGTCCATCAGGCTGAATCGAGCTGGAATGGAAGCCTCCACACTGTGAGGCAGGGAAGATGAGAGAGTTGCTGGAGACATGAGGGGTAGAAGTGGGGTGTGGGAAGTAGAGATTGAACAGACGCAGGAGGACTCTCAGGGATACATGAGGAAAGGACAGCTGGAGTTGACCCGCTATTCAAGATTGGCTCCTCCTCAACCTGGCTCTGTCCCTCAGGTCCTGGAGAGTGGACAACTTGGTTTAACATCGACCACCCAGGTGGGCAGGGTGACTACGAGCGACTGGATGCCATTCGATTCTACTATGGGGAACGTGTGTGCGCCCGTCCCCTGCGGCTAGAGGCCCGAACCACTGACTGGATGCCTGCGGGAAGCACTGGCCAGGTGGTCCATGGCAGTCCCCGTGAGGGCTTCTGGTGTCTCAACAGGGAGCAGAGACCAGGCCAGAACTGTTCCAATTATACAGTGCGCTTCCTCTGCCCACCAGGTGAGTCTGAACGGCTGCAGGTATCCCTGGCCTCGCAGCAGCCTTGGCACAGGCGAGGCCAGGTTCTGAACACCACATACCTGCGTACACTCTCAACCTCTTGTCTTTAGTAAGATGCCCAGAGTTGCTCCAGTCAACTGGTTGGTTGTGTTGAGTTCTGGTGACTCAGTAGGGAAGACGGTGCTGGAGTCTTAACGTCTGGGCTTTGAGTTTCTAGCTTACTGTGTGCAACTGTTATTTATTTTTGTGGTACTGGGATTGAACCTCTGTCCCAAGTAGCTGTTATTACAAATATGTGAAGCCAAGCCCAGTGCAACTGTACTCATGTAGCCCAGGCTGGCCTTGGGCTTCCTATGTAATCTTTGATGGCCTTGAACTTCAGATTCTCCTTCTGCCACTCGCCCCACCCCCAAGTGCTGGGGTTTTAGGAATGTACCACCACACCCACAGGCTGGGGCTCCAACGAAGAGCTTTGTGTATGTCAGGCAAACATTCTATGAGCCACATCCCCCACCCACTGCTCTCCTCCTCCTTTTTAAAGGGGAAGATAGGGTCTCACTATGTAGCCCTAGCTGGCCTGGAAATCATTATGTAGCCCTGGCTATCCTTGAACTGCTGACCCACCTGCCTCTCTCCAGAATGTTGGGATTATAGACCTACACTTTCATCCAGACTGATCCTGAAGTCATGGTCCTCCTGTTTTACCTGGAGATTACTGCTTCTGGATTGAGGCTGGGTTTCTCTGTGTAGCCCCGGTTGTCCTGGAACTCACTTAGGCTAGCCTTGAACTCAGAAATCTGCCTGCCTGCCTCCTGAGTGCTGGGATTAAAGGCTAGTGCCACCTCTGTCTGACTGTTACTGGCCTCTTACATGTGAGACAGGGGTAAGAGTGTATCTTCAGAGTTTAAAGTTAAACAAAAAACATTTTTTTTAAAGTTTTGTTTTTTGTTTTTTTTTGTTTTTTGTTTTGTTTTTGGTTTTTTTTTTTTTTTTTTTTTTTTTTTTTTTTGGTTTCTCGAGACAGGGTTTCTCTGTGTATAGCCCTGGCTGTCCTGGAACTCACTCTGTAGCCAGGCTGGCCTCGAACTTAGAAATCCGCCTGCCTCTGCCTCCCAAGTGCTGGGATTAAAGACATGTGCCACCACTGCCAGGCAAGTTTTGTTTTTTCAAGACAATTTTTTTTTTTCTGTGTAACAGCCCTGGCCATCTTTTTGTAGAACAGGCTGGCCTTCGAATTTACAGATGTCTGCCTGTCTCTTGTTTGTTTTTTTTTCTAATTTTGATATAAAGTGTCACTTTAGTTTAGGCTTGCCTCAGACTTACTATGTAGTTCAAGCTAGTCCTTACAATCCATCTGCCTCGGGTCTCCAAGTTCTGAGGATACAAGTGTGTCCTTCCATTCGTAGGGGTTTTGATAAAGATTATGGTAAGACAATGAACGAAGTAGTTGAACCCAGGTTGGCTATATGTCAACGGCTGCTACAATTTCTGTGTGCAAGATGCTGGCTGTCATTATTATTCAGCTCTGACAGTTGATCTTTGAGGCATTGCTATTGAAACAGGGTACGTGAGGCTCAGAGAAGACATGGTTGTCCACCAGCTACGCCACTAAGTGCTACACAGGGGTTTGAACATCACCCATGTTTTGGAATTTCATGTTCTTTAAATCCTGCTCCATCCGTGCACTGAATATTAATAGATGTTAAGTGACCAGCTGTAGGCCTGTACCCTGGATGGGTACCTAGCCCCTGGGGCTCTACCTGTCCATAAGATTAAAGCTGTAGGGCCAGGTGCCTATGATGCTTTTAAACTGTTGAGGAGTCCAGCTGGTCTCTACAGCAAGGGATGGCCCTACTTTTAATACACAGGCTGTAGGAGCGAGGCGAGGAGGCAGACAGAAAGAGTCTGGCTCTTCAGGTCATTGTGAACTACAGGCCCTGAATTCCCAGGGAGCCTCTCTGAAAGGAAAATGTAGTTGTTTTCACTCTAGTCGAAGACAATAGGCTGCCAACAATGTAGGTCCTACAAACAGTATTGCTGTCCCCCCTACCTCCTCCCCCCCCAAAAACCCCATTTCACCCATAGGTTGCCTCTGTGCAAGCTTCAGAGCCATTGCTTCTTCAGGACTTTTGACTTCCCTTGTTAGAAAAAAAAATTGCAGGGCCAAGGTGTGGCTCAGTTTGTCAAATGCTGGCTTAACATCCACATAGCAACAGGTTTCATCTCCAGCAATACCTAAACTTGACATGTGGCGGTAGCCTGTCTCCTTATAGTGACAGTACTCAGAAGATGGGGAGGTGGGGGGGAATCAGACATTGGAGGCTAGCCTCGGTTAATGAGACTGTCTCAACATTATTTTTGCTTCATTGCAATAAATATAAATATCCTTGATATTTATTAATAGGGACCTTGTGCTCCCTCACCAGAGAAGATACAGCCCTGAGGTCAGACTCCCTGATCCAGTCCCCCGGGGGGAGAAAGTGACTCCTGCTGATTTCATCTTGTAGGGTCCTTGCGACGAGATACAGAGCATATCTGGAGTTCCTGGTCTCCCTGGAGCAAGTGCTCAGCCTCCTGTGGTCACACTGGGGTCCAGACCCGTACCCGCACCTGCTTGGCACAGACAGTGTCTCTGTGCACTGAGGCCACCGAGGAGGGCCAGCTCTGCATGAGCCAGGCCTGCACAGGTATCTCCCTCCCTCTGGGCACTGAGCCTCTGTGGTAAGTGGGACTGGCTTGAGGGCCAGCTGAGTTGCCCTCACTCAGTGAGCCCTAACTATGCATGTCGTTTGCTCTGATGGGAGACACGGGACAGCTAAGAACACAGTGTATCCTCAATGATCACAGCTTAAGAAGACAACAGGCCAGTGCTAGTGAAAGCCTTTAATCCCAGTACTTGGGATGCAGAGGCAGACAGGTTGGAAGCCAGCCTGGTCTACAAAGTGAGTTGAAGGACAGCCAGGGCTATGCAGAGAAACCCTGTCTTGAAACATCCACCACTCCCACAACCCTCACTCCCTGTCCCCTAGTCCCCCCAAAAAAGAAAGAAAGAAATCAGGAAGCTTTTTAGGGGATGTTTCCAGGGCTAAATTTGAAGGGCAGCTAGGAATCAGTTGGACAGGCAGGTAAGGATGAGTGAGCATCCAGGCTGTGATAGGAGACAGGACAGGTTAGACTCCATAAAGTCCTGCTGATGTGGCTCCTTGTCCTACAGCTTGTGACCTGACCTGCCCCATGGGCCAGGTAAATGCTGACTGTGATGCCTGCATGTGCCAGGACTTCATGCTTCACGGGGTCATCTCCCTCCCTGGAGGTGGCCCAGCTCCAGGAGCTACTGTCTACCTGCTGGCCAAGGCACCAAAGATGCTGACCCAAACAGATAGCAGCGGAAGGTTTCAAGTTCCCGGCTTGTGTCCTGATGGCAAAAGCATCCTGAAAATCACCAAGACCAAGTTTGCCCCAATTAGGATCACAATGCCCAAGACTAGCCTGAAGTCAGCCACCATCAATGCAGAGTTTGTGCGAGCAGGTGATGACCTGCCCTGTGGTAGGAGGGGGTACAATGTTGAGGACTCTTCTCCTGGCTAAAGTGTAAAACCCTAGTGTAAAACCCAAAATCTTAACTATGACCCACAGGATAGAAGTATCCTCTAGCTTTCCCTGATTTCCCTTCTTCATTCCTGCTATGTAGAATTATCTATTAGAGCCACTGTGGCTTTGTCTGTTTCCCAAATAGAGACATAACCCTGCCTCAGGGCTTTTGCACTTACCGTCTGTACTTAGTGGCAGAGCGTTCTTCTAGATGTTGGTAGGTCCAGTACCCTAAGGCATGAGGACTTCCCTGACCTATTGTCTAAAATAGTCAATTACCATAAAGGTTTTGAGGTCACAGAGGAGCCCGGAAAGTACAGAGATGGTGCAGAATAATTCTGAAAAGATTCTGCAGGAGGCATAAGACCGAGAATTGCACTAGTGAAACAATGAGATCTGTCCTTTAACACTTAGTGTGGCCGCAAAGACGTCCCCTGCATTCTCCATTGTCTCACCCAGATGCTACCAGAGAAGTTTATGGGAGTAGGTCCCAAATGGGGAGGTGGAGGAGGGGAGTCCACTGAGGAGTGGTTCCTTTGGGTGTTAGGGGACTACTGGAGACAGGCAGGGCCTGGGGTAAAGCTGTGCAATTGAAATACCATCAAAGACCCTGAGGAATAAGGGCTCTGTAGGGCCTGTCACAAAGTAAGAAAACCAAAAACGTTTCTCTTCTTCTCTCCCAGAGACTCCATACATTGTAATGAACCCTGAGATGAAAGCACGTCGAGCTGGGCAGAGTGTGTCTCTGTGCTGCAAGGCCACAGGGAAACCCAGTCCAGACAAGTACTTCTGGTGTGTATTCTGGCAGCTACCCTGCCCAGTTCTTTTAGCAACCAGAGCTTGCTTGCCTTGTGTCTAAACAGTAGCAGTGACTGACAGAATAAAGGCATATAGAGGCTACTGGTGCAAAGCCTGGTGGCACTTGCAGGATTGAGGTTGCCCTGAGGATTGAGGTTGCCCAAGCAACCAACCAGCCCTCTTACACCTCAAAGTTCAGCTCAGTCTCCCAAAATGTCTCTTGACTTTAGGGTCATTAATATGCATGTTCTTAAACCATGCTGCAAGATTTCTCAGTCCTGCTTCCCCATGCAAGACCAGCATCCCCAGTGCTAGGCTGGGTTCTTTACCCTTTGATAAGCAGTTACAGCCACTAGGCTTGTTTAGAATGCCAACAGTTCTTGGGAGGTCAGCTGGAGATTATCACCGCTCTTATTTTACAGAGCAGGAAGGTGTAATTCAGAGAGGTGATTGGGTTTGTCTAAAGATTCCCCATCAGTTAAGAGATGGGGCTGGGCTGAGCAGTGGTGGCGCATAACTTTAATCCCAGCACTTGGGAGACAGAGGCAGGCGGATTTCTGAGTTCGAGGCCAGCCTGGTCTACAGAGTGAATTCCAGGACAGCCAGGGCTACACAGAGAAACCCTTCCTCAAAAAAAAAAAAAGGGAGCTGGGATTTAGAAGCAATTTCCCAACTCCCACCTGATCAGGTACACTTGGGCAAGCCAAGTGAAAGTGAACCATCCCCAACCCCTGCTTTCTGGCACATCTTACCCCCGCTCCCCTGCCTCCCTCCCGCTCCCTGGGGCTCCACCTCTGCATCTTTCCAGGTACCACAACAACACACTACTAGAACCCTCCCTCTATAACCACGAGAGCAAGCTGGTGCTAAGGAACTTGCAGCAGGACCAAGCAGGGGAGTACTTCTGTAAGGCACAGAGCGACGCTGGGGCTGTGAAGTCCAAGGTCACCCAGCTCACTGTCATTGGTAAGTCTGTCTGGGTCTCAAGGGTCCCGGATCTGCAACAGGGCTGGCAGCGTCACTGGGCAGGAAAAGCTTGAGATTTTCTGTGGTGTGCATAGTGCCAGCCTCTCTGGGATACAGTGAAGAGCTGAGTCTTGTCACAGCACCATCATTTGAAGGGTGTGTGTGTGTGTGTGTGTGTGTGTGTGTGTGTAGAAATTAAATAAAATTCAAATTCAAACAAGACAGAAACATGCAGGACCTGAGGATAAGGCTCAGTTGGTAGAGTACTTGTCTAGCAAGAATGAAGCCCTTGGTTCAGTCCCAGCATTGCAAAAACCCAGCTTCAGGAGGTGAAAGTAGAGGGTCAGAGGGTCGAGGTCCACAACAGTTGTAAAGTGAATTTGAGACTAGCTCTGACTCCGTGAGGTCATGTCAACTTGCCCCCAAAGGACAGAAAAATATAGCTAAAATAAAAATGTAGACATTTTTGGTTTTTTGATACAGGGTTTCTCTGTATAGCCCTGGATGTCCTGGGACTCACTCTGTAGACCAGGCTGGCCTAGAACTCAGAAATCCGCCTGCCTCTGTCTCCCAAGTGCTGGGACTAAAGGCATGCACCACCACTGCCCGGCAAAAATGTAGATTTTAATTGACAAGAAATAGACTCCTCCCAGACTAATGCATGGTAGCACATGTCTCTAACACCAGCATTTGGGAGGCAGAGGGAGGATTAGGAATTCGAAGTCATTTTCTCTTTCATAGCCCGGAACTTACAGAGATCTGCCTGCCTTTCTGCCTTATTTGTTTGTTTTTTGAGACAAGGTTTTATTGTAGCCCAAGCTGGGCTCAAACTATGTGGCCAAGAATGACCTTTAATTTACGGTCCTTCTGACTCGACCTCACAAGTACCAGGATTGTAGGCATGTGCCACCATGGCCAGTTAAACCAAGGTTTCTGGGGCCAGAGAGATGGCTCAAAGGTTAAGAGAACTAGCTACCCTTTCAGAGGACCCAAGCTGTATTCGTACATGGTGACTTACAACCCTTGGCAACTCCAGTTCCAGGAGCTCCATCTCTCTAGCCTCCATGGGTAGTCTTTTGGCCTCTGTAGGCACCAGACATGCAAATGGTGCACAGACATATATACAGGCCAAACACACATATACACATAAAATAAACACAAAAACAGGGTTTCTACCTACAATTCCTGGGATGTGTGAAAATCGCCGAGGCTGTCGGGAAGTGCCAGGCACTGCAGGACACAGATCGTGAATTCCTCTTTTCTGTCTTTTCTGTCATGCGCCAGCAACACTTCCAATTTTGCTGATGCTCTCAAAAGATCCTCACACATTTCCAAGGTTCCTCCGCTGACAACTGCTACTCTGTGGACATCAGCAACTGATGTTTCCCTGATAGGATTAGTAATAGCTGTTCCACACCTCAGGGTTGCAGCTACGTAAGTCATTAGGAGGAGACGTGACTCAGTGGTAGAGCAATTATCTAGCATATTCAAGGCCCTGGTTCAACCCCCAACAGCATCAGCAACAGAGTAGCAGTACCACCATTATACACATGCACGAGTGCTGGCACACACACAAGCACACACACACACACAGAGACACACACTCGCACGCACACACACACAGACACACACACACAAGCACACATACATACACACACACACACACACACACACACACACACACACACACACACCATGTTGTCTTGGAGGCACACACTTGTTGCTGGGGATTGAACTCAGCACCTCTGGAAGAGCAGCCCCAGTGTTCTTAACTGCTGAGCCATCTCACCCGAGGCTCACACTTGCAATCCCAGTACTGAAAGGTAGAAGCAAGAGGATCACGAATTTTAACATCATCCTAAGGACAAGTTCGAAGGCAGCCCAGGCCATTCGAGACCCTGACTCAATAAGACAAAAACAAAGTAGAGAGAGTTCAGAAGGGGGGAGGGAGGGAGGGAGGGAGGGAGAGAGAGAGAGAGAGAGAGAGAGAGCCCACTGAGTTGAAGTACTCTGTGTAAGGCATAAACTCACACTTTTAACATCCATACAATTTCTTCTTTAGCACATGATGAGACTCCTTGCAACCCAACCCCAGAGAGCTACCTTATCCGGCTGCCCCACGATTGCTTCCAGAACGCCACCAACTCCTTCTACTATGATGTAGGCCGCTGCCCGATCAAGACTTGTGCAGGGCAGCAAGACAGTGGGATCCGGTGCCGAGATGCTGTGGAGAACTGCTGTGGTATTTCCAGAACACAGGAGAGGGAGATCCAGTGCAGTGGGTACACGCTGCCCACCAAGGTGGCCGCCGAGTGCAGCTGTCAGCGATGTGCTGAGACGCGAAGCATCGTTCGGGGCCGAGTCACTGCCGCTGACAACGGGGAGCCCATGCGCTTTGGCCATGTGTACATGGGGAATAACCGTGTGAGCATGACTGGCTACAAAGGCACGTTCACCCTCCACATCCCCCAGGACACGGAGAGGCTGGTGCTCACATTTGTGGATAGGCTGCAGAAATTTGTCAACACTACCAAAGTGCTGCCCTTCAACAAGAAGGGGAGTGCGGTGTTCCACGAGATCAAGATGCTTCGGCAGAAAGAGCCCATCACGTTGGAAGCCATGGAAACCAACATTATCCCCCTGGGAGAGGTGACCGGTGAAGATCCTGTGGCTGAACTGGAGATTCCATCCAAAAGTTTCTATAGGCAGAACGGGGAGCCCTTCACAGGGAAGGTAAAAGCCAGTGTGACCTTCCTGGATCCTCGGAATATCTCTACGGCCACAGCTGCCCAGAGTGACCTAAACTTCATCAATGATGAAGGCGACACCTTTCCTCTTAGAACATACGGCATGTTTTCGGTGGACTTTAGAGATGAGGCCACTTCTGAGTCACTTAATGCTGGCAAGGTGAAGGTTCACCTTGACTCGACCCAGGTCAAGATGCCGGAGCATGTGCAGGCCATGAAACTCTGGTCGCTGAACCCAGACACAGGGCTGTGGGAAGAGGAGGGCGATTTTAAATTTGAAAGCCAGCGGAGGAACAAGAGAGAAGAGAGAACCTTCCTCGTGGGCAATATGGAGATCCGTGAGAGGAGGCTTTTTAACCTGGATGTCCCTGAAAGCCGAAGGTGCTTCATCAAGGTGAGAACTTACCGGAGTGAGAGGTTCCTGCCTAGTGAACAAATCCAGGGGGTTGTAGTCTCCGTGATTAACCTGGAGCCCAGAACTGGCTTCTCATCTAACCCCAGGGCCTGGGGCCGATTTGACAGTGTCATCACAGGACCCAACGGGGCCTGCCTGCCTGCCTTCTGTGATGACCAGTCCCCTGATGCCTACTCTGTCTACGTCTTGGCAAGCCTTTCTGGAGAAGAACTCGAGGCAGTCGAGTCTTCTCCTAAATTCAACCCAAATGCAATTGGTGTCCCTCAGCCTTACCTCAACAAACTTAAATACCGTCGGACAGACCACGAGGATCCACGGGTTAAAAAGACGGCTTTCCAAATCAGTATGGCCAAGCCAAGGCCCAACTCAGCTGAGGAGAGCAATGGGCCCATCTATGCCTTTGAGAACTTTCGAGCGTGTGAGGAGGCACCGCCCAGTGCCGCTCACTTCAGGTTCTATCAGATCGAGGGGGATCGTTATGACTATAACACAGTTCCTTTCAACGAAGATGACCCTATGAGCTGGACTGAAGACTACCTGGCATGGTGGCCCAAGCCGATGGAGTTCAGGGCTTGCTACATCAAGGTGAAGATTGTGGGACCCCTGGAGGTGAATGTGCGGTCCCGGAACATGGGAGGCACCCACCGGCAGACCGTAGGGAAGCTCTATGGGATCCGGGATGTGAAGAGCACTCGGGACAGAGACCAACCTAATGTCTCGTCTGCCTGCTTGGAGTTCAAGTGCAGCGGAATGCTGTACGACCAAGACCGTGTGGACCGCACATTGGTGAAGGTCATCCCCCAGGGCAGCTGCCATCGAGCTAGTGTTAACTCCATGCTGCACGAATATCTGGTCAACCACCTCCCCCTGGCAGTCAACAACGACACCAGCGAGTACACCATGCTGGCACCCCTGGACCCCCTGGGCCACAATTACGGCATCTATACTGTGACTGACCAGGACCCTCGGACAGCTAAGGAGATCGCGCTGGGCCGGTGCTTTGATGGCACTTCTGATGGCTCCTCCAGAATCATGAAGAGCAACGTGGGAGTCGCCCTGACCTTTAACTGTGCAGAAAGGCAGGTAGGCCGCCAGAGTGCCTTCCAGTACCTCCAAAGCACACCGGCCCGGTCCCCAGCTACAGGCACTGTCCAAGGGAGGGTACCCGTCATGAGGCAACAACGGGCAAGCAGGGGTGGCCTACGCCGGCGTGGAAGCGTGGCTCCTCTGAGATTTTCTGGTGTTGCTCAACAACCTCTGAGCAACTAAGTTTTGGGGTTCTTCATAGTTCTCTCTGTCCACCTCATGTGACAGCTGTCGTGAGACTAAATGCACAAACTGTCACTTGTTAATTTAAACACCTCTGGTTTGGTGCCGTTTGCTTCTTTGTGCCTTTACTTACCGTCTCTGTCTTGTGATAGGAATTGGCAGATAGTAAAACAAAGATTTCCCTCTTAAAAAGAAATAAAAGGAATTGGTAAGCGTCTGCGGCTTTGGCTGAAAACACACTTCTTATTGTATGGTTTTTGCCAGCCTTTGCACTAATGGTAATCTGATACTGAGACTCGAGTGAACAATAATAAAACATATTTTTTTGGCCATGTTCCATAAGATGTAAGCAAAGCCTCTGTCACAGTCCATATATATAAATGGTGGTGAATAAGGAAATAAACAATATTTTTATGTGAGATACAATTAACATTTATTTGAAACTCTGGTGTCCATTCACAGTTTTGTTTTGTTTTGTTTTGTTTTGTTTTGTTTTGTTTTGAGGCAGGGTTTCTCTGTGTAGCCCTAGCTGATTTGGAACTTGCTTTGTAGACCAGGCTGGCCTTGAACTCACAGTGATCTCCTTGCCTCTGCCTGCAGAATGCTGGGATCAAAGGTGACATCCCACCAAAGATTCTTTGTGTGTGTATGTGTGTGTGTTTGTGTTTGTATGTGTGTGTGTTTGTATGTGTTTGTGTGTGTTTGTGTGTGTGTGTATGTGTTTGTGTGTGTGTATATGTGTGTTTGTGTGTGTGTGTATGTGTGTGTGTGTGTGTGTGTGTGTGTGTATGTGTGTGAACTTATTTTCATTACATGTATGCAGGTGCCCAAGGAAGCCAGAGGGCATCAGAACCCCTGGAACTGGAGCCAGAGGTGGTTTTAAGTCATCTGGTGTGGGTTCTGGGAGCAGAACCAGGCTCTTCTACAAGGGCAGTAAATTCTCTTAATTGCTGAACCCTTTCTCCAGCCTCTAACGGTATTGTTATCCAGATATTCTGGGAAGAATATCTCCTAGTAACATGATTACTTTGTGTTGTTAATTGTGTATTTTTCTTTTTTGAGATAGCATTTCTAGTAGTGAAGTCTGGTCTCAAACTCATTATAAAGGTCAGGGTCACCTTGAACTCCCGGTATTTCTGCCTTTACCTCCCAAGTGCTGGAATTGGGGACATACCACTGCTCCTAGCTTTATGTAGTGCTGGATTTTATGTGTGCTGGGCAAACCCTCCCCCAACTTAGCTACATTCTATATGTGTGTGTTTTTATATTTGCTGCTGTTCTTGCTAAGAGCCCAGCAAGGTCAGGGCAGATATCCATAAATACACATCCTGTACTTTGACTCTGAGGCCGCCATGCTGTCCTCCAACCTTTAAATGACACCAGATGTTCCGAGCAAAGGGGCTCTAGAAAATGGGACCAAGGTAGTACAAGGTCCAGTGTCCTAAAGTTACAGGGCTGGGCACCTCCGGCTGTTACATTTGCTCTCTTAGCTCATATTTTCCATTTTCAGAGAAAAGCAGAGATTCCTGGAGTCATGAGCCTGTTCTGGGCTCCTGAACAAGGCTTAAAATATGTCCCAGTTTTGTCTCTTTTTTCCAGCATGAAGGAGATTATACAATAGCTGGCCTAGGATTCTGGCCAAGTGGTCCTTTGGCTTCTCCCAATTCTGTTGTCTCCTCCAGCTGGTCTGGCTGACCTTGCTCCAAATAACAGGCTCTCTCTCTTTTTGCATTCATGCCTTCTACAGATACCCTGCTTTTCTAGACTGCAGGCCTCTGCTGTGGGTAACACCTGTCCCTGGAATGAAACAACAGGATTTAGTTTTGGTTTAAAGGGTTTTAAATAGTAAACCAAGGACCAAGGACCAGTAGGTGGCGCCAGAGCAACCCTGGAGCATCAACGGTTGGCTGGGGAGGGCAGCAAGCAGGAAAGCACACTAGTCTATACTGGATCTCAGCTTTCGGGAGACTGAGGCTGGAGAATCAGGAACTCAAGGACAGCCTTAGCTTCAAAATAAGTTCAAGGTTAGCATGGGCACATAAGCTCCTGCTTAAAAAATCAAAACCAACCAACCAACCAAGAGTTGGGAACAGAGTTGGAATGGGATGGTATTCTATCTTTTTATACCAACTACTCCAAAACTGTCAGGAAACAGGTCAGGGAGGGCTGGAGGAAGATAGGGCACCACTGATTATCAGAACAAAAATCTTGCCGTGTTCCCTTGGTCAGTCTGAGCTCCTTTGGCCAACACTGTGCTGTGTTGGATTCGCCCTCTCAGATCAGCATTGCCTGGCTCCTGTGAGTGCAGTTTATAATCAACTAGAAATGTTTCTGGCATGCACAAGGTCCCAGGTTCCTTCCCCGGCACAACCAAACAAACAAGCAAACAGAACAGCCGCTGACTGACTCATGGTTTGGTCCTCTCCACTGAGGAGTCTGCTTATTTTCTGGACCAAAATAAATGTTCACCTCAGGAAAGCCCTCAGTTCTCCTTCTCTGCCAGTGTTTGCTGGCTGACTGCTCAGTACCGAGAGTGAATTTTACCGGCATATATGTGGCAGAGCCGTAGGAAAAAGGACAAGCGGGAAGCTACCTAGAGGGGACAAGAACAGAATCTATGGGGCTTAAGAGGACTTAAGAGACAACACCGCATTTTATGCAGTGCTGGGGATCAAACCCAGAGCTCTGTGTAGGCACCACACCATAAGAGCTACACCCCAGCCCTTGTCTTTGAGCCATTTTGACTCAGTTCTCATATATTGTAAAAGGATGAATCTCACTTCATTTTTTTGCACGTGGTTATCCTGTTGACCTGGCACCATTTGGTGAAAAACTCCTCATTGAAGGGTCTTGGCAGCTCTGATGAAAATCAATCGACTGTAAACGACCTGATCTATGAATTTACCAGCCTATTCTTTTGTCTATTACAATCCTGCTGGCCTGCCTGGTTGCTGCAGTTTTGAAATCAGAAAGCTGTGAATCTTTTAACTTTGTTTTTAGTTATTTAGAATGCTTCATTTTGGTCCTCATGCTTGAAAACATTTTCACCTAATATCTGTGCCCTTTAAAATTTTCAAACAGCCGGGTGGTGGTGGCGCACACCTTTAATCCCAGCACTTGGGAGGCAGAGGTAGGCAGATTTCTGAGTTTGAGACCAGCCTGGTCTACAGAGTGAGTTCCAGGACAGCCAGGGCTACACAGAGAAACCCTGTCTGGAAAAAACAATAAACAAACAAACAAACCAAAAACAAAAACAAAAAACAACAAAAACAAAACAAAATTTTCAAACAAAGCTGGGCAGTGATGGCACAGGCCTTTAATCCCACCACTCAGAAAACAGAGGCAGGAAGATCTTCATGAGTTCGAGGGCCAGCCTGGTCTATAAGCTAGCTCCAGGACAGCCAGAGGTACACAAAGAAACTCTGTCTTGAAAAACCCAAAACCGACCAACCAACCAACCAAACAAACAAACAAACAAACAAAAAACCAAACAACTCCCCCCAAAACAAAAATCAAACAAATGTTTTCTGAAACTATCCTCAAGATTTGTGACACTAGAGTTCCAACCACTGGGTTAGTTCCAAGGGAAGTGTGGTAAGTTAGCGCCATCTGCTGACCATCTCTCTAAAAATAGCAGGACAATAGAGCCCCCTGCCGCACTCTCCAAGGTTATCTTCAGCCCAAAGCACTGCCACAGGGTGGGGGGTGCTTCCCTGAGTTCTCCTTCATCTCAGACACAAAGGATGAGTGATGACCCTGGTGGGAAAAGACCTTAGAAAACAGGCTTGCACCATCATAGTGAAGACACACCTTGGTGCAGATAAGCCTTAGCATTCCGTAGTTCTAGCAATAGGAAATAGATTCCTAGGTGAAGTTAGAAGGTTGGCTCGTGAATCAGGACTGCTCTTCCAGAGAACCTGGGTTCAATTCCCAGCACCCACATGGCCGCTCACAACTCTCTGTAACTCCTGTTCTAGGCAATCTGACACCATCATACAGACATACATGCAGGTGAAACACCAATGCACATAAAATAAAACGAAATAAAAATTCTTAGACAACAGGTTTCTGAGGTGTGGATGTAGCTCAGCTGGTAGAGTGATTGCCTGATATGTATGAAGCCCTTGGTTCTCTTCCTAGCATCAAGTAAACCAGACATGCCGGGCAGTGGTGGCGCACGCCTTTAGTCCCAGGACTTGGGAGGCAGAGGCAGGCAGATTTCTAAGTTTGAGGCCAGCCTGGGTTCCAGGACAGCCAGGGCTACACAGAGAAACCCTGTCATGAAAAAAAAAATTAAACCAGACATAGTAGCTATTGCCTGTGACTTCAGTACTTGGGAGGTAGAAGCAGGAAGATCAGAAATTCAAGGTCATCCTTTACTATACAGAGACTTTGAGAGCAGTTTGTGCTACCTGGGGCCCTGTCCCAAATAAATAAATAAGTAAGTAAAGTTATTTCTGAGTCCCAGTCTAGAGTATTTATGAAAACACTTTGGGGCAGGGGCTTAGGTGTATTTAAACCAAAACCTGAGTGCTTCCTCTCTTGATATAGGAGCTTGCTGTGAGGTCCTGGCTGACCTTAGACTTTTAGTCCTTTTGTCTCTGTTTACCCAGTAGTGGGATTACAGGGGTATGTGTGCGTGTGCCCGTGTGTGTAACTGTATTCCAAGTGGGTGTCTTTAGCAGTCAGAATAGGGTGTGTGATCTCCTGGAGCTGAAGTTACAATAGGCAGCCACAAACTGACTGACTGGACGCTGGGAACTGAACTCAGGTCTTCTGAAATAACAGGAATCACTCTTAATCACTGAATCACAACCCCAGGGGGTAGTTTTTAGAGAATAAAGACTGGTAGGTCACTGTCTTAATGGAACAGCAGAGTTTTAATTCTTTTTGTTGTTGTTGTTGTTATTGTTGTTTTTCGAGACAGGGTTTCTCTGTGTAGCTCTGGCTGTCCTGGAACTCACTCTGTAGACCAGGCTGGCCTCGAACTCAGAAATCTGTCTGCCTCTGCCTCCCAAGTGCTGGGATTAAAGGCCAAAGATTTATTATATGAGTACACTGTAGCTGTCTTCAGACACACCAGAAGAGGGCATTAGATCCATTACAGATGGTTGTGAGCCACCATGTGGTTGCTGGGAATTGAACTCAGGACCTCTGGAAGAGGGATAGGGGCTCTTAACCACTGAGCCATTTCTCCAGCCAGGTTTTTAAAATTGTAAAGTGTGTATGATGGTGGCTCACATCACCTACAGATACAAATCTTTATCTTTGCGTATATATGTTCACAAGTTGCAGCCTAAGCATGCACGCACACTGGTGTGTTTGTGAAAGCCAAAGGCTGACTTCAGATGTCTTCCACACTTACTCTGCCACCTTACTTTTTTTTCTACAGGAACTCTAAGTGAACCTGGAGATTCACTTAGGAATTTTGGGCTGTGGAGTTGGCTCACTATAGCCAGTTTTAATATTTAAAATGTGCTGTGGTTGTCGTGCCTGTAATACCCCTGCTAGGGGTTAGGAGAGGCCAGAAACAGAAGGATCACTAGACTATAAGCCCAGCTCCCAGGTTCAATGATAGAGGCCGTCTCAAGGGAATATGGAGAACAATAAAAACACCCAGTATTTGCCAGGCAGTGGTGGCGCACGCCTTTAGTCCCAGCACTTGGGAGGCAGAGGCAGGTGGATTTCTGAGTTCGAGGCCAGCCTGGTCTACAGAGTGAGTTCCAGGACAGCCAGGGCTACACAGAGAAACCCTGTCTCGAAAAAACAAACAAACAAACAAACAAAAAACACCCAGTATTCTCCTCTGGTTTCTGCATATGCGTGTGCATGTGTATACGTCATACACAACACACAATCCCCTACACACACATGCTAAAAGATCTTTATTTAAAAGACAACAGTGATTCTAGAAAAGCATGTGTGCTGGATAGTTTTATGCCAACTTGACACCAGCTAACGTCATCTGGGAGGAGGGAGCCTTAACTGAGAAAATACCTCCATAAGATCTGGCCATAGGCAAGCCTGTAGGGCATTTTCTTAATTAGTGATTGACTGGAGAGGGAGTCATCCATTATGGGTGAGACTATCCCTGGGCTAGTGGTCCTCTGTTCTCTAAGAAAGCGAACTGAGCAAGCCATGGGGAACAAGGCAGTAAGCAGCACCCCCTCCATGGTCTCTGTATCAGATCCTGCCTTCAGGCTCCTGTCCTGGCTGAATTCCTGTCCTGGCTTCCTTCAGTGATGGACTACAATGTGGAAATGGAAGCCAAATAAACCTTCCCCCCCCCCCCCACTTGCTTTTGGTCACAGTGTTCATCACAGCAATAGTAACCCACTATTCTACAATGTAGGTCCCAGGGACTGAACTCAGGTCATCATGTGTCTTGGCAGCAAGTGCCTTTATTCACTGAGCCATCTCACTTGCTCTGAGCAGTACAGTTTTTAAACCAGAAGACTTGAGCTGTATTCTATGTCTCTTTCTGAGCCATCATATGATCCTGGTCAAATTTCTACCTTTTAAAAAAACATTTATTTATTTATTTGTGTGTATGTGTGGGAAGGGGCACACAACACTGTGCCTGTGGAGGTCAGAGCACATCTTTTCAAGAACAACACTGTCCTCTCCCTCTCCCCCTCCCCCTCTTCCTCCCCCTCTTCCTCCCCCTCTTCATCCCCCTCTTCCTCCCCCTCCTCTTCCCCCTCCCCGTCCCTCTCCCTCTCCTTTGTCCTCTCTCCCTCCCTCCCCCTCCCCCTCTCCCCTCCCCCTCCCCCTCCCCCTCTTCCTCCTCTTCCCCCTCCCTCTCCTTTGTCCTCTCTCCCTCCCCCTCCCCCTCTCCCTCCCCCTCTCCCTCCCCCTCCCCTTCCCCCCTCCTTCTTCTTCTTCTTCTAAAAATTTATTTTATGTGAGTAAAGTCACTGTCTTCAGACACACCAGAAGAGGGTATCAGATCCCATTACAGATGGTTGTGAGTCACCATGTGGTTGCTGGGAATTGAACTCAGGACCTCTGGAAGAGCAGTCAGTGCTCCTAACCGCTGAGCCATCTCTCCAGCCTGTCCTACTTTCTAATCTGAAAAAACAAAACAAAAAAAACCAAACCAAAACAAAACCAAAACCTCACTGTTGTGATTTGCTGACTCTAACCTATACAAATATTTTCTCACAGCAACTCACAGTGTTCACAATTCTTGGAGATGGAAAAACTGAGTTTTATGCAAGGAGGCACACAAAGCTAGGTTCCTTCAGCTCTGTAGTTCACAGAAGATAAATAACTCAAGATAAGGACTCAGCAGCTCCATTAAAACTATTTGAGCCGGAAAATTGCACTTGACTTTTTTTTTTTTTAAAGCATCATTAACTTGTGAGAAAGGAGTGAAAACAGGCGTAATATGGAAGAATATTGTTTCAAAGAGCTGATAAAGCCGGGCGGTGGTGGCGCACGCCTTTAATCCCAGCACTTGGGAGGCAGAGACAGGCAGATTTCTGAGTTCGAGGCCAGCCTGGTCTACAGAGTGAGTTCTAGGACAGCCAGGGCTACACAGAGAAACCCTGTCTTGAAGAAAAAAAAAAGAGCTGATAAGATGTGACCAATGTTATTTCTACCCATTTCCTGATAGAAAATAAAAAATCTCAAATGGCCCCGTGGTTAGCAATCAAAAGGTTGAGAGGACGCCTGGTGAGATCCTGACCAGAGGCTGTCTGTGATGTGCCAAGTGGGACAGAAGTCATAATATACCTCTGGGACTTTCATTACTCTCTCTCCAGTCTCCAAGCTCTGCTCTGTCTCATAGCTACTCAAGCATAACCCCGGAGCAAGGGCCTGTCCACATCTGTGAATATCAGGTCACAAAGTGTACATGTATAAATGGAGCATGCACCTTTATTATAAACAGATAAACATTCCGTGAAAACCCGATGTTTACAGTTCCCAGATTTGATGTTACTTTAAATACAGTATTCATTGGTCTTACATGTATATTCTGCCAGTGTGTGCACTCTGTGAGTCCAGTGCCCATAGAAGGCAGATGAGGGCATCAGATTCTCTGTAACTGGAGTTGGCGATAGCTGTGAATCATGTGGGTGTTGGGAAGCAAAATAGGTTCAAAAACAATACTGAAGAAAAGAAAGTGTTCTTAATGACTGAGCTATCTCGTCAGTGATCTCTCAACCCTTTTCATTTTTATGACAGGGTCACCTCACTGTATAGCTCCGGCTGTCCTGGAACTCACTATGTAGACCAGATTGAACTAAAGCTCACAGAGCTCACGACGTCCCTGGTGCTGGGGTCAAAGGCACTCACCGTCACATGAGTTATAAGTTTCTCAGTTTGAGCACCGTTTACAAGGTGTTCCACCTACAGCTCTGAGACATAACCAACAAAGAGCTTAGTATGAAGTCGATGTCTCAAACCAGACTTCTCAGGTGCTGATCCCAATAGTCCAGGCCTTCTGACACACAGAGCAGTTTTAGAAAACAAATTGAAACTTCCAAATTTGCTTTGCCATATGAGGAAACTTTCCCCGGCCTGATGCCAGACCCACACAACCCTTGTTCACATCGATGAGACAATTTAACCAGGGTGATGTGTTTTGCATTTTTCTAGGACAAAGTCTACACGATGCTAATTGGGAAACCACTGGGAACCCCTTCCTGGACACTAAGATTAACAGTTATAAAAGTTTGTAAAATTTGTCTCCCAACCTTCTCCTTCACCAAATGTAGCCCTAGCTGGAGTGGAACTTGGGATTTTCCTGTCTTTGCGTAAAAGTGCTGGACTCCAATGTGTATCACCCAGAGCTTTTTGTTTTGTTTCCAGATAGGGACTCACTGTGTAGCTCTGGTTGGTTGAAACTCACTTGTGTAGACCAGGTTAGCCTCAAACTCACAGAGATACACCTGCCTCTGCCTCCTGAGTGCTAAAATTAAAGGTGTGCACGACCACACCCAACCATTTTTTTTTTGTTTTTTGTTTGTTTGTTTGTTTTTTGAGACAGGGTTTCTCTGTGTAGCCCTGGCTGTCCTGGAACTCACTTTGTAGACCAGGCTAATCTCGAACTCAGAAATCCGCCTGTCTCTGCCTCCCAAGTGCTGGGATTAAAGGTGTGCGCCACCACTGCCCAGCTCCATTTTTGTTTTTGAGACATAGTCTTATGTAGCCCAGGCTGACTTTTAACTCCTGATCCTTCTATTTCCACATTCTGAGATTATAGGTGTGGGTTATCCTGTCCGTCCTGGTTCTTGGCCTTAAAAATGATTATTTTATTTTTAATTGTGTGTATTTGGCTATGTGCATGGGAGTGCAGGCGCGTTTGGAAGGCAGAGGCATTGAATCATCCTGGTGCTTGAGTTTAGGTCATTGAAACCTGCTTGACCTGGGTGCTGGGAACCAAACTGCGTCCTGTAGAGTCATATCTCCAGCCCCATCATGCTTTTAACTTTTTAATCGCTACATTTATTTATTCATTATGCGTGTGGCAGGGCGGTATGAGAGACATACTGTGGAGATCAGAGGACGGCTTGTGAGAGCTGGTTCTCTCCAGCATGTGGACCTTGGGTATCAAACTCAGATCATAAAGCTTGGTAGCAAATGTGATTACCCACTGAGTCATCTTAAAAGCCTATGGTTGTTGGTTTTTAAGTTATTAGGTTAAAAAAAAAAACACCAATGTTCTAATGAAAATGAAGTTTGATATGCTGGTTTTGAAAGTTTTGAGGGATTTATTGGCATGTAGCGAGCGTAGTTCTGGTTACTTTGAGGAGATAAAAAAGGCGTTTTGTAGATGTTTTCCGTGTTAGAAAAGTTTCTGCTAAACATTAGGGATATTTTTCTGTTTGTTACTTAAGACGTCATGCGTGTAGATGTCCATGTGCATGCACATGTGTGTGCAGGTATATGTGCATGTGAAGGTCAGAGGATAGTTTGAGGTACTGTTCATTGAGCCCTCCACCTTGGGTTTGGGGCCGTGTCTCTCATTAGCCTGGAGCTTGTGAGTAGGCGAGACTGAGAAGACTGGTTTCTAAGAGCACGCAGCCACACCCAGCTCCTTTATTGGCTTGTTTCTGTGGATTCTGAGGCTGAAGCAAGAACTGAAGTCCTCTTGCTTGTGTAGTATGATGGTAGTGTTAATTATCACCTTGACAGAATCTACAAATACTGGGAGACGGCCCATGAAAGCAAAAATGTAATCCTACCAACAAATCCCTACTCACATAAGGAGACCATGCGAATCCTGGTTTGTTTTAAAGACTTAAGTGGTTCTTCCAGTGAGCCCCTTCCTTTTCAGAAAGTTAATACCTGTGTACTAAAGGGCTATAATTCATGGACTAGCTCACTGGGCTCGTATGAAAATCGTATGGTAGAAATGTTGACAACTCAGAACCTGCTAGCACAAGTGGGTAAAAAAAAAAATGCAATATAAATGATTGACCTGCTTTTTCTGGAGTCGACTCAGTCCTTATATGTGGGCTTAGTCTTTGCTGTTGTTTGGGTCACTGGTTCAGCAGAAGCCAGGAGAATAACTCTTTTAGTGATTACAATGATGACAAGCCGTGGTCAATAAATACTCTTATATCAAAGGAGGAGGTGGTAGTGTTGGAGAGATGGCTGTTCTTCCAGAGGACCTGGGTTCTTTCCCAGTACCCACATATAGGGCTGCTCACAACTACTGTGACTCCAGTTCCAAAAAGTTTGACAGTATCTTCCGGCCTCTTTGGACACTATATGTACACGGTGCACAGACATACATGCAGGCAAAACACCCGTATACATGATTTTTTTCTTTTGTTTTTTTTTTAGAGACAGGGTTTCTCCGTGTAGCCTTATCTTTCCTGAAACTCACTCTGTAGACCAGGCTGGGCTTGAACTCAGAGATCCACCTGCCTCTTTAATCCCAAGTGGTAGGATTGAAGGCATGTACTACCACCACCTGGCTTTGCTGTTTGTCTTTTTGAAAAATATTTTTAGAAATGGAGAGATTGACTCAGCAGTTAAGAGCATGCTGTTCTTACAGAGGTACCAGGTTCTCATCATCCACATGGTGGTTCACAGCCATGCATAACCCTAAGTCCAGGGAATCCAACCCGCACATATGTGATACACACACATTTATACAGGCAAAGTATTCATATACATGAAGCAAGATTTAAAAAAAAAATGTGTGTGAGACTGTACTCTCTCCCCCTTCTCTCTGTCCCTCAAAGTCCAGAAGAAGGAAGACATCAGATCTTCCTAGATCTGAAGTTACAGGTAGGTGTGACCTGACCTTGAGTCCTCTGCAAGAGGAGTGCTCTTAATCACTGAGCCTTTTCAGGCCCCTGGAGCACTGTTTATCAGTGCTCACTACTGACATACCCTAAGAATCGGCAGAACACAGATCTACCTGTTGGTAGTTTTCAGATTTCAGTCTAAATCAGCCTGTGCTTCCAGAGTGCTGGTATTAAAGGTCCCACCACCTCCACTCAGGCATGTTTGTTTGCTTGTTTGTTTTGGTTTCGAGACAGTTTCTCTTTGTATCCATGGCTGTCCTGGAACTCACTTTGTTGATCAAACTGACCTTGAACTCATCAACTCTGCCTAATTCTGCCTCCCCAGTGCTGATTAAAGGTATGTACCACCACACAGGGCCAATGTTGGCTCATTTCTGAAAGGAGACGTTTGTCCTAGAGTCATGGATTCCAAACACTGTTTTAAAGCAGAAAGACTATTTCCAAATAAAATCCCAACAAATAAAACAGATTAAAAACGTAACTTCTCTTTGTGGGCTTAAGGTGGTATGTGGGAGAATCTCTCCCTCACAGCGACCATGGAGGGAGAGCTTCTGAGAAAGTCTAAGAACACAGTTTGAAAGCAACATACTGAGAGAACTTCAGAGTCTCTCTTCACAACTGTATTCATGGCTGCAGCTGAGGAAGGAATGAATCTTAATGAAAAAAAGACAGGAATTCTCTTTTATCTCTGCAACTTTACCATGAGGTGTTGTCAGGAGTCCGCTCCCCAAAGAAGAAGAAAGAACCCATTAGTATAAACCACCTGGAATTCCCCTCCTGTGAGCTGGATCTGGGGAACTGGAAGTCACTTTTCTGTCTGGAGATTGAGGTTGCTTAATATAAATGAACTGGTGTTGATCCTGGCTTGATTCTCTTTCCTCGCAGTGTCTATCTAAAGGTTCCAGCAGGGTGTGGTTCAACTCTGTAATCTCAATCATCTAGAGGTGGGAGCATAAACATCAGATGTTCAAAACCATTTTCAGCTACATAGCAAGTTCTGGGCTACCTGGCAATTTGGCGTCCAGAGTTAATGAGATTCATTAAAAAAAAAAGCATAATTACTCTGGCATAAGCTCCAAATAAAACCCATATGGTGGCGGAGGCAGAAAATTCAAGGTCAGCTTCATCTACAGAGGGAGTTCTAGGACAGCCAAGGTTACACAGAGAAACCTGTAGAGTGAAAAATTATAAAGACCATTTTATAAAATATATACAGGCTCACTAGTTCCAAGAAAGCAGAACTGAATATAAGATTCCAGGCCTTTCACTGCCCTGGGATACATTCCTCAAGCCTCAGGGAAGAAAATCCACCTGTGGGTTGGGTAGGCCCAAAGCAGGAAGACACATTCCTGGCCACAAAGAAAGATGCAAGACATCTGGGTGGTTCCAAGAACTAGCTAACTTTCCACTGATCTTGGTTACCCCTGGGTGGGTGGGTGGGGAGGTCTTTCCAGTGTTATAGCTTGCTGAGTTCAAAATTTATAAAACAACCAATCATGTGTAACCGTGCGAAAATTCCTTCCTTTCCCTACCCTTTACTATAAAAAGCTCCTTAGCATGTCACTCGGGGGTCAAACTGTACTCGTGCACGAGTGTGCAGTTTGAATGCTGGCTGCCAGCTCTCTTCCCTAATAAACCTCTGCTGATTGCATCCAGGTACGGTGTCTTGGAGTTTGTGGGTGTTCGCGACTTCCCGAGACTTGAGTAAGGGTCTCCCGAATTTGGGAGTCTTCAAACCCTCTCTCAGAAAAAAAACAAAACAAAACGAAAATCCACACAGGCAACTAGCAACAACTGAAAACTTTATCATCACAAAGCTTGAAAGAGCAAGGAAAACTGTCTCTATCCAACTTGTTGCTGGAGGTGGGAATGGGATTAGGTGACCATTTCCATGCTGCAAGTTAAACGAAACAGAGAACGTAAAGGAAGCTAGCATGTAGAGTCCATGAAGGAAGGAACTTGCAGAAGTGCAAGCGCTTGGTGGCTATTGTCTGTTTATATTTATTACGTGGGGTTATGGTCTTTACCACTGAACTACATTCTCAGTCTTCGGATCACTTTAAAAAAAGATCCCCACCTTTTTTCGCTTGTATCTCCCCTGCTCCTAAGAAACGTAGGGACAACTCTCGACGCGACACGTGTCTAAAACTTTCTAACTTCAGAATAAAGGCACTTCCTGAGAAATTGGGCGACCGCAAAATTTTGGGTTCGCCGCTTGCCGTAGCGCGCTCATTGGTGCCCAGGTTACCGCCCACTCACGTTAGTCTCCACGCATGCGCAGCGTAAACCCACGCCCCCCTCCCGGGTCTAGGACGCAAGCGCGCGCACGCTCCCCGGTCGGGGAGGGCGGGGAATGGGGGAGAGTAGGAGGGAGGGGAGGAGGGGAGGCGTCTGCTCCGGTGAGTAGGAGGCGGTGGGACGCTGGGATCGCCCAGGCCTGGCTGCCTGGTGGGGAAAACGCTGCGCCAGCATAGAACCGGCGGAAGGGAGCGGAGCCAGTCGGCGTAACAGCGGAGCGGCACAATCGGGCCGCTGAGCCCCCTCGACTCTCAGGGCGCGAAGCCCCGGCCTAGGCCCCGCGGAGATGTCCAGTTGCGGCGCTTGTACCTGCGGCGCTGCGGCCGCCCGGCTCCTCACCAGCTCGCTCACCTCCGCGCAGAGAGGTAACGAAGTAGTCCCGAGCCGGTGCCCACGGGTGAAACGGTGGGGATCCGGGGGAGGAGGGCTTGAAGGCTGCGAGGCGCTGCGAGCCTCTGGAGTACCTGGCTGTCAGACTGGAAGAAAACCCGGTGGGCTATCGCCCGCCTGTGCGCTCTCAGGCCTTCGGAGTTTGGGGCTGGAACGGGGCCATCTCGCCTTAACTTAGGGAGAAGAACCGAGTGCGACACCCACTCGTTATAAAGTGACCCCCGTGCAGCCCCGCTTGGGGCCTGTCACTTCTGGAGAGTCTCTGCGCGCCCGGTTGTCCAGCTGATCTCCGGGACGGGCGGCGCAAGGGTGTCACTGTCATTGTGCCATCGACGACAGGACGTAAACACAGCTTGCTGGCCTTTCAGATATTTGGCAAACTTGGGGTCCCAAGAAAGCAGCGGGGAGGTGGGAGGAAAACGACCAGTGGAATTCCTCAAACACTTAAACATAGCAACAGTCGATCGCCCGCTTCCCCAGTTTGACAGCTGGGATCAGCCTCTAAGAGTGGTTCTTGTTTACTTTGCTTCCTTATTCGTCGGGACCTGCCACAGAGTGCGCACCTGCCAAGGGATTCCGGGAAGGAAACCCATTTTTCTCTCCCTCAAGTCTATGCATATCAGATTGTGAGGCTAGGTCTTGTTAGACTCTGAACTTACAGATGTCTTTTCATGACAACCTTTGAGTCAATAAGAGCTGTTTTCCTAATTTTTTTTGACTAATTCTAAAATCATCATTGTTTACTAAATGTATAATTGGCAGCTTATAATACACATGAAATGGAGTAGCGTAGGCGGAAGCATTTAGTATTGACACGTAAGTGTATTTAAGTCTTAAAACATTGCCACACGTCAAGTAGATGTTCCAGTTCCAGAGGCTTGACCTGTAAACACTTCGAAAGAAACATAATTTTAATGTATTATTTGATAAACATTCATTGAGGGATTAAAGTATTACTGTTTGGTACTAGGGGTATTAAGTGCATCATGTTTAAATTTGTTAAAAGTAGATAACAGCATTAAGAAGGGTAACGTGTTTTACACAGGAGGGGTTCTTGATAAGATTTAGTCAATGAATTCCTGGAGTCATCCCGAGGTTATAGCACATAACTTTAGTTCCAGCAATCTTTAGGCAAGGGCAAGCCAGGTCTCTGGAACTCTATAGACCAGTCTTGGCCTTGGATTCAGATCTACCTGCTTCTGCCTCCGATTGCCAGGATGAGAGGCATACGCCACCACGCCCAGCCGCTGTATGTATATGTTAAATGGACTTGACCAGTAGGCTGGAAAGAGAGCTCAGCAAATAAAAGCATTTGCTTCCAAGTCTCACAACCTGACTTCAACCCTGGGCCTATAAGGTAGAAAGAGAGAACAGAGTCCTGCAAGTAGTGAAGAGCAGACAGAGAGACAGACAGACAGACAGACAGACAGATTTTAAATGTGCTTGACTTGTGTTTTTAAGTATGTTCATTCACGCCGGGCGGTGGTGGCGCACGCCTTTAATCCCAGCACTTGGGAGGCAGAGGCAGGCGGATTTCTGAGTTCGAGGACACCCTGGTCTACAGAGTGAGTTCCAGGACAGCCAGGGCTACACAAAGAAAGCCTGTCTCAAAAAACCAAAAAAAAAAAAAAAAAGTATGTTCATTCAGAAGTACTTCAGCATTCCAATTCTCAGGGGCAGCGTTGACCCTGACTTTGGGTGGGAGAATTGTAGAATTGATGTAACTTACTCAGTTTCTGACTCCCTTCAATCCTTGTACAAAGGATGTCATTGGGTCAGGCTGTCATGTCACACCTTTAATCCCAGCACCCAAGGTATGTAGCTGATACTTCCCTGGAACTCACTGTGCATTTGAGCAGCTGTCAAACTCGTGGTCCTCCTGCATCAGCTGTTTATCACTATATTTCTGTTTGTTTGTTTGTTTTTGCCATGGTGGGACTTTGAACCAAGGGTCTCGCACGCACGTGCTAGGCAGGTGCTTGGCCCTTTAAGAATATTTTGTTTTGAGACGATGCTTCATTAAGTTCTCTTTGTAACCCTTGCAGGCCTTGAAATTGCCATCCTCCTCCTGCCTAAGCCATCAAAGCAACTGGGACTCAGTTCTGTGTCACCAGGCCTAGCTTTCTCCTAACAGCCTTAAAATAAATGTTCCTTATTTTATTATTTTAGAAGGCAGCTGCTCTGAAACTCAAAAGGCTTTATCTGTATGACAGATGTGCATAGATGGTTTAACTTTTTTTTTTTAAGATTTATTTTTTATTTATATGAATACACTGCCCCTGTTTTCAGACACACCAGAAGAGGGCATCGGATCCCATTATAGTTGGTTGTGAGCCACCATGTGGTTGCTGGGAATTGAACTCAGGACCGGTGGCAGAGCAGTCAGTGCTCTTAACAGCCGAGCCATCCCTCCAGTCCGATGGTTTAACTTTTAACTGGCATTTATTATTACTGCCAAACGGTGTTACAAAATGCACAGAAATATTTCCCTAGCTTTCAGGGGTTTTTCACCTGAAGTTCACAGGTCTTTCAGGGGTCAATAGGTAGGATTCAGGTTTCCTAAGCCGTATTTCCACTAATCTTTAACTGGAAAATAGCATTTTCTTTTATAATCAAGGTAGGCCACACATCATAACAGTCTTATAAGTGTCTGTGAATTTGTCACCAATCCGAATCACATGTTTCCATATTACAGTCTGGGCTGGCTTGGACCTAAACTTCTTACCTTTCCACCCACTGTTTTCTTTTTTTTTTTTTTGTTTTTTTGTTTTTTTGTTTTGTTTTGTTTTGTTTTGTTTTTTCGAGACAGGGTTTCTCTGTGTAGTCCTGGCTGTCCTGGAACTCACTCAGTAGACCAGGGTGTCCTCGAACTCAGAAATCCGCCTGCCTCTGCCTCCCAAGTGCTGGGATCAAAGGCGTGCGCCACCACCGCCCGGCTCACTGTTTTCTTTTTTAAAATTACATTTTATTTATTTGAGTGTGTGCAGGACTGTGTATGTGCACATATATGGTAATACCGTGCTTATAGAGGCCAGAGGACAGTTGTGGGAATAGTTTTTCACTGTGTGTTTCCCAGAGATTGAATCTCATGAGCCATCTAACCGGCCCCTGCTTTAGCCTCTCAGGTGCTACAGTAGGCCTGTGCCAACAAGCCTTAATTCTTTTGATTCTCTTCTTTAGCATAGTGTGAATTTTCTTTGTTATGTATTTTATAGTATAACATTAAGAAAAAAAAAAAACCTGAAATCTGTTCAGAAATTTACCAGAGTAGTTAGGTTTCATGGTACAGAAGAGAGTTAGTACGCCGATTATATTTTCTGAGGTGGTTTCGGGGTTCGTGCGTGGCCACTTTATTTCGTACAGTTCTTTTTGAAGTTCAGTCCCAAGGTTGCATCGGCTGCAGCAACGGCAGCGTCAACCTGGGACCTTGTTAGAAGATCATTCTTGGGTCCTGCCTTTAACCTTCTGCAGAACAGGGAAGAATGCCTGAAGTGTTTTAACAAAATCACCGGGTAACACTAATGCACACTTGAGTTTGGAGACCATCAGTTTAGTGACTTGGCATCTCGTCCATCGTCATAGATTACAGTGTGTTAAAACAGCACTATAGTGCCATGGCAAAAGTTCCCGTAACGAAATCCTCAACTTCAGAAGTTTAAATGACACATAAATTATTTTTTCAGGTAGTATTTTTAGGTTTTTGAGGCAGGGTTTCTCAGAGTAACCAGCCCTGGCTATCCTGAACTTACTTGTAGACCAGGCTGGGATTAAAGGCCTGCACCACCCTCCTGGCTCAGGTAGTGTTTTTTATGGTGTCTGTATAGTTGCCTTGGTTTTTGAATTCAGAAACACTGTATACTTAGACATGCAAGTCCATGATAGCATAAAAATGACATTTAAAGAGTGAATTCACAAGAATAAAAAGAGAGAAGAAAAATGGTTTCTTAAATATAACTATTAATCTCTCCTCTACCAGATTTTGGTCATTGTTACTTAGGGTCTTCTAACAGCACTTTGGTAAACTGCTAGAAAGCCACCTTAAGGATTCAGTATAGTCTCTTGGTTTATGTAAGGTTTTTAAGCCCCATAGTACTGAAAGACATACAGTTTTTTTTGTTTGGGTTTTTTTTTTTTTTTTTTTTTGAGACAGGGTTTCTCTGTGTAGCTCTGGCTGTCCTGGAACTCACTCTGTAGACCAGGCTAGCCTCGAACTCAGAAATCCGCCTGCCTCTGCCTCCCAAGTGCTGGGACTAAAGGCGTGTGCCACCACTGCCCGGCAGACATACAGTTTTTAATCAAAGGCCATTCACCTCTTTGTCCAATCTTATTTTGTTCCCTGAAACCCAGCTAAAGGCAGAAGAGGACTGCACAACGTTGTCCTCTGACCGCCATATTGTGGCATGTGCACCCACAGGTGTATATCATACACATATATACAGTAATAATAAATCAAGAAAAAGGAAAAAAAAACCAGGTATGGGGGTGTATACCTTTAATCCCAGAAATGAGGAGTCATAGGCAAGGGAATCTCCAAGAGGCAGCTCGAGTTAGTTCTGTAAAGGAGACTTATCCTTCAAAAAGAAAAAGGTAAGAGACAGCTCAAGAGCAACATGGTGTCCATCAAGAGAGGAGTACAGAAATACTGTAAGCCAGCACACACTTTAATTCCAGCACTTGGGACGCTGAAGCAGGCGGATCTCTGAGTTGGAGGCCAGCCTTGTTTACAGAGCCAGTTCTAGGACAGCCAGGGCTACACAGAAACCTCGTCTTGAAAAAACAAAAACAATATTTTAAAAATGTTCCGTTTTTCTATGAGATAAATTTCATTAAAGTCTGCTTATTTATAGTGGTGTTCTGTGTTTTTAAACCAGAATCGTTCGTCCAGGCTGGCTTCAAACTCAGTGTGTAGCAGAGGATACACTTGAGTTGGTCTTTCTGCCTCTGTCTCCCAAATGTGGAGAATGCCAGTGTATGTTATCATTTTAGTTTTTGTTGTTGTTTTTTATAAAGATTTTTATTTATTTACTTTTTGAAATTTGCTTCATGTATGTCTGCATCATATGCCTGCAGTATCCTTGATCACCAGAAGTTTCAGATCCCCTGGAATTGAAGTTACAAATGATTCTTAGCTTTGAACTGGAAGTCCTCTGAAAAAGCAGTTAGAGTACTCTTAACTCCCGAGGCATCTTTCCTCCCTTTCTTCCTTCCTTTTTAAATCTCTCTCTCTCTCTTTCTCTCTCTCTCTCATCTTTCCTCCCTTTCTTCCTTTTTAAATCTCCCCCCCCCCCTTTGTGTGTGTGTGTGTGTGTGTGTGTGTGTCTATCTGTCAGACTGTGTGTGAGTGTATACCACACGTATTGAGGTGCCCTCAGAGGCCAGAAAGAGGGAGTTAGGTCCCCTGGAGTTAGAGACAGCTGTGAACTGTACTTGCATCTTCTGGAAGAGGGGTAAGTGCTTAACCACTGAGCCATTGGCTTTAGTTATCTGAAGCAGTCTTAATATAGCCAGGCTGACTTCAAACACAACATGTATCTGAGTATGACCTTGGACTGGTCCTCTTGCATCACCTAAGTACTAGGATTGCAAGCCTGTGCCATCTAGCCTTGTTTAATTGTTTTCCCCACTGTATAGTCCAGGCTAATCTCCAGCTAGGAATTCTCTTGTCTTGGTTTCCTGAGTGATAAATTTACAAGCTACAGGCATGTGCCACTTTGTCCGTACCCAGTTTGGGGTACTCGTGTGTGTGTGTGTGTGTGTGTGTGTGTGTGTGTGTGTGTGTGTGTG
>JANHMN010000024.1:34684843-34737859 GCA_030674055.1 Rhabdomys pumilio
GACTGGGGAGGAGAGTCTCACACACTGAGGTGACTGGGGAGGAGAGTTCTTTTCCAGGTCCTTCCTTTGAAGCGCATTGTTCTATAGTCATGGATTTAGCATTTGCCACTATTCAATTTGAAATCCTCTTTTTTGGGTAAAACAGTGCTGAAATATTTGAGTTGTTTTCAATAAGTGCCTCTTGTTTCTGGATGTAGGATTGTATGGGGCATTTTTCAAATAAATTCAGGGGCAGCTCTAGTGATGCCTGTGTTGTTTCCCTAGAGTTGCTTCAGATTGCTGGCATCAGCCCACATGGCAACGCCTTGGGAGCGTCCGTGCAGCAGCAGGTAAACCAGCAGACGCCGCAGGAGAGACGAGGAGGCCAAGTATTGGACTCTGCTCATGATGATATCAAACTTGAAAAAAGTAATATTTTGCTGCTTGGACCAACTGGGTCAGGTACATAACATTTTGGAAAACTTTACTATGCATTTTTTAAAAATAGAGGATGATACTATAGCCTATACCTTGTAATAATAGTGGATTCTGGCTCTCATGCCTGTTTGTAATCCTAGCATTTGGGGGGCTGATACTAGAGAATTACCACAGGTTTGAGGCCAGCCAGGTTTACAGCGTGAGACCCTGTCTCAGCAGAGCAAAACAAGATCTAAGCTTGCTACTGCTATTGATTACCGTTTAGACCGTAAACTGAATTTGAGATATTGGTGTGGCCCTTTGGGCTAATCCCTAACTTTTTAGTTAATGTATTGATTCTATCAGTCTGTAACTTTGTAAGAGGAATAATAAGATCTGAATATAGTAGAGGGCACATGGAACATTCCAAGTTTCATTATATACTTCATTCAGGGCTTTTTTGTTTTTTAAGAAAAGTTGCAAGAGTATATTTTTAGTTACTATTTTTGTTTGTAGGTAAAACCCTGCTGGCACAAACTTTAGCTAAATGCCTTGATGTTCCCTTTGCTATCTGTGACTGTACAACTTTGACTCAGGCTGGATATGTAGGTGAAGATATTGAATCTGTGATTGCCAAACTACTCCAAGATGCCAACTACAATGTAGAGAAAGCACAACAAGGTATGTTGTAAGTGTAGCTCGTCTGTCCCCAGATTAAGTGTCTTGAGAAAGCACTCTAGTATTAAGAAATAGTCTAATTCTCATTTGAGTCAAAGGCTAACATTTTCTAATTATAGAAAGCACACCATGTTACCCAGTTCCGGCATGCTGGTTTGCTTTGTCTTATGGCTCCAAAGACAGCTGCTGGAGTGAAACAGGCGGTTACTATTCATTTAGGTCTCAGTGTTCCCAGTGGTGTGTTTGTTCTCACTCGTCCCTGGATAGCTAGTGTTGGTGATAGGGACAGGGTGGGGACAGGGACAGGGATGGGAGAGCGCTTAGAATGGATGAGTGTAGGAAAATGTAGCTGTTCCTCCGAGACTGTCATAGATATTTGTTTCCTTTCTCTGAGTACTTCATGAGGATCCTAACGGCTTCCTGGTCAGATTCCTCTAAGGCAGTGGTTCTTGACCCGTGGGTCATCAGCACTTGGGGCTCATGCATCAGATATCCTGCATATCAGATGTTTACATTACGGTTCATAACAGCAAGATTACAGTTATGATGTAGCAGTTAGATAATGTTATGGCTGGGGTCCCCACAAGATGAGGAACTGTATTAAAGGGTCACAGCATTAGGACGGTTGAGAACCACTCACTGCTTTAAGACAGATCTCTTGGTGATGGGCCATCAAGGTGGGTCAGCAGACAAAAGCACTTGCCTCCCAGTCTGATGCCCTCGGTTCTATCCTGAGAGTCCACCTAGTGGATGGAGAAAACAACAACCCTTGCAAGTTGTCTCCTGACCTCCACATGTGCAGTGATATGTGTGTATCCATAGACATACAAACAAACACACACCCACACACTGAATATTTAAATGTGTGTGTGGTGGGGGACAGATGTGAGCAAGACTAACTGAAGTTTCTCTAGTTCTGGCAAATGTCTCATGTCCACATGCGATGTCTCACCTTACCATAAGAAAAAAGATTGGGTGCATTTTACTAGTCTAGATAATCGTTGTCAGACAGTGTTTGGGTTATCATTCTCAAATTGTAGGCTATAAAATCAATTCCATAACAGTTATACTAAAAGATGAATAAGAAAGATATTATATTCTTAAATGACTAAGCCTTTACATGTTAAGTGTTAAAAAAAAATGTAATAACTTTGCTTTGTAGCTATCCAGTCTTTTAAAGCTGAGACTATCTTGTGCCTTTCTTTTTCATATTATAAATAGAATCCTCCTTAAATTATAGGGATTGTCTTTCTGGATGAAGTAGATAAGATTGGCAGTGTGCCAGGCATTCATCAGTTACGCGATGTAGGTGGAGAAGGCGTTCAGCAAGTAAGCAGTTGAATATTTTGTTCAAGCCCCACTAAAAGGAAGGGAGTACATCAGCTTCCCATGCATTGTACGTCTGGTTTCACAGTCACTTAGATTCGGTTTTATTTCTCCCCAAACTTCATATACACTTTATTTATTTATTTATTTATTTATTTATTTATTTATGTTATTTGGGATTTTTTTTTTTTTTTTTGAGACAAGATCTGTGTAGTCCAGGCTGCCCTTGAATTTGCAGCGGTATTCCTGCCTCAGTCTGCTGGGGTTACAGGCATGTGCCACCACACCTAGCTCCACATACTGTTTAAAATAGGTCAGATCCTAAAAAAGAGATGTTTTTTTTTTTTTTTAATGATTTTAAATAAAAAATTATATTTCTTTGGGCTGGAGAGATGGCTCTGTGGTTAAGAGCACTGACTGCTCTTCCAGAGGTCCTGGTTTAATTCCCAGCACACACATGGCAGCTCACAACTGTCTGTAACTTCAGGATACAACACCCTCACACAGACATACATGTAGGCAAAACACCAATACACATAAAATAAAAATATATGAATTTTATAAAAGAAAGAAATTGTATTACTTAGGAAATTTAAATCATTTTAATCTGTTTTATTTTTATTCTTCAAAGGCTCTCTTAAACCTTTCTAGAAAGCTGAAAACTAGACACAAATGACCCATGCATGTTTCTTCATATAGGATTAGCATAAGGGCTCAGATATCACTCCGTGGTAAAGTGCTTGCTTGCCTTGTATGCTCAAGGCTCCGAGTTCAATCCTTAGAATCAAAGGAGTAGAGGAAGAAGAGTTGAAAAGTAAGCAGACATGGTGGCATACAGTGTTGTCCCAGGGACTGTGTGCGGCCAGAAGGACGGTCAGGAGTTCAGAGTCACCAGCCACACAGTAAGCTTGAGGCTAGCCTAGGCTCCATGACACTCTGTCTCAAAAAGATGGGATAAAATAGCATTTCATTTTATGCAGAATCATAGTTAAAGTCACAATGGTCTACTGACCACTGTAATAAACCTAAATCTATAATAGCAGTTAAACTGTAACAAACCAAAACGCTGCCTGCCGCTTTCTTTTTTGACAGGCACAGAGAATTATGTTTTTTTCATACTTACCTAATAATTTTTTATGAAAGCATCTCAAAATATACTCTCAAAATTGACTATAGAATTATGTTAGCATTATAGCATCCGTGTGAAAGATCGACTGGGTTTTGAATATTCTCACTGTTCACTAGCATTTTATAGAATCATCATTCTGTCTGCATTCAGAATTTGCCATTAAACTGGAGATCGTGGCTTTTTCCTATAGTTCACTCAAGAGGCCGAGGCAAAAGGATCACTGCTCAAGACTAGCCTGGGCTACATAACTATAAGGGGAGGTGGGAGAGGAGATGGGGTGGAGAGGGGAAAGGGAGGCTTTACCATCAAACTCGGCTTCCTTAGGTGACTGTTTACTGAATCACAGTTAATTTATGAAGTACCACATTGATAAATGCAGCTGATTCTTACTTTGGTCTTAGAATGCGGGGGTCTCACCAGTCACGCTCATCGGCCATAACCATGTGTTGTTTCCCCATTGACCCCTGTTATCTGATGTATAATGGTGTCTTTACATATGGTAATGCTGCAATTCATTCATTATCAGGGTTTATTAAAACTTCTAGAAGGCACAATAGTCAATGTTCCAGAAAAGAATTCTCGAAAGCTACGTGGAGAGACAGTTCAGGTTGACACAACAAACATCTTGTTTGTGGCATCTGGTGCCTTTAATGGCTTAGACAGAATCATCAGCAGGAGGAAAAATGAAAAGGTAAGTTTTCCCTGAAATTCTGCATGACGTAATGTAAAATTACACATGATGGACACTCAGCTCCTGTTCTTATGTCTACTGATCACCAGTCCCTGGATTTCTTAGAAAGATCCAATGTATATTCCTAGTTCTTTCAATTTTAGGAGTAACAAATAATAGGATTTCCAAATACCTATGACGTAGCTGTGCGCCGTGGCACCGGAGCTGTGCGCCGTGGCACCGGAGCTGTGCGCCGTGGCACCGGAGCTGTGCGCCGTGGCACCGGAGCTGTGCACCGTGGCACAGGACTTTAATCGCAGCAGTTGGGAGGCAAAAGCAGACCCCTGTGTATTTGAGGCCAGCCTCATCTACACACTGAGTTCCAGGACAGCCAGGATGACAGGAAGACGCTGTCTCCATGAACCTGTGGATGAAGAATCTTGAAGTGTGACTTGATGGGTTGAGTTTGATACTTTGTCTAAGGAGCTTTCATACTGTCTGATTAGCTGCAGGAGGAGCAAATGGGCTGGAGCAGCCGGGGCTCAGCAAACAGCTAGTCTCACTGCCCTTAAAATCTGTCCTGAGTAACTGCTGGGTTTTCCAAATAGGAAGAACTTAGAGGAGAGAGGGGTAGGGAAAGATTGTGACTTTACTGTGTCTTTATTTATTTAATTTTATTTATTTATTCGGTTTTTGGAGACAGGGTTTCTCTGTGTATCTCTGGTTGTCCTGGAACTCACTCTGTAGACCAGGCTGGCCTCGAACTCAGAAATCCACCTGCCTCTGCCTCCCAAGTGCTGGGACTAAAGGCGTGCGCCACCACTGCCCGGCGACTTTACTGTGTCTTATTGGTGTCTCTTGTAAAACATTTTTAAACTTAAAAAAAAAAAGATTTATTAATATAATTTTTATATATGAGCACTGTATTTGCATGTGTGCCTGCATGGCCGAAAAAGACATCAGATCCCATTACAGATGGTTGTGAGTCACCATGTGGTTGCTGGGAATTGAACTCAGGACCTCTGGAAGAATAGTCAGTCCTCTTTAACCACTGGGCCATCTCTCCAGCCTCACTCTTGTAAAATATTCTTACAAGCCATGATTTTAATTGGGGCTTGGATTTCAGGGTGCACTTCCTGCACCAAGTAGCTGATTGGTTCCAGTGAGATGTAATGATCGCATGGCGGTGGAAATCCTACAACACCCTAGGTTTGTTCTGCTTGTGGGTTTTAATCTAGTAGCCACGATGACATCTCGTGACATTCCTAAGTGAGTGGATTGTATGTGCTTTCTGACAGTTGGCTTTAAGTTGTCCTTGAATTCTTGCCTTAATGTACTAATTCTAAGTAGTGATTTAGTAGCACTCTCATAGCCTCCACCCTTGTACAGGTACTGAGTCATGTGATCAAGCCTGGACACAGTTCAGTTCTTACTTTAGTTAATTTATTTCTTGCTGTTGGAATTCTACATAAATTAACAGAGAATCTTTTTTTCCTTCATGTGTGACAAACATAGTAACAGATTAGCATATTTAAGTTTCTGTAACCAAAGGCAGGAAACTATGTTCTAGTATTAGTAGTTATTAATGCTTCTTCAGACTTCCAAAAAGGATTTGATGGTAGAGATATGTAAAATTAACAGTAAAGTTAAAGAATCAAGGACATGTCAAAAGAGGATTTTCCACATAATTTTAACCTGTTGGGATTTAGGGCATTTCATTTAGTTGTGAACTTAGCAGAAACCTAAGGCCTGAGTTCAGATCTTGGCTTTGCTACTTAGAAAAGCAAATCCTTGGTCAAAGTACTTAATCTCTGTGACTCTGTTTCATATGGGGCTCATAGGTGTAGAGCACTTTTGCCACATCCGTCTACTATTTATAATCTCTATCATTTCTTGGATAGTATCTTGGATTTGGAACTCCGTCTAATCTGGGAAAGGGCAGAAGGGCTGCAGCTGCTGCAGACCTTGCTAATCGAAGTGGAGAATCCAACACGCATCAGGACATTGAAGAGAAAGACCGGTTACTCCGCCACGTGGAAGCCAGAGACCTTATTGAGTTTGGCATGATACCAGAGTTTGTGGGACGGTTGCCTGTGGTGGTTCCTTTGCACAGCCTAGATGAGAAGACACTTGTACAGATACTGACTGAGCCACGGAATGCTGTCATCCCTCAGTATCAGGCCTTATTCAGCATGGACAAGGTTAGGCTTTAATTTTTCCTTTTTTTTTTTTTTTTTTTTTTTTTTTTTTTTTTTTTTTTTTTTTTTTGATATTAGAATTCTATTTTAAGTTAGCCCAGTATATTAAGAGAGAACCATGCCCATCTGGAATACTAGCCTAGGTATGGATGGCACAGTGTGTTACATTCAGCATTTGTTGAATTTTGCTTTTGCTGAGTTAAAATGAGCATACAGTACAAAGATCTAGAGAGAAATGTCAGCTTAGGTGAGCCTTTCCAAGCCAAAGGCACAGAATTGTTCTTTCAGCCTTGATATTCTAAGTGCTTTTTTTGCTGTTCATATATTTTTATGTTCATATATAAATATATGTTTTTCTTCTCACATCCAAACATAGAGGTCACTCTAGCCAGCACAGCCAATCAGATAAAAGACATTTTGAGTGTTATGAACTTGGCATCTCTCAGTATAGTTTTCTCTCTGTTGCCATGCAGTCACCTCACCACTGAGTCTCATACCCAGCCAAGGAGCAGACTGTGACGCACAGCCGCGGTGCTCCCAGTGGTCAGGTGACTGAAGCATACTGCTTGAGGATGACATTCTAAAGCATCATGAAATGACAGACTTGTCTGAAGTTTTGCCTTTTTAACTTTTTCTTTCTGTTGTGCTTAGACAGCTAGGGTGTAGCTCAGTGCGAGAGTGCATGGCCTACGTTCAATCAACTGTGGCAAAAGGAACATTTTAAGGTGCCAGTGCAAGTCATTTGTAATGAGGGTTAAGTGGTAAAAGACAGTAGTCTAGTCTGAAAAGGGTTAAGGTCTGTCAAGAGATAGAGGCCACAGGAGCCTCGCCTTCTCTCTGGCTTTACTCTCGAGTCTCAGTTTACTTAACTTTCTGGAACTCGTTTATCTGTGAAATAGCTATTGGTCCCATTGTTTATAGAAACTTCTGGATCTGGAAAGTTAATAATAGTTGTTACAGTTAGTAGATCAAATGCTACATGGCTATACTAGGAAAGGTCACCAAGGACTTGGTTAAGTTTTCCTTTCTCTTTTACCCGTCTGTAGTGTGAACTGAACGTTACAGAGGATGCTTTGAAAGCCATAGCTAGATTGGCACTGGAAAGAAAAACAGGTGCGCGAGGTCTTCGGTCTATAATGGTAAGATGGAGTTAAAAAATTAACAGCCCTCGTCTCCAGATTGTTAGTGGTCCGAGTGTGTTGTGTTGCTTTGCATTTGGCAGCATATGTACGCACGTGTGTGTCTGTCTGTCTGTCTGTCTGTCTGTCTGTCTGCTCATGTGCGTGCAGATGCATCTGCTTGAAGGCCAGAGGCTGATGCTGGATGTTTTCCCTGGGGTTGGGTAGGTGTTGAGACAGGGTTTCTCTGTGTAGCCCTGGCTGTCCTGAAACTCACTCTGTAGACCAGGCTGGCCTCGAACTCACAGAGATGTGTCTGCCTCCTGAGTGCTGGGAGTATTAGATGCACGCCACCAGGTGTCTTCTTTAATCATTTTCCACTGTATTTACTAGACTGGGTCTCCTGCGGAACCTAGAGCTTCCCAACTTGGTGAGTTTAGTTAGCTTCTAGGGTTCCGCCCCCTCTGCTTCTCAAGCACTAAGATCATAGCTCGGCTGCCGCGTCTACTGAACTTTTATGTCCATGCTGAGGATCCAAACTCAGGTTCTCATATTTGCAAGTGAGTGCTTTACTCACTGAGCTATCTCCCTCCTCATACCCTTTGAGTCTTTTGAGACTATTAAACTTTCTGTTTTTCTTTTGGAAATTCTATCTAGAGTTCTGTCCTAAAGCGCCTCTATTTCTATGGCTTTCTTTTGTGGAGAATGGGTAGGGTAGTCACAGATTTTATTTTGCTTCAGCTTCCAGAAAAAGGTATTTTGTGACTGGTCAGTGTGGCTCAATAGTGTGAATGTGTACTGGCTTGAGTTTGTAAAACAACACACACACTCGTTCACACACACACACACACACACACACACACACACACACAATTTGGGCTAGGGCACTTGGTATGTAAAGTGCTTGCTAAAATACAAGAAGCCTTTAGTTTTATACCCAGCATCATGGAGCTAGATATGGCGGCTCATATCTGTAATGTTAATTCTCAGGAGGTGAAGGCAGGAGAATCATGCCTTCTCCGTGATACAGTGCGTTCAAGGCCAACCTAACCTCAATCTCTTAACTTGTTTCTGAGTCTCAGTTAACTTTCTGGAACTTGTTGTCTGTGAAATAGTCATTGGTTTCATTTAGTTATAAAATGATTCTGGTTAGATTAGGATCGGTCATTGCAGTTAGTAGGTCAGTGACTATTAGGAAAGCTCACCAAGGACTAGCTTACGTTTTCATGTATCTTTATATCTGTAGTGTGAACTGAATGTTACTGAGGTTGTTTTGAAAGCCATAGCTAGAACCCTGGAACTGAAAAATATGTGCATGAGGCTTCCATTGGAATCCCCATTGCAGATACCATGACACAGTCTCAAAAAAGAAAGAAAACAAAAACAACCCAAATTTGTAAGAAGGTGTTTGCAGCCCAAGGCACACACACTATGACAGATGAAATACACAGTCTGAGCCAGCTGGGCGGGTGTGACAGTGCAAGGCACACACACTATGACAGATGAAATACACAGTCTGAGCCAGCTGGGCGGGTGTGACAGTGCAAGGCACACACACTATGACAGATGAAATACACAGTCTGAACCAGCTGGGCGGTGTGACAGTCCACATCCCTCCCAGCCGTTGGGAGGCAGTTGGGCAGATCTCTTCATCTGAGGCCAGCATGGCCTATGTGGACTTTACCAAGTTCACGTCTCTTTCTTGGACCCCACATTAGCCTGTGTGCTTCAGTGTGCTATGAGTTGTTTCTTAGAGACCCTGGGTCTAGGACACCAGCTTCCTGATACCGCCCACTCCTTTTTAAAATTGTCCTCCAGATCTGGCGTGGATTACTGTTTCACTGCCTGCTCCTAAAGCAAGTTACCTTCCCTGTCAGGATCTCCCTGCTCATTAGTATGATTTCAATTGTGTAGCTATGCAGTTACCACAAGCAGCTTGAGACTACCCTGGTGAGGCTCTGTGTAAGGTATCACTACGGACAGCCAGGCAAAGTGGAAGAACGGTAAATCATTCAGCTGACATTCCTGGAAGTTAGAAAACTTTCCTAGTTTCCTCAAGGCCTGCTGCTGCACTGAGGCAAGTACATCAGAATCACAGCTGAAACCAAATAGAGGTGATTTTAAGATTAACTGACATAAAAGGAAAGGTGACTAGTTGGCTGTCTTGGTCACACAAAAGACCAGCACACTGTGGAGTGGCATCTGAGTGTGAGACTACAGGCTTGTACGACTGTTACTTAGAGTGACAGAACAATAGTCAGTTGACTTACTTATAAAATGACCCGAATGTAATGAAAAGCTGTTTTAATATAAGGAATAGGAAAGCTTTACACTAATTAAAATTGAAGTATTTTTTATGGACTCAGTTTTCCTCCTAATTTATTACCTTTTCTCTTTCTAGGAAAAGCTGTTACTAGAACCCATGTTCGAAGTTCCTAATTCCGACATCGTATGTGTGGAAGTTGACAAAGAAGTAGTAGAAGGCAAAAAGGAACCAGGATACATCCGGTAAAGCATGTCCTCAGGCCAGAATGGCACTGAAGTTAAAGTCCCCACTGCCTGAGTGTATTAGTCTGTCACTGATACTCTTTTTTGTGAGGGAAGTAATAATCTCATGAATTTTCTATAAGATAAATTTAATATGGTTTCATAAAATAATTTTGAGTCATTTTGAAAACTGATCTTCAAAACAGCCTCTACTTTCCTCCAACAAGCAATATACAAAACACGCCTGTGTGTGTAAACACGCCTGCGTGTGTAAACACGCCTGTGTGTGTGGCTTTAAGATCACACTGCTGCCTTGCCCAGAAGCTGCCGAGCTCTGCCCCCTCCCAGCTCCCTTTGTCCCACCTGACTTAGCTCCAGGGTGGGTGGCATCCAGCCCACTGGGAGCTTCCTTCTCTAACTGCCTGTGCTCCTGGAGGACCCTTGAATCCACAGATGGGAAACACACAGACGGCTCCGTTTAGAATGATGGTGTCCACGTGGTAGAGGGAATCCACTATTATTTTAGAAATTCTTGGATTGATCACACATTCACAGTGATACAGTCTAGGAAGAGGGAAAAAGTGGTTTCTCAGCGTGAGGGATGAGTCCTGTGGTGGCTCCAGCTCAGGAACCTTAAACAGAGAAACTCAGGGGAGCCTCAGTCTATGCATGTTGGAATCCCCTGCAGTGAAGTGGAGGGAGGCAGAGAAAGGCTGCCAGGGATACACAAGAGAAACACAAAAGGGGTGGATGTGGCTTGGGGAGAACAGGGAGCAGATTACAGAGATTAAAATGAATTTTGATGCTGATTTTCTAATTGAGGGATAACTTTTTTTATAGCTTGCCTCTTTTTTTGGGGGGGGGGGGATATATGTTGGCCTTGAAGTTACTAAGTGTCCGGGAATAGCCTTGAACTCCTAAATGCTGGGATTACTGTTATGAACCAGCACATTCAGTGCTCTCTCTCTCTCTCTCTCTCTCTCTCTCTCTCTCTCTCTCTCTCTGTTTTTTGTTTTTGTTTTTGTTTTTGTTTTTTGAGACAGGGTTTCTCTGTGTAGCCCTGGCTGTCCTGGAACTCACTCTGTAGACCAGGCTGGCCTCGAACTCAGAAATCCACCTGCCTCTGCCTCCCAAGTGCTGGGATTAAAGGCGTGCGCCACCACTGCCCGGCCAGTTATTGCTTTCTTTCTTGTAGGAGTCAGCAAACTGTCTCATAAGTGCTTCAGAGCCATACTGTCTATACAGCAGTTACTCAAAACTGCTCCCAGCACAGAAGCAGCCGTAGGCAGCACACAAATGATGAACATTCCAGTATCCCAGGGAACCTTGTTTATAAAAACAGACATTTGAGAAACTCTGTCTCGAGAAACAAAACAAACAGAAGCAGACATTGGCCTGAATGTGGTTTGTGATTTGCAGTTTGCTTCAGCAGTAGCTTCTCTAGGGAAATCACTGGACTCTTCCATAACTTAATCCCATATTTCACCACTAAGCAATGCTAATATTTTTGGTTTTTTGTTTTGGGAGCTTATTTAGGTATGAAGTCTAGTTTACTATTCTGAGTCCAATTTTGTTGAGTAACACACAAACATGGCTTTCGATTACAGGGCTCCCTCGAAAGAGTCCTCCGAAGAGGACTATGACTCTGGAGTGGAGGAGGACGGGTGGCCTCGCCAAGCGGACGCTGCAAACAGCTGAACCGTCAGACCCACTGCACGTGCAGCACAGCCTTCCCTGGTTCCTTAGGGCCCTAACAGTTCCCGCAGTCTGGCATTAAAGGCATTGAGTCTCTCGGATATCATACATGGTCAAAAGCCTTTAAGAATCGGATCATGTATATTACTGTAACATCACATTGATTTATACAGAAGACAGTATATGGACTTTAATGACACAATGTTTAGAGATAAAAATGTACATTATTTTGGTTCTGTTTTTTAAAAATATGCTTTAACAAAATTCTTAGGAATTCTTTTAAGCAATGCAGATGTTGCAATAACTGTGGACTTTACAATAATGTTACTCTAAAAATGGCAAAATAAAATCTTTAAAGTTGAGTGTTGGGATCCCATTGTTTAGTGTGACCTGTTTCTGCCCACATTCCTTGGAAATATTAGAATTTTTATTTTAAAAATTGGATCAGGTAGTTTTTAGATGAGTAAGAATACCTTGATAACCCACATTTTGATGACATGTTTATATTTCTGGTCTTTTCTGCTTGTGAAGATACATTGGTTTCCCGGCTGGTACCATAGCAACAGACACGCTCCCTTGGTGACTTGTCTGCCTCATTTTTACCACCATCAGTGGGTGGATGGGATTAATCACAGGCAACTCATCTTTACATGGCTTGCTATCAGCCATGTGCGAGACTGAATAAAGTATCTTAATAGTGTGCACTTTTTCTAAAGTCCTGAATTTTTTTTTCTGTTGGTGCTAGATATCTGTCAAATTTTTAATTCTATAAAGCCATTAGTCAGTATCCTCATTAACATATAAGTACTACTTTGTATTAAGACTTAGGGGTGAGGTAAACTTTTTTTTTTTTTAGATTTTATTTATTTCATGTATGTGAGTTAACTGTTGCTGTCTTCACACACACCAGAAGAGATGCCTGCATCAGATCCCATTACAGATGGTTGTGAGCCACCATGTGGTGGCTGGGAATTGAACTCAGGACTTCTGGAAGAGCAGTCAGTGCTCTTAACTGCTGAGCCATCTCTCCAGCCCCCGGGGTGAGGTAGACTTAAGTGAAAATTGCATTCTTCATCCATAATTGAGCTTCCGTTAAGCTTTTCTTCTGAAATATAACAAGTTCTTATAATATTCTTTCAGTTCAGTCAATACCTGTAAGGTTTTTTTTTTTCCCATTCATTACCCTCTTTCCCTTTTCGTATACATATTACACTTTAAGTCCCATTGAAGACTTGGGTTTTCTATAACACAGTGGACGTGAGGTTCCTTGGTGTGGCCAAAGAAAGTAGGCTGGGGCCAGACATTGAATTTTGCAGGTTTTTAACCCTGGTAGCTATGGTAAGGAACAGAAACAGATAATCCCTGCTTTCCATAGTAATTGTTCTGGGTCTCATAAAGCCTTTTGTACTATGATTTTATTATCCTTTCCTTATAACCATTAATCCATTTTAGAAGTAAAAATGGCAGTTTCTGAATATATTTAAACAATATTGGGCTAGTGGACAAACACAGCCACATACAATTACAACTTACCTTGGAACTTAGGTTTGGTACCTGGACGAAACAGACTCAATAAAAGCTACTGTGTTGGTCTGTGTGTCCATGCTACAGTGGTGAAGCACTCTGCATTGGCAGTGCCAAGGGCAGCCAGATATGTCCTTTTCTGAGACAGAATCACTACACATAGCTACAGCCTGTCCTGAAACTCACCATGTAAACCAGGCTGACCTTGAACTCACCGAGATCCACCTCCCTGACTCCTGAGTGCTGGGACTAAAGGAGTGTGCCAGCATGCCTGGCCACTGCTGTCTGCTTTATTCCAGGATTGGTGAGCCCATGGTCAAAGTCTCTCTAATGTTTCTAGCTGTTGATCTTACCAACCAAGTTTTACTAATATTTATGTTAAATGTTAATGAAAATACCTAAATGTCCTATTTGGAGCTTGGACTGAGGATACAGACTAAGCTTTTCAAGGATCCTGTGAGCCTTTCAGGGAGCAGACAAACTTCAGTGGGTATGTTAAACACAGGGTGTGGTAGCCCAGATGGGATTGGAAGAACAATTAGGAATTAACCAGAAAAGACTGGGTATAAAATCGAAATCTCCAAAGTGAGATAGAACTAGGAGCCCTTGAGAGTTCAGGAGTAGGTGGTAATCTCTTCCTGTTGTTGCCCTGCCCCTGTCCTTTGTCACTTTTGTTCAGTAGGAGTTTCCCCCCTTGTTTTCAGTACCAGACACGTCAAAAAGTGACTACAGCCAACTGTGATTAAAACATTTGTTCAGCCGGGCGGTGGTGGCCCACGCCTTTAATCCCAGCACCTGGGAGGCAGAGGCAGGCGGATTTCTGAGTTCGAGGCCAGCCTGGTCTACAGAGTGAGTTCCAGGACAGCCAGGGCGACACAGAGAAACCCTGTCTGGAAAAAAAAATTGTTCACAACAGACACCCCCATTACTGCAGACCCACACTCACTCACTGTGTGTGCTTTTCCTTAAAAAAAAAAAAAATGCCACAACCAAGACCAGGTGGGAGGAGTAAAGAGTTAAGATCCGGGAGGGAAGAGTCCAGGAGGTCGGGGAGGAGGAACAAAGGGAGGCGTGTTCACTACAAACCACAGGAGTAACGGGACACAGTCCCAAAACATCACTAGGCGCTCACTAGGCTAGATGACATCACAGTGGAAGGCACAGTCTGCCTTTGCTGTCCCTTAAATGGCCAGCAGACATGGAGAACTGTAGGGGGAGATATTTAGAACTCGCGCCCAGTCCGGCTTCTTCCCGGACAGCCACCATATATACCCGTTGCTCCTTGGCTCTGACTGGGACTCTGGCTAGCTAGATGTGCAGGCCCTGGCACCCACGAGATGCCAGTGTGGGGGTTGGCAGAGGCCCCACTGCATCCACAAAGTTCGGCTGACCTCTAGACAATATCTGCCATTCTCACAGTATCCGATAGAAATGAGACTCTTAAAAGCTTAATTATCTAGAGGATTTATATATTTAGAAATGCTCAATTAACAAGATGCTCACACAATTAGAGTTGTTACCCAATATCTAACCTCTTGATAGAAGTTGCTACCCAGGACAGCTTTTGACTCATCTGTGCCGCCCCTTGGCTGATAGCCTCCTCCTCCTCCTCTCCTTCCTCTCTTTCTCTCCCAGCTCCACTGCGAATACAATGTAGCAGAATAAGTATCCGGCTACAGAGAACAGTCTATGATGCATCTGCACCCCTTTCTCTATTTGGCTGTCAAGTATGCTGTAGAACATGTTAGTGTCCTATTGGAAAGGGTGCCATAGTGGACTGCTCTGTTACAGGCAGTGCTAGGTTTCACTGTCTCACCAAACAGGAGGTGACTCCTGCATGGAATGCCAGCTCAGTTTACTCAGTGTTGAAACATGTTTAGATTATAGTCCATCCAGCAGTGTGTTTCCTTGGGGTGCTAGGCTGTATGCAGGACATCCTTTCAAAGTCTAGACTGTCCACACTCAGTTCATCCTTCACTCACCACTTGTGTGAACTTTATGTGGAGCTCAGTGTTTTCCCCTCCACTTCTTTCTTTCTTAGAAAATGAAGACGATAATGTGTTTTTAAAGACAGGATTTCACTGTAGCTCTCGGTGTCCTGGAACTCACATTGTAGACCAGGCTGTCCTTGAACTCACAGATCTGCCTGCTTCTGTCTCCTGCATGCTGGGATTAAAGGTGAATGCTACCATCACCTGGCTACTGTTTCCTTGGGATACTTCTAGAGCTGTATTTTGCTTTGTGTTTCTTCATTCTGAAGAAATCACTGTACGATCCAGTCAAAACAACACTGTCAGATCCATTCCCTAATATGCAAATGTGTCAAATATGCAGTTGTTACACAGTATTCAAAGTTTGCTTCTGTGGCATTTATGTACTTGATATGTCTCCCCAGGCCTGTCTTTCTATTCCAGTCCCAAATTCTGACTGTTGCTGTAGTCAACAAATAGCAATCCCTGTGGCCGAATTTTACATCAGAAATATAGGATATGGTTTCAGAATAAAATAGCCTGTTGCTGGGTTCTTGAGTTTTTCAAACAGTTTAGAATGCATGTCACAGAGCATATGTGGCTTTATTTCACATGACCCAGTAGTTTCTTTACTGCTGTTGTGACTGTTTACTCACTGAAGAGCCCGGTTTGGTTCATGGTCAATTTTCCCCCAAAATCACTTCAAAATACAACCAAAACAGACATTTGCAATAGGCGTCCATTTTCTATCAGCTGACATCATGCTAGCATGAGACTTAGCAGTGATTGGGTGTATTTTTAGCTCTTGGTAATGAGGCGACTGCTGTTCTCACTATACTGGGACCTTGGTATTACAAACATTACATCATTCTGCTACAGCAGGAACTTGGTCTGTTAGAGTTGAGAAAAATCAAAATGTCAAAAATGTTTTAATTATGGTAAGCAAGATCTTTTGAAAGAGATTGTAGGCATGGCATTCCTAGAAACAATGTTTTTTCTAGAGATAATCCAAAAAGAAGGCCTCAGCCTTCTGGAGTATGTACAAGGTATAGCATAGGTTGGCCGAGAACTAAAGAACGCAGATCAACATCAACAAGGTATGGAAAGCTAAGCCTTTGCCTTCAGGACAAGCCCGGGGGCCCTTCAGGCCCTGATATCAATTTTGATTGAACCATTTCCTTTTGAGTCACAGAAACTTATCCACAAAGCAATTAAAATATTTAAGTCCTGTAGTTATAAACAACACTGCTCTGAATGCAATCAAGCCACGAATTTATGGGGATGTGATTTGTTGCAGCAATGGAAAACAGATTAACGTTCCTCCAATCACAGAAACAAAACACAAAGAATGGTTTCTGAGAAAAATATTAAAAGATATTATCAAGAACAGTCTGGGCCGGGCAGTGGTGGCACACGCCTTTAGTCCCAGCACTTGGGAGGCAGAGGCAGGCGGATTTCTGAGTTCGAAGGCAGCCTGGTCTACAGAGTGAGTTCCAGGACAGCCAGGGCTACACAGAGAAACCCTGTCTTGAAAAACCAAAAAAAAAAAAAAAAAAAAATTTGTCCAATAAAGAGATTTCAATGGAAAGTCTTACCACAAAGAATATTAAACATCCATACATGTGCAAATATTGTATACAAGAGCCATTAGAAATAATTCATAGTTTCCTCAATCTAAAATTTACCATTATATGGATGATACCTTACTGTCTGATTCAGATGCAGATACCTTACAAAAATGTTTGATGCCTTGTTAGGGATTACAAATTGTTCTTGAAAAAAATACAAAGATGAGATTATGTTAATTATCTAGGATATAAAACAGGTCTACAGAAAACCTGACTACAGAAAGTACAAATCAAGAGAGCTCAATTATAAACTCTTAATGATATTAAAAAATTGCTGGGAGATGCTAACTGGCTATGAACCAAAATTGGATTAACTACTCAAGAGCTAAGTAATTTATTTCAAACCTTCCAAGGCGATAAGGACTTAAATAATCCAAGAAAATTATCAGCTGAAAGGGTGAGAGAGAATTGGCTTTTGTAAAAAAAAGAAATTATAGTATGTAGATTGTTTGAATCCAAAGCTGTATTATATTTTGGGTTTTTTGCCCTCTGCTCATTCTCCCACCGAAGATTTTACAGAAATAAGGTATCTTAAGAGTGAATATTTTTAGCACACAAACAGTAAAAAATTAAAAACCTATGTATAAAAGGTTTCTGAATAGATTCTAAAAGGAAAAATGAGACTTCATTAAATGTATCTTATTCTTTGTGTTTGATCTCTGAAGCTTACTGCTTCTTTCTGCTAACCTAGGCCTTGTCCTGGAAGCTTCTAGACTTCTATAAAATCTAATCAAGGCCTAGAATGATTTTCAGACTCTGAGATATACTGCTGAATAAGCTCACCCTTTCTAGCTCTTTCTGAATTTTTGACGGTTAGTTCAACATGGCTGTTCTGGCTCAAACCCCTCTCCACACTAACTGATTCAGTCTGGCTTCTTTCTCTCTGCCTTTCCTGAATTCACTGCTTGGCCTCGTACTAACTTTGGCAATATGTTCTAATCTTCTATCTCCTTCTCATTCTCTGTCTCATTCTGGCCACTCAATTAGACATCACTTTCAAACTTGGGAGCTTCCTTCTACAAACTAACTTTAACTTCATTGTTTGGGATTAAAGGTGTATACTAAGGGTATATTTCAGCCAGAGGGATTAAAGGTGTGTGCTAAGGGCTGAGCCACACCACAACTAGAAATAGGTTTTTTTTTTTTTTTTTTTTTTGTAAATAAAACAATCTTGGGTTCACAGTGTGATCAGACATCCTGCAATACTTTGTCAATTAGCAGGAACAGACCCAGCAGAAATTGTGATGACTTTTACTGATGCTGAAATTGCCTCATTATGGGTAAAATATGAACACTGGCAAAGAACTTGCAGTAATTTTTTTTTGTGAGGAGAGATTAACAAATATTTATAAATAGTTTGTAAAAAGAACTAATTAGATTCTCCCTTGCATCATATAAAGACACCAATTTCTGGATCCCCTACATTCTATATTGATACAAATGAATCAGGAAAGGCAGGTTATAAGTCAAGAAAAGTAAGTAAAGTGCCTTAGAGCTGCATGCCATGCTTATAGTATTATTAGATTTTCCTGAATCTCTTAATATAGTTACTCTCACTATGCAAAAAGAGTTGTTTTACATATTGAAAACACTGAATTTATCCCAGATGGTTCAGAATTAACTTTTGCTATTTATTCAACTACAACAAGTAGTCAGAAATAGAAGTCATCCGCTGTATATAACTGTGGAGAGCTTTTGGAGCCGCCTTGTAGGAATTTGGCAGGAATTTGACATTGGGCCTGTACATGAAAGTAGGCTCAGGCAAGAATATTTACATTTGTGCTAAATGCAAAGCTCAGAGAGGGCTCAGCTGAGGAATGTGTGGCATTCCTTTTGTCTTGGCCATCCTGATAAAGCCCTAAAAACAGTGTTTATGGGACTTTATCGCCTTGTTTGTTCCTTGACTGTGTATTGCCTAGAACTGACCTTATTTTCATGTACTTAAAATGGTATCAAAGCTGACTGGGAAAGAATAAACCCACCTCAGCCTCAGAACAGGATGGGGTCATGCTACAGTGTTGTCTAATTGTCTTTTTTCTTTGTAATCCTTGTTCCCTCCCTGGAGAACTGGTTGACCAACTGAGCTGGCTTGATCATAGAACACGTATCAGATCCCATATGGGTCTACCAGACCGGTCCTCTAACACAAGGTAATGATGAAACTGATCAGCTATTAGTAAGAAGTGTGGTAGAAACTCAGAATTTCATAAGAAATGCCATGTTAATAGCAAATATTTGAAGATAGATTTTTCTATCACTTGGCAACAAGCCAAGAAAATTGTAAGGACATGTCCTACTTACTCTTCATATAACCAAACTCTATTACTTGCAGGAAGTTACCCAAAGAAATGAAATTTGGCAAATGGATGTGTTTCACTTTGCAGAGTTTGGAAATTAAAGTATGTGAACCACAGATATTCAGGATTTCAATGGGCAACTGCTTTTAAATTCTAAAAGTGCTGATTCTGTAATTACATATTTATTAGAAGTTATGGCCATTATGGGGATACCTGTACAAATTAAGACGGACAGTGCTCCAGCATAGGTCTCTAGTAAAATGAAACCTTTCTTGCATATTACAGGTGTTATGGTTGGTATATGCTCGGCCCAGGGAATGGCACTGTTACAGGGTGTGACCCTATTGGAGTAGGTGTGTCACTGTGGGTGTGGGCTTTAAGACCCTCATCCTTGCTGCCTGGAAGCCAGTATTCTGCTAGCAGTTTTCAGATGAAGATACAGAACTTTCAGCTCTTCTTGCACCATACCTCCCTGGATTCTGCCATGTTCCCATCTTGGTGATAATGGACTGAACCTCTGAGCCTATAAGCCAGCCCCAATTAAATGTTGTCCTTAGGGCTGGAGCGATGGCTCAGCATTTAAGAGCACTGACAGCTCTTCTAGAGGTCCTGAGTTCAATTCCCAGCATCCACATGGTGGCTCACAACCATCTGTTATGAGATCTGGCGCCCTTTTCTGGTATGTCTGAAGATGCTGACAGTGTACTCACATACATGAAATAAATAAATAAATCTAAAAGAAAAAAGAGAAGAGTCTATTTTTTAAAAAAATGTTGTCCTTGTAAGAGTTGCCTTGGTCATGGTGTCTGTTCACAGCAGTAAAGCCCTAACTGAGACAACAGGTATACTATACACTCCTACAGGACAAGCCATTATAGAAAGATCTAATCATACTTTGGGGAAGAGGATTTGTCTTTGTTTTCACAGGGGAAGACAAAGCTGTGGACATCATCAAAATTGATAAAGATTAGATTTAAACAGGAGATGTCTCCTTCATAATGAGAGGCAACTGTTCTCAGATAGCTTTGGCCATTCACTCCAAACTAACATATAAAGACTAACAAATGTCTTTCATTTGATCAAGCATAAAAACATAAAATATAATATTTTTGAGTGATAATTTACCAAAGGCACACTTGCCTTATAGGCATGAAATGATAACTGAGTTTTCTTAAACCAGGCATCTTAATTCCATGTTAGAGTATTAGACTGTACATTGCCCACGCCATCTTCGACATCAGCTTTTGCATTTTTCTTCTTAAATAAAAAGGAGATTTGTAAGCTTATATTTCTCAAAACCCTCTTTTAATAAGGGTTCTTAACTGCTTTAGCCTCTCTTCTAGCCCACCACCCACCAGAGGTAGTGGGAAGAAAAGGTTAGTAGGCAAAGGAGGATGTGGGGTTGTTTAGAAATAGTTCTTTGGAACGAATCCAGTCTGTGTTGTCAGGATGTCAGCAGTTCAGTTCATATGATTCAGCAGCGGCAGCTCAATCCACTCGCAAACACCATTTATGGATCAGCAACAGCAGTTTGATCCAGAAGAAACCATGAGGCTCTGCCAATTGGTCCAAGTCTGCAGAAGAGGCAGGAAGCTTCCCGAACACCACCAGAAGCTCTTTGGTGGGGTTTCTTTTTATATAGTCCCGACGAATGAATACCAGCAAAGAATGGCAAAATGAACCAATCCCATACAGTGTCACCCATCATCTGTTGGGCTGTATTTATACCTTTTCTAAACATCGAGTCTTCTCTCAAGCATCCAATCAAGCAAAACATCACATGCCCCTTTTCCAGGCTGCTTCCAGAAACACACCACATGTCTGTTCTTAGCAAAACACCCTCCTATGTTTCTGCTTCAGCAAAAACATCCTCACATAAGAGAGTTTCCAGAAAAACATTATATGACACAACTTGAGTCTCCAAAGAAACCAGAAATTTCCACTTCAGATATTTTTGTGGTCTGGTATTAAAAACACATTTAAGAGATTTAAAGTAGGAAGAGTCAATGTGGACTTAGGCCACGTAAGATGGAGTTCTATTTGCCTGGTATGCAGGTGCTAAAAATCCTCTCCTATCTGGACGCCGTCAGTTTGCTACAGGTTGCCCAAGTGAACAAGAACTGGAATGCAATTGCAAGCAGTGATATCTTGTGCAAAAAGTTCTGTCTGAAGAGATGGCTCTTCTGTGACGACATCATCTCATGGCTCCTGGGCACAGAGACATGGAAGCAGTTCTTTGTTTACCAAACATGGCAAGAACACACCAAGTCCCGGGCAAAGCCACAAGATTTCACTTACAAGGAAATTCATGTGGAACCAAATAACTGTTAAAGGACATTTGGTAGCAAGTTTCGAGTTTCAAGGTTATGAAGACAGCCCAGAATGGATCGGACTCAGTGACAAGAACGTGATTGTCTGTTCAACTATATCCTCTCTCTTGCTCTTTAGCATGGAGGGCTACCCTCTGCAGAGATTTCAGTACTACTCAGAGGAGATCTTGAGACTATGGGTGGACCCGGTTTATGTCATCGTCACCTTTAATTGATGGCTCCTTGGAGGTATACGCATAGGAGAAGCCTGCTGCTCAGGAGGTGTTATCAGCTGCCAAACGGGAGATGTCAGACAGAGCAATGCATTTATAACAACATTATGTGATGATGTGAGCATAATTTGAATGATGACAAATGGTCCCACCCACAGCTATCTGCTGGCATATACCTTGAACATCTGTTCTTGAAAACTGAGTAGGTTATGTGTCCTCTTCCTCAATGATAATAAAGGTCTATTTGCAAGCTAAAAAAAAAAAAGAGAGAGAAAGAGAGAGCTTTAAAGTATTTCAAGTAAATTCAAAGAGTTATCACAGTTCAAACTTTGTTTTCTGAATCTCTAAGAGCAGGTGTGTTTTGAAGATAAGATCTGAGCAGGGCAATTAATCACAGCAGAAGCAACTGGATCTCTGTAAGCTGTTTTCTAAATTCTAGATTTACAGTGAACAAAGTGGCAGTGGTACCTGCCTTTAATCCCACCCCTCCCCCCAGGGACAAAAATGATCAAACAGAAGTATAAATTCATATTATGGGATCCTGTCAGGAATAATACTAACAAAACCTGGATAGATACACAAATCTCCAGTTCGGATAACACACCAACCACACCCTCTTAGCCTCCTTGTGAGTGTACTTGTGGGTTAGTGGACACACACATGCACAAGCACAACTCTTTCAGTATGTGGATTAGCGGTGGCTGAGATTTCAAAAGGTGGATTAAGGGATAAAAATGGTGTGGTTCTAAAAGGGAAAATGCACTGCAGCTTTATAAGAAGTTGCAGACAGGCTCCTTTGTATTGCTTCTTACAGCTGAATATAAATCTTAAATTTATACCAAAGAAGTTTAACTTGTTTAACTAATAAGCTGGAAGGATTTCCTTTAAAATTCTGGCTTATAGCCATCAGTTTTTCATTTTTCTTAAAACATGACACCCTGGAGGCGGGCAGTGGTGGCTGATGCCTTGACTCTCAGCACTAGGGAGGCAGAGGCAGGCGGATCTCTTTGGGTTCGAGGCCAGCCAGGTCTAGGGAACCAGTTCCAGAACAGCCAGAAAATTAAAACAAACAAAAGATAAAACATCAGGACACTGTAACATCCATCTCTCCAAGGCCACCTAGCTTCTCTTAGGCTGTGTCTCTAGTCACTCTAGAACGTTCAAAAAACGTCAAGACTTCTGAATTCAAGACTGAATCGGAGAGACCAAACCTACTTCATCTTAGTACCGGCCTCCATCTTAAAGAAAAGAAAAAAAAAAAAGCCTGAGAACTTGACCTGCAGCAGAACTCAAGCTGCACCGACATAAGAAAGGACCCCATGGCTTGTCCTTGGCCAGACTTCCTCCCTATCTACTTCCTAGCAACAGTTACTCAAAGATTAGTCTGATTGTTTCAGACTATCAAACTGTGATCAAATACGGTCTTGCTTCAGAGGACTCACCTGTTGGCTTACAGTCATTCTATTAGATGCTTGCCAGACTGGACACCTCCTCCCTCGCTCCTATTTTCCTATAAAAACTTGTCTTACTGAGGGTTCGGGGCTGCGCCGCCTTCCCTTCCGGTCCTGCTGTGTCGGGGTTGGTTTGGAGGAGAGACGAAGTGCGAGCTTGTAATAAAAGAAACCCTAGTGCTATCACAGCGGAGACGGCTCCTTGGTGTTTGTGGGCGGGCTCACGCTTCCTGGTACAACAAACCAAAGTCCGGCAGCAGGAAGTGAGCAAAGCACCGGTCGCGCGCTATACACGTCACTTCCGCCTGGAACCCGGATATAAAGAAGTACACAGGTTCCTGTCACTGCTCGCAGCCGCTACACTTCGGACAGACATGGCCCTGCCACCCTTTTTCTCGCAGAGCCGTCAGGGGCCGCCGCCCCCGCAGCCGCCGCCTTCCGCTCCGTTCGGCTGTCCGCCCCCGCCGCTGCCCTCTCCGCCTTTCCCGCCGCCTCTTCCCCAGCGACCGGGTCCCTTCCCGGGGGCATCCGCCCCCTTCCTCCAGCCTCCGCTGGCTCTGCAGCCCCGCGTGCCAGCCGAGGCCTCCCGCGGCGGCGGTGGCGGTGGCGGCGGCTTCTTCCCGGTGCCACCTCCACCGCTGCCGCCGCCGCAGTGCCGGCCCTTCCCGGGGCCCGACGCCGTCGAGCGTCCACGGCCGCCGCCTCCAGGCCCGGGGCCGCCGTGGAGCCCGCGCTGGGCCGAGGCGCCGCCGCCGCCCGACGTGCTCGGAGACGCGGCCCTGCAGCGCCTGCGGGATCGGCAGTGGCTGGAGGCGGTGTTCGGGAACCCTCGGCGGCCGGGTGGCCTCCGGACCCCGCGAACAGTCGCCGGACCCAGCCTGGGCGAAGTACGCGCGCGGTTGCGTGCCGCCTTGCGTTTGGTGCGGCGGCTACGCAGCCTGGGGCAGTCACTGCGCGAGGCCGAGGCGGACGGAGCGGCCTGGGCCTCCCTGCACGTTCAGGCCGCGCCGCTGCGAGCCGAGCTGGCGGAACAGCTGCAGCCGCTGGCCCAGGCCGCCTATGTGGGCGAGGCGCGACGGAGGCTGGAGAGGGTCCGGCGCCGCCGGCTGCGGCTTCGTGAGAGGGCCCGGGAACGTGAAGCTGAGCGGGAGGCGGAGGCCGCGCAGGCCACGGAACGGGAGCAGGAGATTGACCGCTGGAGGGTGAAGTGTGTGCAGGAAGTGGAGGAAAAGAAGCGGGTGAGGACCGCTATGCGCGCGGTGGTGACTGGAACCCGAATCTGTGTGCTAGTTAGCTTGGAGGCTTATCCGTGAAAGCTAGTCTTTGCCACCTCTTTGCTCTGTGTTCGTGTGTACGATGTGTGGCGCATAGAACTTGGACTATAAAGTCCCTTAGACACACAGCAGATTCACACTGGTGCATCTGAGAGGACACGCCTCCTGTTTCCTGCTTCAAAGTTGGATCCACTTACTGATTGATGGTGCAGTACTAAGCCGTCTTCCTATCATCTTTTATACTGTACCAAAGCATGCAGATTTAGAGGACTTGGACCACACCTCGAGACCTTTATAGCCTAATTGGCTGATGAGGTTGATAATAGTTCTCTCCGGGATTCATTTGCTTATTAGTTTGATACTATGAATCCCAGTGTATCGAGTGGTGTGGGTCTGTCTGGTTCAGGTGTTTCCAGGTTCTCCACCCTTTATTCTGATGATTGAATCAAGGGCTCACACAAAATTTGCGAAAGTAGCAAGAAAACTTTATCAAAAGCAATGCAGTAGTAAATGCAGGTTAGAAAGGAAAACACTGTCAACCGATTGGCAGCCACAAGGCCCATTCAATACTCCGGTTATTTTTGGAGTGTGTATAACCCAATCCCCTGCCTCCCAGATTGCTGTGCTATTCTGTACATGCCTTCCTTACCCCAGTTCAACACTCACATCTATAGTAGACACTAAACTAGTGTCCTACACACAATCCTGAGGAATTCATTATCCTAATTTTACAGATTGAGACTTAAAGCAGTTGACAGCAGTCATACAAGTTTGTAACCAGTATTAATTCATATTTAATCCCAGATTGTCTGATTTCAAATTCAAAGCTTATTTGTCTTGTGTACTTCGGTAGAACCTGGGAGAAAGTAGGAAGGGGCAGTCCCTCAATGCCGAGTCATTCACCATGTTTTCAGTCTGCTGCCTGACTCTGGCCTCAACATGGCCTGAGTTCCTGTGGTCATCTTGGGCCCATGTGCCACCATGGGCTGGACTGCTGTTTGCCAACTCACACTAAGCCTGCCAAACTTCCCTGTGGCTTCAGCTCCCCACCAACACCCCCACAACTGCAGTCTTTAGGAAGTTTTTACCACCATGCAGGGCCTTGCCTCCCGCTGAGAGCAACTTGAGGCTCTGGGGAGTCCTTGCTTTTGGGGCCCTACCCTGAGCCTCTGGTTCCTGCTCCATACCCAGCAGCTGCTTTGATATGAAGGCAGGGGTGATGGGGGTAGAGGAGCATGTGTCTTAAAGGGGCCCCGGGCAGTGGTGGCACATGCCTTTAATCCCAGCACTTGAGAGGCAAAGGCAGGCCAGCCTGGTCTACAGAGTGAGTTCCAGGACAGTCAGGACTACACAGAGAAACCCTGTCTTGGAAAACAAAAAAAGAAAAAAAGAAAGAAAAGAAGGTGGAGGGTCTTAAGGGAACCACGTGTTCCTGTGGAGTGCTCTTTTAGCCTTCCACCCAGGACTTCTCTTAACCCTTAAGCTTTGATTTCTAGGCCCACGTTGGTTGCCAAATGTAAAGCTAGGGACTTTTCTGTGTGTACCCTTGCTTTGAATAATGACGCAGAGACCTTTATAATTATTAAAGGCTTCAGGGCTGGGCTGATTCTGATCTGTTCTAAGCTGCCTATGCTGACCTGGGCAACTTCCCAGTCAGGTGGCCCGTTACCTGCCACCTTGTTGACACTTTGGCCTCCTTCAGACATGTCCCAATGTGACATCCTGGGCCCCACCTGAGACCCTCTCCCTTTCTCTGGGCTCAGAAGTTCAGTCTTTCCCTCTCCTGCCGAGCTATAAGCTGTTTAGCTCATTATTGACCAATTAGAAGATGGTGTAGAACACGTTATAGGAGATGCTTCATAATGACAGTGCCAGACTGCAACCAGATCTGTAGGTTCAGAAATCAGCATTAGAAAACTGCACAAAAACATCTTCCAGCAAAGGTCTGGGGAGTTCAGTCAAGGCCAGCTTGGGCTACATCGAGGGGTAGTCTCTGCAACAAAGCAGCAGCACAGTTGAATAATTGATCAGCAAACGGAAAGATGCCTGTGGGCATGCTACGCCTCGCTTCGGCAGTTGAAATATAAACTCAGGCTGTGGTGTGCATGGCTCCATCCTCTGAAATCTTGCCTCCAGGGAGGTCTGACCTTTCAGGTTCCTAACACAAGTCCTTGTGGGCTTTCTCTCCTCCAGGAACAGGAACTCAAAGCAGCTGCTGATGGAGTCCTAGCTGAAGTAAGGAAAAAACAATCAGACACCAAAAGAATGGTGGACATTCTGCGTGCTTTAGAGAAACTGAGGAAGCTGAGGAAAGAAGCCGCAGCCAGGAAAGGTAAGGACGGCTCATGTCCAGCGACTGACGGGTTTCCTGTCAGCCTCCAGGGTAGTTCAGAATCCCGTGAGGGGGTTGGGGATTTAGCTCAGTGGTAGAGCGCTTGCCTAGCAAGCACAAGGCCCTGGGTTCGGTCCTCAGCTCTGGAAAAAAAAAAAAGACAAACTATAAGAAAACAGTACTATATAAAAAACAAGGAATAGTAAGTACTATCTGAAAAATGAACTAGAATCCCGTGACGCCCACCATGGTTTTGTCAGGCAGTTGTACATAGGAGAAGATTAGTATTTGCTGTTTGAAGTTCTTTATCTTACAGAGACCAAAACAGAAGGCCTCCCCCGTCTTTTTGTTTGTTTGTTTGATCGTGATTTCAGGATTCTAGCCTGGTCTGCTAAATGGATAGTAATGCCACTCTTACTGACACAGAAACAGGATGGACAGTCTTGAGTTGATTGTTTGATTTTAAGGGGCTCGTGGACTGTCCTGGATGAGAGTTCATCGGGAAGGGGTTGGGGAGGTGTCTAAGTTTGTAAGAGTCCCTGCATTTGAATCCCCAGTGCCCATGCAAAGGTCAGATGTAGTTACATATACCTGTCGTCCCAGTGTGGGGAACAAAGGGCGTGCTTAGACAGGAGGATGGATGGGGCTTGCTGGGTGCTAGCTCAGCTCCAGGTTCGGGGAGAGATCCTGGTTCTTCTTTCTTTCTTTTTTCTTTTCGAGACATATCTTACTGGCTGACCTGGAACTCACTTTGTAGACTAGGCTGGCCTTGAACTTGTAGAGGTCTTCCTGCCTCTGTCTCTCTCCTGACTACTGAGAAACCTCATTGGTTTTTTTCCCCTTCATTGGTTTATTATTTTTATTATATGTGAATTGGTGTTTTTCCTGCATGTATGTCTATGTTAGTGTTGAATCCTCTGGAACTGGAGTTACAAACAGTTCTTTGCTGCCATGTAGATCCTGGGAATTGAACCTGGATACTCTGGAAAAGCAGCCAGTGTTCTTAACTGCTGAGCCATCTCTCCGGCACTGAGAGACCCTGTTTAGTGAGAGCCAAAAAGACAAGCTTTTGAGAATGTCAAAGCAAGGGCCAATGAAGAAACCAAGATAGGTTGGAGAGAGAGAAGGAAAAAGTAGCCTCCCAGAGGGGCTGCAGGCCTTCTGCTCATTCAGGAATATGGCAGATTGTTGTCTGCTCTGAGAACTTAGGTAAACTGTGTGTCGGGTTCCTCATCTGTGAAGGGGGTGACGATAGTTCTGCCCACAGCTGGTGTCACGCTGTAGTGGACGTGTGTGGAGCACATGGCAAGCACTGCATAGGTGTTTCCCTCGCTCTGCTTTGTGCTGCCTAGGACTGTGAAGGCAAAGGATCATCTTTCCTTTCTTACCTTCCACAGGGGTCTGTCCTCCTGCTTCAGCAGATGAAGGCAAAGGATCATCTTTCCTTTCTTGTCTTCCACAGGGGTCTGTCCTCCTGCTTCAGCAGATGAGACTTTTGAGCATCATCTTCAGCGGCTGAGAAAGTTTATTAAAAAGCGCTCTGAGCTGTATGAAGCTGAAGAGAGAGCCCTCCGAGTTATGCTGGAAGGAGAACAGGAGGAAGAGAGGAGAAGAGAACTAGAAAAGAAGCAGAGAAAAGAGAAAGAGAAACTTCTACTTCAGAAACGTGAAATTGAGTCCAAGTTATTCGGGGATCCAGGTAAATTTAATTTTTGCCAGTAGATATGAGGAAAGATCTAAGTTGATAGTTCTTTTTATTGTGAGTGACCCAACTTAAGCCAAAAGGAAGACCTGACTTCAAGTTGATACTCTTAACTGCGTGGTGAAAGTCGGGGTCACAGAGGAGATGTGGTTGATCTTATTGTCACAATCAGTGGCTCGGTCACCTTGCCTTGAGTGCGTTCCTAACAGCAAGCAAACGTGCTGACGTGTGTGCCTTCCTCTTCCAGATGGGTTCCCCCTCGCTCACCTCCTGCAGCCCTTCCGTCAGTATTACCTCCAGGCCGAGCACTCCTTGCCTGCGCTCATTCAGATAAGGTCAGAAGGGCGGGCAGCTTCTGCTGTCCCTTTTTCTTGGGTACGGGCCGCTCCTGATGAAGTGCTTTCTATTGTTGAGGTCTATTGCTGTATCTTTCTTAAAAGTCCCTTTGAGTGTGCAGTGTTGTCGAGTTTCAAGGGTGCCACCTGTGTCTTTAAAGTCCTTACTAATTCTTGGAAGTCAGTGTCTCCATTTGAACAGGTGAAGAAACTGAACTTAGCTCTGACTGCTCTGTAGATCACGTTGTCCTTGAGTTCAGAGATTCTCCTGCCTCTGCCTCACTGCTGGGATTAAAGGCATGCGCCCCCATAGCTGGCCTTGTTTTCTTAGTTCTCTTTTAGTGCTGATTCAACCCAGGAAAAGACATCTTTTTTCCTGAATGGTTGCCCATGGAGGCGAAGACCCATGCTGACCCCTGTGTGCCTACAAGTCTCAGTGTAATGCTCTGAACCAGCTACTTAAGAGTTGTGTGATTCTCAGCTGTCTAGGCTGTGACAGCAGCTTCTTTTCCACATGAGGTCTTTTGAGAAGTCAGTTATTGGATGTCCTGGGCAGTGTAAACTTGATGCCCAGAAGCATTTCTTTGTTTTCTAAGCTCCAGCATCTTTGGACCTAGGGTTCTCAGAAAAATGACTTGAAATACTGGTGACTTCTTCCAACACTCCAGCAATTTCTGAATCTTGGGAAGGAATTTTATGGCATATCAAATTTTATTTTTTAGGAAAAGTTTTAACATCATTGTACTAATTTTAGCCTTTAAACATATTACCGATGGTAGGTAGGTTCTGTCAAGTTACTGTGAATATTGAGTCACAGAACACTGGACATGCATTGCTCCTGAAGGAGACAGGGCCAGGTAGACAGCTGAGCCTTTTGTCTCAGGGCTGTTTTGTTTTGTTTTAAGTGTGATTTGGGTATTTTGAATGTGTGTATGTGTATCATGCCTGGTGCTCATGGAAACCAGAAGACTTCAGATTCTCCGAACTGGAGCTACAGATAGTTGTGAGCTACCATGTAGATGTTGGAAATCAAACATAGGTCGTCTGTAAGGATAGCCAGTGTTTTTAATGCTGAACCATCCCTCCAGCCTTGGTCTTGCTTTTATTAGCTGATCACTACCTTGTTTCATGTGTCATTTATGCTGTTGATCGTAAGCACTGCCCTGGGGCTAACTGTGCTGTAATCTTGAGTTTGCTACATTACACTGTCTTGAGTACAAGATACCGCACAACCCACAGTAACATTAGCACTTTACCAGGACACCCGGGTGCCATTTAAGGAGTAAAGTCACCAGTGAAAAGCACGAGACTGAGCAACATGGCAGAGCAGACGAAGGACGCTGATGTATGCCTGCCGTAAGAGCTGAGGAGGAGAAGGCAGAGAGCCTCCAGCTAGGAGTGTGCATTTTGGCGACAGATTTTTTTTCTCCTCTGCATTTTTGACATTCATTTCCATGAAAGTGCCACATGAGATAATTTAGGTTTGCTAATATAGCCAAGCTTAGTGGCTCGTGCCTCTAGCCCTACACTTGGGAGGTGGAGGCAGGAGGATGAGGAGTTCAAGACCAGCCCCAGCCCTGTCTCAGAGAGAGAGAAAAATTACAAATGTAAAATATGCAGATAATGGGGATCAATGTTTCCCTTAAATGTGTACATTAATGTGGCCCTGGCGTACTTTCTATAAGCTCAGTTCTTTAACAGACTAGTGCTGCTGTCATTTTGAAAACAGTATCCTAGATACGAAATACAGTTTCTGAATATCTTGCTTGGAGAAAACCAGAAATAACCATGGTTCTGTAACTTCTTATTAAGGCATGACTGGGATCAGTACCTGGTTCCGTCTGATCATCCTAAAGGCAGTTCCATTCCCCAAGGATGGGTCCTTCCTCCGCTCCCCAGCAACGACATTTGGGCAACTGCCGTTCAGCTGCACTAAAGACGCTCCAGCGGGCAAGCACCACAGCTCTACATATGGAGATGCCGTCGTCTGACACTGTAGTCTTCTGCACAACTTAAACTCTATGCGGCACTGTCCTGGCTGGAAAGCCTGCTTCCTTTGTTCTCTGCCCTGGGCCGGGGTGCCTCTAGAGCCAGGAGATTCGTAAGGTTCTTCTGGAAAGATTCTTGTAGATGCGCTGAGACTGTTCGCATGGGCTGTGGCCTTGACTCATTAAATGTGCCTCTGTTTTGAGGGGCTTGGTTCAGTGTGGCCTGCTCATTTGCTGTGTTTGTTGTGTGTTGCTGGGTAAGTACAGGCAGCACTCGTGCTTACTTAGCACCACTCCTCCTTATCTTCCCGTACCAGTTGCCCTCCAGCTCCAGGAGCACTGGTCAGAGTGTGGCCTGCAGTTGTGTTGTTCCCTGTGTTGGTGCAGTGTAAGAGGCTGCTACTGAGGATGATGGGGCAGCGCTGCCAGGATCACTGATGGCTTAGAACGGTTGTCATGTGGAAGGCTTAGAAGACTTGAAGAGTCACTAGAGCCAGGTTGGCTTGTGCTCTGACAGACAGTGCCTGTTTTCCTCATGAAAGTGCAGTGCAGACGAGGGATCTGCTTGTACGCGGCCTCCAAGAATCCAAGAACAGAGACTTATCTCCCTGTGGGACCGTAATCTCAGTCACATGGGGGGGTTGGTAGCTCAAGCTTCTAAAAACATCCATGTGGTAAAAGTTGGGAAAAGAACAGATATGAATGAAAATATAAAATTTTATTTTTATATTCATTAATAAGTGCTGTTGTGCTTAGGCATGATCAGTCATGTGACATTGCATTTTTTGTTTTGCTTTATTCTGGGTTTTGTTATTTAATTTCCTAAAAGCTGAATAAATACCATTTTTGCTTTTTTGTTTGAGCCTTTGATTCTCTCATATCAACTGACACACTTCACCTCACACCATCAGCATTTCACTCGAGTTTGATACACAGGTGTTTGCTGCAGGAAAGATGAGTCTTCAGCACAGAGCTTGTCTGCAGAGTCGGACTCGGGATAGCAAGAAAGGTCACCGTCAGCTTTGGAGATGATGTGCACTTGGGAGCCCTCAGGTGTAACGTGCTAACACCTTTGTCCTTTTCTGTAGTCTACTGTACTACAGAAAAGTACACTGTAGTCTACTGTACAGCTAGAGAATAGACCAGCATGTCCTAAGGTCTGATAGGATTAGCTTCACGTAACCCACAGGCCTGTGCTCCTTTTTGTTTGAACTCTATTTCCTGCTCTGGGGTGAGCTGCAGGAGGGGCAGAGACTTAAGGATGGAGAGTGTGCGTGTTGGTGTCAGCCTTACCACTGAATGCCAGCAATGCCGGGTGGGGACTCGGAGGTCCAGCGGCTGACTCACAAAAGGAGGTGCGGAGTCCTCGGTGGAGAAAAGCTGTTTTACTCTACATTTGGTGCCAGCAAGACTTTGATAAAGTGAGTGTTAGTTTTTGTTTTCTAGGTTTCCTGGTGTGTTGCCTGCCTGTGAGTTATAATGGCACCAGCCACTGTTCTTTCCAGGCTTAGAAAGATGCAGGCAAGTGCTTTACCCTTCACTATACCCCCAACCTGGCTCTTCATCTTTTCAGTCACCAGAATTCGGATCAGCTCTTTACCAATTCATTTTTTTTTGTCTTGTTTTATTTTTTCACTTTTACCTAAATTCTCCTTATATTAAACATCAATGAATAAAATGGAGTAATAAAATCCAAAGATTAATCAGAAAGCTAACTGTTAACTTCTCGCATTCTTTATTTTTTTAAAAAATTCTTTGATGTGCATGGGTGTTTTGCCCGTATGTATGCCTTTGCACTACATGCCTGCCTGGGCCCAGCAGGCAAGAATAGAGAGCCAGATTCCCTGGAATTGAATTTGCAGATGGTTCTGAGCCACCGTGTGGACATGGGATCAAACCCTGAGTCCTCTGGAAGAGCACCCAGTACTTAGAACACGAAGCCATTGCTCCAGTCCTAGGTTAATTATATATGAACAAAATCAAACAAAGCACGCACAAACTCGGGACTTGTGCAAGACTAACAGGAAGAACTGGATAAATACAGGAAGGGTACAGGCCATTGGAGGAACACTAAGTATTTAGCCAGAGTACCTGCGCTTGTTCTGTCTGGGAATTAGCTGCAACAAGCCAACCAGTTAATCCCTCTAAACCCTTTATGTTTCTGTGTCCATGTGACTTTTTAAAAAGCTTAGCTGGGATTACTCCATCTGTTGTACAATTCACGTCTTCATATACTGTCCACAGAGAAGCCCTCCTGGGAATCACAAGGTAAGGACAAATTATGCTTTATTTCCAATTAGCTTCTTTTTTGAATGATACATTTAAAAAATACTTCCAGCTGATTCATCATCCCTCTTTGCTTTGTGAGTTAGCTTGAGGGAACTCTGTACCTTTGCGTATGTCCACACAGGAGTCCCTGATGCGCCACACACCTGGCTGCAGCTGAAGATTTTGTTTCCAAAGCAGATTCCATTTGCCTTTGGAATACACATTTCTCGTAATCTCCGGAGCAAAACATGAGGTGTTCGAGGCAGCTGGCGTGTATAGACTTGCACGTCAGCAGACAGTCGTCGACTTTATTAGTTCATGTAAGGATCAGGAAACCAAGATTTGAGCTGTGTCCTTTGGAAGATGGGTTTTTGTTTTCCATTTTTTGGGGTACTGTGGTAAGAGGATAAGGAGTGGACAGGATTCCTGGCTTCCTGTATTGATGAGTCTCCGTCTTACTCCATCAGACTAGCAATAGACTAGCCTTCCCTGATCCCATAGCTTCGCAGATAAAGCTCTTCATTGTCACTGTGAAGGGAAGTGCTAACACCTCCATAGTGTCATTGCCCAGATGTTTCATACAAAGTGCTTGTGGATGCTAAGAAATGCCCCACGACCCCACAGAGAACACAGGTTAAAAGAAAGATACTGATAACAACAATCAAAAACGTTGAGTACTTTGAAGGTTCTACGAGATCCTTAAGTAGGAATTGTCTTCAGACAACACATTTAAAAGAGATAAACTGTCACGTAGTGAGAGTAAGTTACTGTTGCATCTGCGTGTGTGCCCTGGTTCACTGAGTACCCTGTGGGTTAGACAAGATGGGCAGGGGGGCTAGAAATGTTTGTTGGCAGAATGCTTGCCATCACGCATCAGCCTCAAGCACCCCATAAAATCAGATTCCCATGTTTAGGGGTGAAGGCAGGAGGACCAGAAGTTGAAGGCTTTCCTCCGCTGTTTAGAAATTCAAAGACAGTCTGGAGGAACTGCCTCTACATGATTCTGGAAGGTTCCTGGAGAAGGCTGCTGGTAAGCAGGTGGTGTTTCAGCTCTGGGGAAAATAAAAGCTTTTAAATAGTGTATGAGAAGAGACACAAACACAGACAGTATCAGGTGTAGCTGGCAGGGGCCACTGCAAATGAAAGCCACTCAGGCTGGGGTTGCATGGTTAAGAATCAGTTGAGCTATTGCAAACCTCCAGAAGTTTAATTATGGAAAGAGGAAGGATTGGAGATTAATTTTGCAACTTGAAATGATCTTGCTTCTGTGTGTGAAACAAAAATACAGCAATAGCACACGAGAAAATAGGTGGAGGTGGGTTATCCCAGTGCCACCAGCCTGGATCTCCATGGTGGGCATGGACACAGGGTGACACAGACTCTTAACCTTTCAGGAGTTTAGATGGGACGTGGAAAGAGTAAGTGTGTGAGTGAGTCAGCACCTGGACTGGGTCATCACCATGAGACAAAGACCTCTGGAGTGGAGGGTTTATTTGGGGGAAGAAAGGTGAAATTTGTGCATTAAATTAGAGGCACTCTAAACTTGGGAGGAGCCTCATAGGCAGGTGCTGATGAGTTTGATCTCAGAAGAGACAGAATGTGGGAATTGTTGGCAGGTAACTGAAGCTCTAAGCAAGGAGGGGGTCCTTTAGAGGACAGCGAGGAGTCATCCGGTGTGAGGCCCTCGCCTAGGTCAGTCACTGTGACTAACACCCGTAAGGAGGGGGTCCTTTAGAGGACAGCGAGGAGTCATCCGGTGTGAGGCCTCTGCCTAGGTCACTGTGACTAACACCCGCTCCAGTGTCCAGCCCCATACTCAGCTGGGAATCTAAGATGTGGTGGGTCATAGTTTGCTGACACTGAAGCATGCACACCCTGGCTTTGCTTATGCTTCCCCCCTACTCCACCTCCACCCCATCCCAACCCCTCAGGGCTTTCTCTGCCACCTAATGTTTAGAGTCAGAACTCAAAATTCAGAGTCCTCCCCAGGTGGACCCCAATATACCCTGAAGTCTTGCTGTAGACTGCATTTACATACTTGTGACCCATCACCCCACCCTGCAGGGTCCTGTCTCAGCTTCCTGCCTCTGGCAGTTCCTCCTCTGGATGCCTGCTCTTTGATTTTTTTTCTGTTCACAATTTCATTCTCCTCCCCTTTGATACCCAAGTCAAACTCCATCTGTTTCTTAAAGCTTTTCCAAGTCCCACAAGGACAAGACGGCCCCTTCCAGAGGCACTTGGTACATTTTTAAATGTTCTAACTAGCTCTGAATTCCACTCTGGCCCTTGACTCTTCAGAAAGAGATCCCCAGAAGGTCTGTGGAGAAAACAGTTACTAGGGATGCAGATGTCAAGAGGAAGATGAGGAGAGAGGTGGTTATGTCTGTATCTCAAGTGGACAAGATTTTATACTTTGAGCCTCAACAGAAGCTGGTTTCTCTGTAATTCAAAATTCAGTAATAGCTGAGACTGAAAGGTAAATCTGAGGGTAGTAAAACCTGCTGGACTTTCCTGAGCCTCCTGTAACATCCTTAGACCTCACTGGTACCCTATAAAAATGCCCCGGTAAAGCAGACTGGTGGCTGCTCCAAGATTTGCTTGATCTTGCCCATAGAGGGGCATAGAGCCGCCCACTGACGTGCAGGGATGTGAATTCAGGCAGGACGAGATGAGTCCTAGAGGTAGGAAGACACTGATGAGAACAGACAGGTGGGGGAGGAGATGAGGGAATTAAGGGCTTTGGCACTGGCCGTCACGTGACCTGTCTGCTCCCAGATTACCCACCCTGGCTCTCCATGAGGCTGTCCTGGCAGGAACAGGATGACCGCCCAGTGACCCCAAGCAGCAGGGCTGTGTGTTGTCCTGTTCGTGGTGACAGATTGTGTGAAACCAGAGCCACACCCTGGTCCAGGGTCCTACTGTGTGCAAACTGCCAGGCTATATATGATCAGGAGTTTACTTTGTATTATAGGTAGGTTTTTGAGAATTTTTCCCTTGTTTTGTTGCTGTTGTTTGTTTGTTTGTTTTTTGCTTTTCCCAAAGCAGTGAACTCCTTGTATTACTAAACCAAGGGCAGATACTGTACAATGCTATCCGAAAGATAAGCGATATGAAGGCGAGTTTTTAATTCTAGGATTTCAGGCTCGGTAGATGCTACGGACAAGTACTGACTACTTCCTTACTGACAGTGCGTGAATTTGACTCTCCTGTTCTGGGTGTCTCTAAACTCTGATAGAACTTACAACTTAAATCCAGTTTATTAGTGTTGTCTCCATGACTAGTCTTTCTCTTTGTACATGTGACCCTGGGGATTAACCAAGGGCTTCCGGTCCGCTAAGTAAGCACTCTACCATTGAGCTCTGAGCTCTGGAGCCCCAGCCCTCCTCTTACCTTTATGTTAAGATGGAGTCTCACTAAATTTCCCAGGCTAGACTTAACCTCATTCTATAAGCTAGGTAGGCATTGAACTTGTGATCCTCCTGCTTCAGACTTGAGTGCTGATAGACCTATGCCACTCAGGCTGGCTCTGCATCCTTGGTCTTTTGTAAACTTCTTTCCTAAGCAGCCCTGTGCTCCAACGGTTTTTTTTTTTTTTAAAAAAACAAAACAAAACAAAACCCAGCCAGGTTCACATGCAGGTGTAACCACCCTGGCTGTCCTGGACCTCACTCTGTAGACCAGGCTCGAACTCACAGAGATCCACCTGCCTCTACCTCCTGACTGCTGGGTTTAAAGCCGTGCGCCCCCACTGCCCAGCTTTCCACAGCAGTCTTTACGTCCATCTTGGGTTGTCTGCGATACCAGAGGATGATGGTGAACTTGAGCCAAAGGACTCGGACTCCTGTGTGGGTGCTGAAGTCCAGAGCAAGAAAAGTATCCTGACCCTGAAGTTTCCCACGCAGCAAGACACCTGGGTCGACACGGAGATGATCTTATCACACCTTCTACGGTGTAGCCCCAAAGGAGCACCCCATGCTGCTGTCTGAGGCTCCCCCGAACCCTAAAAGCAACCACAAAAGACGACCCGGATCATGTTCAAAACCTTTAGCACCCAAGCCATTGCGTAGCCACGCAGGACGTGCTGTCCCCGCACAAGCCTTATGGGACCATGAACTCTGGAGGCAGCATCACCTACGCTGCTCCCATCTGTAAGAATTACACTCTCGCTTACAAGGGTTATGCTCTTACCAATGCTGTGCCCTTCTTTCTGCAAGGGTTGCTGTCTCGCCCATCTGTGAGGGTTGCTCTCTCACCCATACCATCTGGCTGTCTTGGACCTGAAAGATTACTCCATGAAGATCTTGACTGGGCATGGCTAAAGCTTTTGCCACTGCCAAAGGGGAAGTTGTACATGACATCAAGGAGAAGCTGTGCTGCAAGGGACAGCCATTGCTGCGTCCTCCTCCTCCCTGGAGAAGAGCTACTAGCTAAGCCTACAACCAGGCCATCACTGCTGGCACAGAGAAGTTCCATTGCATCAAGGCATTCTCCCAGCCTTCCTTCCTGGCTCTGAAATCCCATGACACCCAGAAGATTGTTATTTTCATCTGTAAAGACCCCCCATGCAGACTAGTGATGTCTGGCGGCACCACCACGTACCCAGGCATCATCAACAGAATGCAGATCACCGCCCAGGCATCATCAACAGAATGCAGATCGCCGCCCAGGCACCATTAACAGAGTGCAGATCACCGCTCTGGCTCCCAGCTCTGGGAAGATCACTTATGTCTTTTGTGAGCGCAGGTTCCTGGATTCGGCAGCCACAACCTCACCTCGCTGTTTACCGTCCAGGAGATGTGGATGGACAAACAGAACAAAGAGCCACTTCATCAGCCTCCAACAATGCTTCTGGTACAGCTTTTCTCGACAAAACTTGACTTGTGCAGGAAAACACACAAACATAAGACAACATTGACGTGGCTTTGTGTTTTAATTTTTGTTTTGTTCTGTTCTGGTGCTTTTGACTCAGGATTTAGAAACTGCGACAGTGAAGGCGACCACAGTTGGTTGGACAGTCATCCTCAAAGTTGTGACTACGTGGCTGAAAATTGTACATTTTTGTTCAATACTAATTCCAATGAGATACTTGGCTACAGGAAGTCCCTCCTCCCAAAAGCTGCCTCCTACTCTAGAAAGGAAGATGACTCAGTCTGTGTTCTCGGTTCATGAAGGAGAGGTGACAGTATTGCTTTTGCAAAAATTATAGTTATTGCAGATTTTTAAAGTTTTTTCTGCCTTAATACTTTTTAGTTTTTGTTTTTATTTTCGAACAGTCAGTCATCATGGCCCCCTGTCTTGTTCCCCAAGCTTGAGACATGTGAAGGCTTTTGGTTTCCCTGGCTTACCTGCACATAATCTTGAGACCAGTTTAATAAAAGTGAACGCCTTACAAACGATCATAAAAAGAGGTATTTATTTTAGAATAGAGAAATGACTCAACTGTTAGGAGCCCTTTCTGCTCTTTCAGTGGACATGGGTTTAGTTCCCACGTGGTGTCTCACAACTGGGACTCAGTCCCAGGGCATCTGATGGTCTTCTCCTAGTCTCTAAAAGCACAAGGCACAGCATGCAGACAGGTAAAACACTCAAAATGTGAAAAAGAAATGTTTGTTTATTCCAACACGGTGGTTTCAACACAGTGGTGGCACATACACTTTAAGTTTCCTCGTCTTTGTCGTTCACGTCTAGAATTGTAGGCTTGCACTTAGTATGTGAGGTGAGGTAGAGGCCAGTGTTTGACAGTTCTGAGGTTCCGTCACGCTGAGCAAGGAGGCCACCGCTACACTGTATCGTTAGGGCCAAGACTGTTTCTTTTTTCCCTCAAGATTGATATCACATTGATCCAGAACATTTATTGAAGTCTTGTTTCCTGTTCTACAGAGCAAAATGCCTCATTATTCAAGGGTCTGTATTGTGTGGTCTGCCTTTGGACCGTTTTCATGCTTCTGGTCCTGTGAAGGGACTTGGGTCACCTGCCACACACTTTGTTCTGTTTGTTGGTTGGTTGATTGGGGGATGTTAGTGTTTGCTTGTTTGTTTGGTTAGTTTGGTTTTTTGTTGTTGTTGTTGTTGTTTGTTTTTTGAGAAAGGGATCTCGCTATATAGCCCTGACTGGCTTGGACCTCACTATGTAGAACAGGCTGTTTTGGACTCACAAATACTCTCTTACCTCTGTCGCCCAGTGGTAGATTTCTGTCTGTCTGTCTGTCTGTCTGTCTGTCTGTCTGTCTCTGTCTCTCTCTTTTTCTGTCTCTGTCTATCTATCTGTCTTTCTCCCATATTCCTCCTCTCTTGCCTTTTTTCTTTTCTTTTTTTTTTTTTTTTTTTTTTTTTTTTTGGTTTTTCAAGACAGGGTTTCTCTATGTAGCCCTGGCTGTCCTGGAACTCACTCTGTAGACCAGGCTGGCCTCGAACTCAGAAATCCGCCTGTCTCTGCCTCCCAAGTGCTGGGATTAAAGGCGTGCGCCACCACTGCCTGGTGCCTTTTTTCTTTAAGATTGCCCTGCTGCTAGGGAGATGGCTCAGTGCTTAAGAGCACTTTGTGCTCACAGAGGCCAAAAGTTAGGCTCCAAATCCTGTGTCAAGCAGCTCACAACTGCCTGTGTCTCCACCTCTAGGTAACCCAGCACCCTTACAACTCTCTGGAAACCTGCTCACACATCAGCTGCATTCATGTAGACACACATTCAAGTTAAAAGAAACTGGCTTTTTGTGGTTCTTTATGTCCCATTTAATTTTAGAATTAGCATGCCAATTTACACCAAAAACGTGATAGAATTTTGATCCTTGGATCTGTACATTAGTTTGCGGAGGATTATATATTGAAGTTTATCGTCTTTGATCAGGGTATGTTCCTCCATTTAATCTAATAGCTCTTGGTTTTCTATGTAGAGGCCTTACACATACTGAGTTACATTAAGTCCTCGTTGGTGGATACAATATCCATAAACACCAGCTGTCTATTTTAATAAGTCACTGTTTGATTAATTGTATGTATGTATGTATGTATTTACTTATTTATTTAGGTTTTTTAAGACAGGGTTTCTCTGTGTAACAGCCTTGGCTGTCCAGGAACTCTCTTTTTAGATCAGGCTGCCCTCGAACTCACAGAGATGCCTGCCTCCACTCTGAGTGCTGGGATTAGAGGTGTGCACCGCCAGACCCTTCTTCTTTAATTAAATTTAAAAAAATTCCTTTACATGGTTTGTTGTTTGCACACAAGGATACAGTTTACTGTGTGTGTTGACTGTGTATACGGTATCCTTCCTAAATCATGTTACTAGTTTCTAAGAGTTCTGTTCATAGATTCCTCTGGACTTGACTTGGTTATAACTGTGTCATCTACAAATAACTGTTTTCCTTCTTTTTAATTTGTATCTGTATTAACTTTCTCCCTTCTTATACAAGCTAGCATCTGGTGCCATGCTGAACAGAAGAGATGGTGGTCTGACTGCCATCATTGGTCAGATATTCTTTCCTCGGTTGTGGAAGTTGCCTTTTAGCCTATAGAGATGTACACTTTATTTTGTTGTTCTTTTTAAAAAATACATTTTATGCTGGGCGGTGGTGGCACACGCCTTTAATCCCAGCACTTGGGAGGCAGAGGCAGGCGGATTTCTGAGTTCGAGGCCAGCCTGGTCTACAGAGTGAGTTCCAGGACAGCCAGGGCTACACAGAGAAACCCTGTCTTGAAAAACCAAAAAAAAAAAAAAATACATTTTATTATTGTGTCTATGTGTACATGCATATATATACAATAGCATGTACTTGGAGGTTAGAGGACAACTTGCAGAAGAATGGCACAGATTTGAATTACCAAATCAGGACAATAATTTAAAAATAATCTCATAATGTTTTAAGTAAGTTTATAGTTTTATAGTGGGCCCTATTCATAGCTATCTTGGGGTGCATGCAGCCTGTGGGCCTGGCTTGGACATGCCTGATAATGTAACTTAGACATGAAATAGCCACCGTGAATGCTCTGGGTTTTACTCATTTCTCTGTACAACACTGGCCACTACATCTTTTCCTTCCAGCTGTGAGAGCCACCACATACGAGAGTGTGGACTGAGCCCAGTTCTGAGGACTCGACATCCTTTCCCTGCCCTCCGGCTACTTGCTCAGCCCTTCTGAGACTGTGCCACCATTCTCTGGCAGAATGAATGCCCTCGATGGTGTCTCCTTCAAGGTGTCCAAGGGCTTTGTGATGGACACAGAGCCCCACCCTGTGCCTGAGCTCAGTGTCCGGGACTGTAGAGAGCTCCTGTTGGGCACAATGGTAAGTGAGTCTCTGAGTGTCTAGCTTTGTCCTTGGATCTGACATCTGAGGTGGAGCCCCTGGGGCCTGCCTCATGATTGTAACGGGAAGTTTGCGTTGCTTTCCAATAGTCTAGGGAGTTTAAAAATAAATCACCAAGTTCCAAGGAGAAGGCTGGTGTCTGGATGATGAGGTTGTTTCCCTAGGTTAGCCGAGAGCTGTGTGAACGGCCTGTGTGAACTGCTTGTCACTGCCAGCATACTCTGGTTCATCCCCTCCTCTCATCAGCTGTCAGACTCAGAATCCTCTGTTAAAAGTACAAGCAGCTAGCTAGGTGCACACCTTTAATCCCAGCACCTGGGAGGCAGAGGCAGGGGGAGCCTGGTCTACAGATTAAGTTCGGGACAGCCAGGGATACCTAGAGAGACCCTGTCCAAAACAAGTGCAAACAGCTCTGTGGGCACATCCGGAGGGATTGGTAGTCCACACAAACTGAGCACACTGTGGCGGCCTGAAAGCTGCTTGTGCTCTGCAGGGTTGATGCCGCGGGCAAACTCAGGATAAAAATATTTAACTTTCTATGGAATTACGTTTACTTAAAGATTTAGGGGAGATGGGGCTATAGCTAAGATGGAAGAGTTACCCATATGATACCATAGATGTATCATAAGGTAGGCACAGATCCGTATGAACGTAGAAATTAAAGTCACCAGGAACTTTGAAGCTGGGCTGGGGCTCCTGTGCATGACAGCACATGCTACTCAATCCAAACATTTAGGAGGCTGAGGCAGGAAGAGCTGGGTTCCTGTACAACCTGGGATACATAGTGAGGCACATGTCGATGTCAAAACAATAATAAAAAGAAGTTCAGATCTTACCAGTTTTGCTCATGAGAAACCTGAAGTCCAGAGAATGAAGAAGATTTATTCAGTAATTGCTGGGTTTTTGAGACAGGGCTTTGTGTAGCCCAGGATGGTCTTAAATCACTATGTGGCCAAGGAGAACCTTGAACTTCTTGGTTTCTTGCCTCTGCTTCTCAAGGGCTGAGCTCTCACAGGTATGCTCGGCTCTGCATGCCCAGTCTATGTGGTGCTGGGTTGGAACCCAGAGCGTTGTGTGTGCTAAGCAAGCACTCTGCCATCAGAACTAAGTCCCCAGACCACAAGAGAACTCTAGTGGAGTGTTCTGAGGTAGGTGTAGCTCAGTGACATATTGAATGGTGAATGGTTTTATTTTATTTTGAATGTGTGTTCAATTTTCTGTGCATTGGTGTTCTCACACAATGTCTGTGTGAGAGTGTCAGATACCCTGGAACTGGAGTTACAGAAAGTTGTGAGCTGACATGTGGTTGCTGGGAATTAAACCAGGGTCCTCTGGAAGAGCAGTCAGTGCTCTTAACCTCTGAGCCATCTCCCCAGCCTCGGGCAGAGGGTTTTTAAATACAGGCACTTTACTGTGATTACTTTATTAATTAATCACTTGATTCGTCCTTCATGCCAGGGTTTACCACTAAATTGATATGATGTCTGTTGGCCCCAGAAATATCTGTAAGGGAAGATGGGAGTGGGCTCTGAGGATACATACCTAAAGTTTAGAGCCAGGAAGTGTCCCCAACTGACAATTGAACAGGGTCCCCAAGCCAGCACGGAGGGCTATGGCCCCATGACCGTAGCTTGCCACAGCTGAACCTCATGTCCTCCATCTCTCTGCAGTATGACTTCAGCCTGGAAAAGAAGGCTCTCTTCTGGGTGGAAGCAGCCATCCGAGGATCTTGGTCTTATCAGTGCAATGACGTGGGGATTGCATCAGCCCCTCCAGCCTGGTTCTTACTGGTCAGTCCAAAATACAGTCAGGTGCCTGAACCTGCCGAAATCAGAGACCCAGAGGCTGGACAGCAAGAACTTCCTAAGAAGGAAAAGGAGGAGGAGGAAGAGGAGGAAGAGGAGGAGGAAGAGGAGGAAGAAGCAGAAGAGAAGGGGGATGAGGAAGATGCTTCCTCTGACAGCAAGCAGGGGATGGACTCCAGCAGCCCTCAGCCTGGCTCTCCTACAAGCCATCGTCGCTGTTCCCTAGATGTGCTGAGAAACATGAGGTCTGAGCTGGCTGATGCCAGGCGGCGGCTCTCGGAGAGTAGACTCGCCACATGTCCTCGAGCCTTCCTGCATCGTTTCCGCGGCCAACGCACACTGAGCCTGAGTGGCAGCCCGGCTCCAGCCCCTGGCCCAGCACCGCAGCCCCCCAACATCTCCGAGCTGCCCCCACGACCCTCCACCGCCGGTGCCATGCGTCCGTTGCGGAGCCACAAGCCCACAGTTGCTGTAAGAACTCTCCTCCGAGGCCACAGGCCCCAAGCCAAGGCCTCCAGGTTAAGGGTCCTCAACCTAGGGTCCTTCCTCCGTACAGTGCTCTCTTCTCATAGGCTCCCACCCTGTAGTCCTTCCTGCAGCTTCGTATATTCTACCTGGAGGCTCTCCCTTCTCTTGATTTCACACAGGGGCGCACAACTCAATAATTAATAACTATAGTTTCTAGTCTCATCTGTCTCTTGCAGTAGAATATGAATTCTTTTAGGTGCAGGGTGGGATAATATTTATTTTTGTTTCCTGGGCACCTACCAGCAGACCCTACCGACAGGGGGCGCTCAATGAATGCCTGTTGAAGAGTCAGATCTAAGGTTTTCCCATTGAGAAAGCTGTAGAAGCGCGCGGCTCAGTCAAGAAATATTCAGTTGCTTCCCACCAGACGCTCATAGGACAAAGAGAGTTGGTCAAGTGGATGTGGAGAGAGGCCCAGGCTTGGTTGCGAGATCAGTTTTTGACAGGCAGGGCTGATGTAACTGGAAGACCCGGGTAGAGGGCAAGTTCCCAGTGAAGAAGTGAGACAAAGTCCAGAGATACTTAAGCCTCAGGCAGCTCAGGCGTGCCCAACTTTGTATACATATTTTTCTTTTAGGTGACACCCCACCCTACTCCCACCCTCAGTGAGTACATTTCAGAGATCACAAGCCCTGGAACCAGGGAAGACTGAGGTAGAGCCAGACTGGTAGCAGAATATGGTGGTGTTCTGGTACAGGTTTATGGCCGACAGTTAGAAACTGAGGTGCTACAGAATAACACCAAAGAGAAATTAAACCCAAAAGATGGAGTCCGGAAGTCTGGCTGAGTTGCTGAACCACTCTGTGCCACTACTTATAACATGGGTCAGCGTTCAGAGGAGGGGCTTTGAGAGCTGGCCAGATGCCAGATGTTGATGCCAGAATGGCTCTTTTCTAACTAAGATCAAATTTAATTAGCAGAACATGGTGGCGCACACTTGTAATCAGAGCAACTCAGGAGACTGAAGCAGGAGGATTGCCAGTATGAGGCCAGCCTTGGCTACATGGCTACTTTAAGGCTACTCTGTGCTACATAGTTACAAAACATGACATTGTCTTAAAAAATCCACTGGAGCACTCGGGGAGCAGAGCTGGGCAGAAGGATGAGGCATAGGGAAGCCCAGGCAGACAGTAGCTAAGAGTCTTTCAGAGACAAGCGATACCAGTGCTCAAATCTGAATGTTCCCCAACTTAGAGTTGAAAGGAGGGGTCACAGCAGAGAATCCTGAGACAGTGGTGGCAGTGGGGAATTCATACGTCCCAAACACGCACCAGGGCCCCACAGACAAGGCAGCAGCTGGTTTTCCCCTGAGGTCTGATGGTGTGCTGCCAACGCCCTGTTAGCTTGGTTCTTAGCTGAGAAGTCCCTCGCGATGCCAGCCAAACACAGGAATGTCTTCAAGCTACTCTGTAGTGCAGCATTCTGTCCTGTTGGGCCTAGCTTAACCAAACTAGAGTGTGCTGGGGAGACGGTCCCTCTCACTAAGATACTGGGACTCAAGATGGGTTCATGTCACTCTGAACCTAGCTTTCAGTCTGTGACATTCATATTCTCCCTTCCTCTCCCCCCACCCCCTCTCTTATAGGATCTTACATAGCCCAGGTTGATCTCAAACTTGCTATGTAAAAGTAGCTGAGGATAACCTTGAACTCTTGCATCTGGGATTACAGGTATACACTGCCAAGCTCTGTGAATGAGATGCTAAGGACTGAACCCAGGACCTTGTGTGTTCTAGGCAAGCATGCTACCAACCGAGCTATACAACCGAGCTACCGGCCAGAGCCAGGACAGGTCAAGCTTTTTCTTCCTTATCTGGCCTCTCACTCTGCTACCCAGGCTCAACTTGAATTCCTGGAGTCAAGCGATCCTCCTGCCTCAGCTCCCGAAGAGCTATGAGTACAGGCATGTAAAACCACATCTAGGCTAACTGATCATATTTCGTTTGCAGTGTTGCAAGCCCTAAGTGAAACGGTAGCTTCTGCTGACAGCTTCTGCATGCTGGGCCATTTGCTAATTAATCACCTTGCTCATGCTCTGATTTATATCTCCTAATAGTCTGACGGGGTAGTTCTAAGATGGCTCTGTTGACATCTGAGAAAGGGAACCGAGACTGAGAGCTGGGGCCTGCAGGACCCAAAGCTCTCCACAGTGTAGAAAGTAAGACACAAAACTAACATCTTAAGAATTTCAGCCCAGCTGACTGTGGCCTCCTGTAGTTACTGACATGCCATCCTGTCTGTATTTCAGTCCCTCAGCCCATACACCTGCTTGCCACCTCTTAGGGAGACACCCCAGCCCCTCGTCTCCTGTAGACTGCATCCTGATTCAGCACCTGACCTGCTGTCTGCCCTGACCAAAGAGGAGCAAGACCTCATCGGGCCAGTGGTCGCCTTGGGCTATCCCCTGGGAAGGGCCATCTTGGCCCTGCAGAAGACGGGGAGGCAGAGCCTGAGCCAGGTGAGTGGGCCCAGGGCTGAGGGGCTGCAGGCCAGAGCCAGGACAGGTCAAATGTCTTTTTACCTCTAACTTGTAAAAGGTCTCGCTCCCTCTCTCCCCGTCTCCTGTGTCCCCTCTTGCAGTGCTGGGGACAACACAGGGCCTTGCACATAGTAGGCAGGCCCTCTCCCACTGATCTACAGCCCCAGTCCTTCCATCTCTTTAGACGCAGAACCTCAACTTGGCACAAATTACCAAGTTAGTGATAGAATCTTTAGGCCTTACTGCTCTCTCCTTCCCAGGACTTCCCAAGGAATCCCTATGGCCATTTAAGGATCTCCATAGTCAAGCCCCTCTCCTAGTCCATGCACCAGACACAGGAGCCTGAAGCTTTAAGCAGTCAAGAGCCTCTCTAGAACGGCCCAACAGGACAGTCTCTAAGAGAACGTGTATATGTGCATTTGCTCATGTGTGAGCTAGTGTGCATGTGTATGCAAATATATGTAAAGGCTATACATAAATAAGCTGGCCTCAGGTGTCTTCCTCAGATACTATAACATCTTTTTAGACAGTCTCTTACTTCTACGTGATACTTGCTGATTCAGTTAGGACGGCTGCCTCAATCCAGTGATTGGTGATACTTGCCAACTAGGCCACATTTCTTCAGAAAACTAGTCCAGTTAGTTCTAAGAGTGTAAGAACAAATGCTTTGAAGTCACCTGGGCCTAGCCTTCAAGGTCACCTGGGCCTAGCCTTCAAGGTCACCTGGGCCTAGCCTTCAAGGTCACCTGGGCCTAGCCTTCACATAGTATCCAGCCATTCTACCTCATAGACCAGTCCAGATTTAAAGGGTAGAAAAAGGCTCAACCTTGTGACTGGAGAAGATACGGAAGAACCGTATCCGTTGTCAGCCTACCATAGAGGCTCCCGAGCTCAGCAAAGCTTTCATGGGCGTTCCTCACACTGAGGCGGACTTCAAGGCTAGAGGAGCTCTGACTCTGAGATAACCAGGGCTGCCATTACAGGGACAATACAGGCTGCTACCTAACCAGCCTATCTGTGGGAGGGATGAGAGGCAGGCTCTTGGGACTGAGGATAAGAAAGGAAACCGGGCATCAGTTAGGGTTACCTTGAACTTGATCAGAACTTTGATACAAGACCCAATAGACAAAAGGGCTTGTGGGAGGACTGGCGGTGAATGGCGCTCCCTTAACCCACACCCCTCCCATAACACTCCTCTCCTTTTGTGATTAGTTAACCTGCTTTGGCTCCCAGTACACGCTGCACCGCCCAAGAGTTCTAGATTCACGAATGAAACACACACGCGCGCGCGCAAACACACACACACACCAGCTAATTTTGATATTTTGCTATGTCCTGACAAGCTCAATGGTTGGGCACTTCTATACCTCCCCGGCTAGCACACGCTCCTCTCCAGTGTTCCTGAGTTAGTATCTTTTAAAATCTATATTTTATCTTTGCTACCCCAGACATAATCAGGAGGAGTGGCTCCTAGGGCCACTTTCTCGGATTCTTACGAGGTGGAGGGCCTTTAAATCTGCTCTCTCTTCTTCCCCATGATTCCCCTCTCTTCTCTCTCTCTTCCCCCCCCCCCCTTGCCTGGGCAATCTAAAAGTCCCACCTCCGTCTCCCTGCACAGCCATTGGCTGTAAGGCAATTCTTTATTACCAATCAAAGCCAGCTGGGGGCAGGGACTCTCAGCATCTGGAAGCCCTGCTTTTTGGAACTGAATTAAAACAAAGTATTAGAACCGGTTCCCAGCACCTTTTGATTTGAATCATCTTCCCCTTGAAAGGCATTTTGGTTAGTAAGTTCCTTCTGGCCTAGATAAATGACAGATGACCCACAAGAGAGGACGTGGGGACTTAGAGAAATATGGAAACAAGCTCCCTCCCTCTCTTCCCCCTCCCTTCCTCTCTCTTCCTCCCTCTCTCTCTCCCTTCTCCCTCCCTTTTCCCTCTCTCTCCCCTCCCTCCCTCTCTCTCCCCTCCCTCTTGCCCTTCCCAGCCCCAATGTGCCCACTGCAGCCTGCAGGGCGGGCATGAGTGACATAGGAGTCGGTTCATGGGCCGAGTGCAGGTCTGCTAAGGGACACTAGATAAACCAGACTCCCTTTGAAGGTTTCTTTGAGGAACATATGCTTGGAATTAGCAGCTCCTGGGGCTTTATCTTGAGGTCTGAAGCTGTGATCCTTATCTACCCTGAGCCTGAGGCAAGCCTGGGGGCTTCTACAGTCCCGTAGGCCCAAAAGCTGACTGAGCAGCAGAATCTACAAACGCAGCTCCCCAGGCCTGGTCCCTAAGGACCCATCACTGGATCTGCAGATGGTCCTGACAGGGAGCTTGGCATGGCACACCGGGAGTCAGCTTCTTAGTGAGCCTGTGATTTGCACACTTGGCAATCCCCTGGAAGGGCAGCAATAAGACTCAGCAGATAAAAGAGGAAGCCAGAGGACCTGGGCTAGGAAAGGCGGAGGACAGAGAATTGTCTCAGAATTGATCAGATCTGGTGTCCACACATAGCATACAAGTGTTCTCCCCCTTCCACCACACATCAGACACACACAATAATAATAAATAAAGCATTTTTGAGACAGAGTCTCCTGGCTGGTAAAAAAACCTTGCTATGTTGACCAGGCTGGCCTGGAACGCCTGCCTCTACCTCCCCTACTGGGATTACAGGTGTGTACTACCATACACAGCTGTAAGTAAATGGCTTTAAAGTTAAAATTACCTGGAGAGTTGTGCTGGGTGGTGGTGATGTATACATTTAATCTCAGCACTCAGGAGGCACAGGCAGGTGAATCGCTGAGTTCGAGGGCAGCCTGGTCTACAGAGCAAGTTCCAGGACAGTCAGGGCGACAGAGAGAAGCCTTGTCTCAAAAGAAACAAATCACCTGGAGAAATATAAGACTTTCCCAAAGTGCAGGCTCTGTCTCAAACCAGTTACATGAAACTCTGTGCTGGTGAGACCCCATCAGTAGTTTCCAAAGCTCCCTGAATGGTTGCAGTAGGCACCAGGGCTGAGAACATGAGCTGTGAAGGAGTATTCTCCATCTGCCCCCATCCACCCTCCCTCAGTCTGGAGGTGACAATTTCTCTGAGTCCCTGTCTACTGCCATGCCAGCTCAGATGCCCTCCTGTGGCCCACAGCAGCTGGTCAGAGTGACCCAGAGGCTCTGAGAGATCAGTGGTACAGAGCCTCTTTCTAAGGCTCTTTGACAATTGGTCAGCTCTGCCAGGCCCTCCATTTCCTCAGCGGAAGGGGTTGGGTGAATGGCTTTCAAAATGTGCTCAGAGCCAGGTCCGGGTGTCCTGCAGTTTCTCTCTCAGGAGCACCCGGCTCTGTGCTTCTGCAACTGTTTGCTCTCCAGCTCCAGGCAGCCTGCTCTTAGCTGCTGATTGCTGAAGCTTCCTATGCTGGGACAAATAGACCTCAAGAGCTCCAAGAGTTTGAAAACCACATGGCTAGATGATCTGTGCTCCTGCCAGCTCTGAAGGTCAGCAGAAACCCAACCTCCTCCTTCCCAGACACACACATGGTTCTCACGGCCTAGACGCTTTGGCTGGCACCTGTCCCCTATAAAGCCTGCTTTGATTTGCCCAGCACTGGCATAGTCTCCTATGTCTGGTTTATCTCCTCCACTAAGCTGTGAGTTCCTTGACGGTACTTCTCAATCTGTTTTATGCATGTAGCATGTTTATCGTGTTCTTTTGACTCCCCTGTGGGTGCAGTGGTGACTGACTAACCTCCCACTGTGGGATAGAAGTCAGGGGCACAGATACAGAGTGGGTGGAGCCTAGGAGCCCTAAGAATGGTCCAGACAGAGTCTGCAGAGAGGTCCTCCTGGGAGGAGAATGAGGTCAGCCTTGGATTGGGAGTTGGACAGAGGCCTCAAGAAAAGGAGGAAACTGAGGCTGTGGGCAGGAAAGGGTGTGGTGAAAGGCAGCACATTTGTTTTGGAGACATGGTTTCATGTGGCCAGGCTGCCTTCAAACTCACTATGTAGCTAAGAGTGATCTCTAACTTATAAGTGTGTGTGTGTGTGTGTGTGTGTGTTCTAGTGTATATATGTCCATATGTGCAGACACTCATGAGTGCATTAGAGACCAGAGAAGCCGGGCGGTGGTGGCGCACGCCTTTAATCCCAGCACTTGGGAGGCAGAGGCAGGCAGATTTCTGAGTTCGAGGCCAGCCTGGTCTACAGAGTGAGTTCCAGGACAGCCAGGGCTACACAGAGAAACCCTGTCTCGAAAAAACAAACAAACAAAAAAAAACAAAACAAAACAAAACAAAAAAAAAAAGAGAGAGAGAGAGAGAGAGACCAGAGAAAATATCCTGGTCTGTCACTCTCTGCTCTGTTTCCTTGAGACAAGGTCTCCCGCTGAACCCGGGGCTAGGCTGGCCGCCAGCAAGCTCCAGGCTTTCTGCTTCTGCCTCCTACAATGCTGAGGTTTTAGGCTGGCACGCGGGAACATCCATATTTTTATGTGGGGGCTGGGCACTTGAACTCAGGTCCTCACGTTTAGAGGCAAGCACTCTTACCTGTAGAGCCAGCTCCTCAGCCTTGACCTTGAACTTCCGACCCTCCTGCTTCCACCTCCCCAGTGCACCAGTTATATGGTGCTAGACACTGAACCTTATACACAATAGGCAAGCACTCTACCAACTTAGCTTAAGGCAACACTTAGTTGGGGGGACAGGGTGGGGGGTCAGATAATGCTACTTACCCTGAAGGCAAAAGAAACCCCTCATCTCATGATGTAATCAGGGGGTAGTTAGAACAGGTTTCAGCGCCAGGAGAAATGCTCCAGGAGAAACTTCCTGCCACTCTCCACCCAGCCCTGGCCCCCAACTCTGGTGCAGACTGAGGCCTTGTGTGGACTTCACTCATCCTAGGTGACAGGTGTGTCTGGGGAGGAGGAGGGAGGGTAGGTGCTCCTCTGAGAAGAATGGCTAAGCTGGTGATAGTACCTGTGGTGGCTGAGGTGAGGTTGAGTTACTTGCTTAAAGCCTGTCCTGGACCCCTCTTAGGCTCTGTGAACACATGTGCAGCCATTTTCTTGGAGTTTATCCCTCAATTTGGGACATTTATTAAAGAGCTGCTGTCATTCTTCTGCTGGTTCTCAACGGAAGCCTGTTTCAATTCTGTTGGCTTTCTGTTACCCGTGACAGGTTGCCCAGTATGCATGGCCTCAGTGAGACCCTTGGGTGGTTCCCTGACATGCCTCTGACATTCCTCTGTCTCTCCATCTCTGCCCTCTTTGGCCCAGTTTCTCGGCTACCTCAGTGCCTGTGAAAGGCTGCTGCGGCAGGGCTACGATGAGGCACTGGTGGATGAAGCCATGGAGATGTTCCAGTTCTCTGAGCATCAGGTCAGCTGGGCCCCTCGCTTGGTCCCCAGGGAATGGGAGCATGGGGTACAGGGTGCAGTGGCCCCAGAGTTGCATGTGGACTGGTCAGAAGAGAACTGGCTTGCTCACACTGGGGAGAAAGTGCCAACCTAGAGAAGTGGAGCACAGCACTGTAGAAGACGGAGGATGAAGGGGTGGAGAGGGAAGTGGAGGCTGGAGGAGCAGGGGCTTTGCTGTGGGTACCTGAGTCAACACAACACATATTACTGGATGTCTGCTGTGTTTAAGACTTCCATATAGGAGCTGGGCAATGGTGGCGCACGCCTTTAATCCCAGCACTTGAGAAACATAGGCAGGTTGATCTCTGAGTTTGGGGCCAGCCTGGTCTACAGAGTGAGTTTCAGGACAGCCAGGGCTACACAGAGAAACCCTATCTCGAAAAACAAAACAAAACAAAACACTTCCACATAGGAATGGTCTGAAGATGCTTGAACTCAGGGAGTTTGCTGCCCCAGCATCCAGGGAGCTACAGGTACTCAGAAAGTAATGTACCAGGATAGCTCCCACTGCAGTAATATGGCAGCAATTCACAGAGCCGGTGATTGCATGAAGGACTGGGTGTCAACCAGGCGAGGAAAACTCGGGGGGAGTCTCCAGCAGAGGCTGAGTTGGGTGAAACCCAGCACTGCCAGCTCACAGGTGACACCCTGGCTTGGCCTGTGCATACTCCTGGAGCTGCTACCCTAATACCAATCACAGGGAGCCTAGAGTGAGCCACATGATGGCACCTCAGCAAAGCTGACTTCTTTCCTCACATGCCCAGAGGAAGACGAAGATGACAGGCATTGACCCAGGGTTAGGTTTCCCTAGTGAAGGGAGCACACTGTTCCGGGATGGTTTGAGGGTCAGTAAGCACCCAGGATGCGATACTCAGGACTGAGGCAGCAGTAATAAAGTACCCTTTGTGCCTCCTCCTCAGGCAGGGGAGTTCCTGCGCCTCTGGCAACAGTTCAGTGACATGGGCTTCCAGCAAGACCGGATCAAGGAGGTGCTGCTGGTCCACGGCAATCAGCGCGAACAAGCGCTGGAGGAGCTGGTGGCCTGTGCCCGGTGACAAGCCGGACACTGGTTGGTGCATGGCTGACAGTGAAGTGCCAGACCTGCCACCCATCCCAACTGTATCGTTAAAGGATAACGCCAGTGGTAGTGTCGTTCACCTTTAGTCCTAGCGCCAGGGCTGCAGAGGCAGGTGGATCTCTGAGTTCAAGGCCATCCTGGTCTACACAGTGAGTTCTAGGACAGCCAGAGTTATATCGAGAAACCTGGTCTTAGAAAACAAAAACAAAAACAAAGTGATCCTAATAAATAAAATAAAGTAAACAAAACCTAACAAGACCAAAGCCAGGTGTGGTGACACCTTCCTTTAATTCCAGAACTCAGGAGGCAGAGACAGATTCTTGAGTTCGAGTCTAGTCTGGTCTACAGAATTACAGGAGAGCCAGGGCTGCACAGAGAAAACTTTTTTTTTTTTTTTTTTTTTTTTTTTTTTTTTTTTTTTTTTTTTT
>JANHMN010000024.1:34746230-34810034 GCA_030674055.1 Rhabdomys pumilio
ACACCACACACTACAAAACACATACACACCACACACACACCACACACACCCACCACACACTACAAAACACACACACACTACACACACACCACACACACACCACACACACACACACCACACACACACACCACATACACACACATACTACACACCACACACACCTTTAACCAAGCACTCTGGAAGCAGATGCATCTAAGATATAATTGAGTTGAAGGACAGACTGGTTCATACAGTGAGTTCCAGGTCAGTTAGGACTATACAGCATGAGACCCGACATTTAAACAAACAAACAAACAAACAATCCAGTTGGAGTCAACATTTGAGTCTAAAACCAGCTGTCTGTGGGCAAGCAGGCCTGTGCCTCTACAGAGTGAGCCTGGTGAAATCCTGTCTCATAGTGTCTTGTGTTTGCCTCAGCAGTCCTACAAAAATCATTTACCTCTGTGTGTGTGTGTGTGTGTGTGTGTGTGTGTGTGGTGTGTGTGGGTGTGTACATGCACTCACACAATGTATGTGTGGATGGGTGTGTACTTGGTGTGAGGGTATGGTGTCTGTGTTGTGTGCTGTGTATGTGTGGTATATGTGCGTGTGTGCATGTACTCACACAGTGTATGTGTGGGTGTATATGTATTTGGTGTGTGTGGTATGCTATGTGTGTGTATGTAGTGTGTTGTATGTGGTATGTATGTGATGTGTATGTGTGTGTGGGATGGTGGTGTATGGGTGTGTGTGTGTGATTGTGTGTGTGTGTGTGTGGTGTGTGTGGTGTGGTGTGTGTGTGGTGTGGTGTGTGTGTGGTGTGGTGTGTGTGTGTGTGTGGTGTGGTGTGGTGTGTGTGTGGTGTGGTGTGTGTGTGTGTTGTCCTCTTGAACTTTATTTTTTTGGAACAAGGTCTCTCACTGGGACCTGTGGCTTCCCAGTTAAGTGCTGATCAGGGAGCCCCAGAGACTTAACTACTTTTTCTTTCTCAGTACTTGGATTACAAGCCCATGATGCTGCCCTTGGCTTTTGTTGTTGTTTTGGTTTTTGGTAGCCTAGGTTGGCCTCAAACCCACTATGTAGCCCAGGCTGGTCTTGAACTCCTGAGCCTCTTGCGTATGTAGGTTCTAGGAATGTAGGAACTAGAAATCAAAGGCAGGTCCTTGTGCTTCCAGGGCAAACACTTTAATGACTGGACTCTCCTCAACCCGCCCTTACCTTAGCTGCTGAGATGCCAGAGCCAGGGCTCTGTGTTTTCATGCTTCCTGACAGCTGAGGTGTCACTGGACAGTGCTGGGATGTGACTTCTCCCTGGGGTCCTGAGTCCATGATCCCCACGCTCAAAGGTAGCTTATCTCCTGACAGCTGGGTCTTACACCAGCACAGTTAATTTGCTGCTGCTCCTTAAGAATGACAGCGACTTGAACCAAGCAATTAGGATGAAAAAGGGGCCCAGCTGCTTGGGGCCAGAAGAAAATAAACAGACTGGTTCTGTGTGTACTCCACCGCCAAGAGGAGCAATCCTTCACTGGTGATTAGCCTTTCCAACCACAGCCTCTTCTGGGGAGGAAGACGAGCGTGGCTGCTGTTCTCAGATCCCACTCCTCCCGAAGCGTACAGGTCATCCTTGCCTCATGCATCTTCTCTGCCTTTACAAGCCCACTCAACCCTCACTGCCCTACCAGAAACTCCTCTGAAATCTGAGGCTTGCTATGTACCTCCCGCTGGGGTTTTTCTATTGGTCTATTGACTCATCATCTGGCTGTTCTGTTAGAAGACGTCATTAAACCCTCTCCATTCATCTAACAGATGGTATACATCTTTGCTACATTGTAGACACTGTTCCTGGTACTAGTGATACATCAGTAAATAACATAAACAAAAGCTTCTGCCCTTGGGCTGGGAACACAGCCCAGGGGTAAGGTGCTAGCTCAGCATGCACAAAGCCCTAGGATCAAACCCTAGCAGCATGAGTTAGGATCCCTGCTCTCATACAGTTCAAATTTTAGCAAGGAGCAAAAAAAAACAGGTAAAAATACAGCAGAGAAGATGATGTTAAATTCGATAGAGGAAAACAAACAGTGACTGGAGAGAGAACGCAGCAGTCAAGAGAACACATTGCTCTTGCAGAGAACCACATTTGGTGTGAGAGTGTGTGTGTGTGTGTGTGTGTGTGTGTGTGTGTGTGTGTGTGTGTTCTATTATTGTGAAGAGACACCATGACCATGGCAACTCTTATAAAAGAGAGCATTTAACCGGGGCTGGCTTACAGTTTTAAAGGTTTAACCCATTATCATCATGGCAGGAGCATGGTGGCACACAATGGGAAGTGTTGGAGAACTAGCTGAGAGTTCCACATCTGGACCTGCAGGGAGCAGGAAGAGAGAGAGAGAGAGCCGATGGGCTTGGCTTGGGCTTTTGAAACCTCAAGGCCAACCCCAAGCAACATACTTCCTCCAACACCCACTCTGAAGGCTACGTCCACTTCATCATGGGCACTCCCAGATGACTAAACATCCAAACATATGAGCCTCTGAGGGCCACTCTGATTCAGACCACCACAGTGTACCTGTGTGCACATATGTGTGCAGGAAAGTGTTTGTGTGTGTGTGGGTTTAAGTGTGCTTATACACATTTGAGTGTGCTTGTCCATAGGCCAGAAGACAGTTGTTCTTTCTTAAACACCATCTGTATACCTTTTTTTTTTTTTCCTGATAAAGGGTCTCTCCTTGGCCTGGAACTCTCTAGCTAGGCAAGGCTGGCTGGCCAGGGAGCTCCACGGACTTCAACATCTCTGCCTGGTCAGTGCTGGATTCCAAGCCTATGGTTCCACACCCAGATTTTTAAGGTAGATGCTGGGGGTTAAATTCAAGCCCCTGTGCTTCAAAGGCAAACACTTTACCAAGTGAGCTATCTACAGCCCCTCTCATTACCTTTCTTTGTTGCTAGATTTTTTTATTTTAACATAGGTGCTTGAGACTAAATTTAGGGCCTGCCATTTGCAAAGCAAGCACTTTACCAACTGGGATATCTCCTTAGTGTTGCTTACATTTTTTTATTTTTTATTTTTATTTTTGAGATAGTGTCTATGTAGCCATGGCTGCCTGGGAACTTGCTATGTAGAGATCCACCTTCCCTGCCTCCTAAGTGCTGGGGTTAAAGGTGTGCACCACCGCACCTGGCTCTTGCTTAAAATTCTCAAACACTTAAATAAGTCAACTTTGAGAAAACCGTATGAACATCGGATGCTCATGGCTGCACATAAAGACACTTCTAAAAGAAGGTGCCGCTCTCGATGAGCAACCAAGTGTAGAGAGCCAGTCCAGCAGGCCCATGAGAGCCAAACCTAGCATTCATAGAGTTGAGAAGGAGCCCATGCGCTGACAGACCTTTGTTACAAATGACATGTGTTCAGTATTGGTCAGGAGGTGTGATCAAAGAGGCAGTGCTCTGGCTGCTAGAGAAAACGCTCCATCACCTGGGACTGGAGCCAAAGGAGGACAGTGGGTCCTTAACACCATCACTCGGGGCGTGGCTGAAGAAATGAATGTAATCACGGTTTGCCTAGAATTCACAGGATACGAATGTCGGAGTTTATTGTAATTCATCAGACTAGACTATTACAAAGGCTAGAAGATTCCACGCTCCCAAAGGCAACTTATTTCAAGTTTGGAATACACAACAGGGAAGAGGTAGCAAGCGATGGCCCAGCACCAGGCTCCATGCCCAGGAAGTATCATGCCAGTGTTGTGTTCTCTACTTCTGAAGCCAGGGTTTTCTATGAGCCTTGAGTCCTGAAGGATGCAGGCTATACCAGACCGCTAAGAGACATCTGCCTGAGACATGGCCAGGCTGCAGGGCTGAAGCAGGCATCGGTAACAGAAGCTGGGTCTGGGTATTGCTTTTGAGACAAGAGCTGATTGACAGCACGTGTCACTAGAAGACCCCTAACTAGGTCTTGTAAGACATCATTTCATTCCGCAGGCAAGGAGGTGCCTGGTCCAAAAGTATTGGGCCTGTAGACCTACTATCTGCAAACACAGGATGTCACAGACATCAATGAGGGATGCTGGCAGCCAGGTCAGGAAAACAGGAGCTGGCTCAGCCAATCCTGCAGAGAGGAGGTGAGTATGGAGATGACAAACAGGAAGAGGGAAAGCACTACAGGCTCAGGGAACGGGCACAGCAGAGATTACAAGAGAGACGAAGCCTGTGGCACATCTAGGAAGAAATGCCCTGAGATCGGCAAGGCTACCCTCCATACACCTTATGTAACCTGAAGTCAGGAGATGAACCGTCTACTGTTATAGTGATAACGAAAAAGATAGGTCAAGGTTACACCCGGGTCTCCCTTTCCATTCCCGTCCTTAAAGCTACTGTAGGGAAACCTTGTTTCCTCCCACCTTCTTGCTTCAGGCTCAGCTGAGTTTCATTTGCTACAATTAAGTCCAGCCTCACTGCTGAAATGCCTCCACCTTCTGTTCTGCTTGAAACAACGCTGGAGCTTACCCAGACCCTGTCGGGTCCAGTCTTTCCCCTCTCTCTTCTTGGACTGCTCAGACTCTGATCCAAAGCCGCTCTTCCAGGCTGACTGTTTCAGTACTCTTATTGCACCGTGTGTTGTTTTGCTTTTTAAAATCAGCATGTTGCTGTCAGTCTGTGGGTGGACGCAATTATGTGTAGGCATGTTTTATCATCCTGACCTTTGTATTAAGAAAGCTGGTATCGGCTCCACGCTTTCTGTGCCCCAGCTGACAACTACAGCCCAACGTTGTATTGGTGCCTTGTGCCTGCTAATTAGCAGTTTGGTTTAAACATTTCAACCCACTTCTAGCTATAGCTTGTATCCGACTACAAGTCTGGATTGTCCAAATTGTGACCTCACCCCTTTCCCTGAGATTGTGACCCACCAGCTCTCAACAGAGCCCGAGTGATTTGAGGACCCAGGCGCCTGCATTGTTCAGGGCTTCGTGGTCATCCGCACCACCAGAAAGCAAACCTGAATGTCTCAAATACGGAAAAAGGAGTCCCCAAGAGCTCTCCAATCCAGGCCCACACAGCCAAGGTTCACGAGGACGCAGCCAAGGCTCAAGGAGATTCGTGTGTCTTCTGAGGTCATTCCAAGCTCACAACTCTGGCAGCGCAGTGGCCACAGGTCCAGTAGTGCCAGGAGGCAGTCGCAGAAGAAAGGTCTGTAAAGAGCCAGGCCGAGGAAACCCAGCCTTTTCCCTGAGCAGCCTCCAGGTGCCATCTTCAATGGCATAGACTAACGTGGATACACGGTTGACGGTATAAACGGTGTCCCCACGCACTACGGACGTGAAGAGTGCTCCCTTGCTGTTGACAAATTGGCCAGGTAGCGATGTCCACTGTCCTGTGACCAGGTTGAGGCAATCGATGGCACAGTGCAGGAAATCATCGGAAGGTCCATTCCGTACTACATAGAGACTGTCGCGATGAGCAACCATAAAGTGGCCGTAACTCTGCGAACGGCACAGTTCAGCCACCGGCAGCCACTTGTCCATCTGCACCACGTACTCCACCACGGCAGTGACATCTGCCGGCCTCCACAGGCACACGAAGAGGCGGCCACGCGCCTGGGCGCAGGGCACCCCTGTAGCTGGCTGTGGCAAGTCCGCCACGAAGCTCCAGCAGCCTGTGGCCGGGTCATAGCACTCCACGGAGCTCATGGGTGTCCTCTGGAATTCGCCACCAATGGCATAGAGGCGACCTTCGAAGCCAGCCAGCGCCATATCATAGCGCGGTTGGTGCGGGCTGGGGAACTCGCACCAGGTGCCACCTTCCGGGTCGTAACAGAAGCCCAGCTCCACCACCTCCTTGCTGGCGCCACACACGCCACCCACGATGTACAGCTTGTTGCCCAGGGTGGCCACACCCGCCAGAAGTGTGCTGGCCTCCAGGGGCAGCGCGGCCAGCGTGCGCCACGCGTCGTCCTCCTCGTCCAGGAAACACATGGTGCGCGACGCGTCCTCCAGGAAGCCGGGTGTGGGCGTGTGCGTGCTCACCGCCACGTAGGTGCTGGGGCGCAGCGCCGCCACGTAGGCTCGGGCCTCGGGCAGCTCCAGCTGCGCCACCAGTTCGTGCGATCCGTCGCGGATGAAGAGCGCGGCGCTGTGGAGCACGTCGTGCAGGCCGAAGGCGGCGGCCGCGTCGCACAGCAGCGAGCAGTTGTCCGACGTGACGCTGTGCTCCAGGAAGCGTGCGAGCGCGGGCGCCTGCAGGAACGCGGCGCACTCCACCGCCTGCAGCAGCTCGTCGTCCGCCGCCAGCGCCGGCCGCTCTCCGCGCAGCACCCGCAGCGCCGTGCGGAAGCCCGCAGCGCTCAGCGCGCCCAGGCGCACCTCGGCGGCGCGCGCCTCCCGCATGCCAGAGCGGAAGAGCCCACGGAAGAAGCCGCAGTGCTCCACCAGCAGCGACTGCTCCGCCTGGAAGAGCTGGCCGTCCACCCACACCTGCACCGGGACCTCGGGGCCTGGGGACATGATGAGCTAGAGGGGGCGGAGGCTGCCGCCTGGAGGGCCTAGATTTGCCTGGGTCCACTGACTCTGGGGCTACCCCGGGGCGGGGAGGAAAAAAACAATTTCCCTGGGGGTTATAAATACCTTCCTGGCTAAAGATAGGACCTGCTCATGTGATGTGGCCCGCAGGCTTGGATAGCCTCCGGGCCCAGAGGGCATCTGGACACCTGTGTGGTCATTCAGTTCTGTTAAGAGACTAGTGACAGGGCCGAAGAGATGGTTCAACAGGTTCTTGCCTAGAAGCCTGGTTGGCCTGGGTTCAACCTGGAACCCACATAAAGGTGGAAGGAGGAAACCCCCTCCGCAAAGTTGTCCTCTGACCTCTGTATTCACGCTTGTGGCATTCATCCCACCTCCACAGAGACTCAGATAAACTTTCTTTTTAAAAGGAAATAAATAGTGACGATACTAACTATATACTGAATACCCACTGCATGCTGAGCCCTGCAGGCCTGATTGTAAAGATATCCTATTTAACTGGCACCATACCCAAGCTGTGTGGCCCTTATATAACACATGTACCTCGGCTCTGTTTCCTTATCTTTAAAATAGGGTAAATGAAAACATCTATATACAGTATTGGCACAAATTCCATAAGGTGTTCTGACTGAAGCCTAGAGAGTTTATATGACTAAGGTCTTTCCGATGAGGACAAGTGTTCATCAGCTCAAAGGAATGGAGAAGACAGGCTGAAGGAAGAAACCAAAGAGGAGCAAACTGAATGGTTAGCCTAGAGTTCTAAGACACATCCCTGCTCATGCTTGCTGGATAATCCGATCAATACCCCACTCACATTTTGCCTGCATGTATGTAAGTGCATCACAGGCATGCTGGAAGTCGGTCTCAGATTCCTTGGAAGTGGGATTATGGGAATGGAGCCCTGTCGTCTGGATGAAGAGCAAGGGCTTGCTCTTAATGTTGAGTGGTCTCCACAGTCGCGTCGCAACCTCTTTTCTAGCCCTTTACTCTCATGTAACAGAGCATCCAGTAAGCCCCAGTAGGTGGAGTGAAAGTGGAAAGCTGATGTTTGGGTTCCACTTGCCTGACCCCTCTGTGACTGTCACCGTGGATGAAGAAAAGCGCAGGTGCTGGGCGGATAGTATACTTGTGGATGGGAAAGCCTCCTTCAGACAATAATGGCTCCACTTCAATCTCACCGTGATACGTACTCTAACTCCTAATCCTTGCAGCATTCACGAGTCGTTACTATGGCCCTCCCCCCAATATCCTTGGTGAATAGACAATCTCCACTTAACTTCTTACAGCAACACTGTGATCTGAATTTCTCCTCTAGACAGGGTCTGGTATATCCTTGGCTGGCTCCAAATTTGCTGTGTAGTAAGGATGACCCTGAACTTCCAGCCTCCATCTCCCAAGTTCATGTACCACTATGCCCAGTTTATGTGATGCTGGGGTTGAACCCAGAGCTTTGTGCATGCTAAACAAGGACTCTGCTTACTGATTCACACTGTAGCCCTAAACTAGATGCTGTTAACACCCCCCTTTGATTAAAGAGACTAAACTAAGGGAGGGTTTAGCCCATGACCAGCAGGTGGCAGATTTAAGGCCAGAATGCAGCCAGTTTGTGTGTGTGCCCTTAACCATGCTGCCCTGTTCCCTTCTGTGCAGAGTTCAGGGCAGTTGGAAGGAACCTAAGGTTCATAAATTCCCAAGAAGACCAGGTGAAAGTGTAAGAAAAAGCCCTGCCCAAGATCTTGCGGCGCAGGACAGACAGCCCCAGGCCCTCCTGCAGTCCTGTCCAAGGCACTTTTCCAATTGTGCATGGCTTTCCAGGTTGACCATCTGATACTTGGTCCCAAGATGTCAGATGGAAAGGAGTTTGATAATTGCCTTCTCCTTCCATTACGCTCTGAAGATGAGAGAACTGAGGACCAGACTTTGATAGGATGGTGTATCTGGGAGATGTTCACCTTGGTCCTCGCTTGTGGGGTGGAACAGCTATCCATTACCAAAAAGGCAGTAGGAGTAAAGTAGGAGAGCCCTCCTCCCCTTCAGGACACAGACACAGACCCCACAGATAAATTTGCAGACCCACAGCAAATGTGCTCTTAAGGCATGCCCTAGTTCATCCCATCAAAACAGGCCTGGGGTGTGGGGACCACTTGTGTGAGCCTGGGAAGCCAGAGGCCTTGAAGACACTGCCAGAAATATCTCAGATGCTCTGCCCCAGGGACCAGGCAGGAAGAAGGGAAGGAGATGGGGGTGGGGTGGGCAGAAATCCCATGAGTACTATCCCAGGCCCTCTGCCAGTGTCTCTCCTTCCGTGAGACCAGACATTGGCTGGAAGAGTCCAGAATGTTCCAGGCAATAGGTATGACAATCCTTTCTTGGGGGTAAGTGGAAGTTGTAGTGTCAGGTCTTTACCTGTGTCCTTGTTAGGTCTTAGTGACAGGGAGAGTGTCTGAGAGGCTTCCAGAAGAAGGGTTTTTTTTCCTCAGTGTGGGACCTGACAGAACTATCTACTGGCCCTATAGGCTACTCCCTCCCTAGACTGGCATAATCTCTCTACCTGCCTAGCCTTGCCTCAGAAGGGAGAGGGGCTAGAGAAGGCAGGTTGTCAGAACAGGGCTGCTGCATAGTTGCCATCAGCTAGCCCGTTCCTGTTCCTGACACCTAACAGAAGCCAGACAGAGCCAAATAGAACCACCACAGGCCTCTCCTAAGAGCAGGAGTTGAAAATCACAAAATTCTCCTAGACTGAAGTTTACCCTCCAATCTATTTCCCATGTCCACCCCCAGTCAAGATCTCTTGAGTGGGTGAAAATATGTACACACCCTGTTTACACCTTCCACAGCCTGGTGATGGGGAGGGGTCTACATAGGGTTGAGATCACAGTTCTGCATCTGAGCTGAGGCTTTGCCCTTTGATCCCACCCTCAGGGCCCCAGCTGGCGGTGTGTACAGCTGGGAGTTTCCTCCTCCCAGATGCTGAGTGGCCCTCTGGGAGATGGAGAGGACAAGGAACTGTCTTGGCTGTGGGCAGCCCACAGAGTTCCCAGGCCCTGCCTGACCCTTGCCTGACCTCTAACAAACCCCCCTCTCCACTTTGCACTCCCCACACTGAGAGAGATGGGGGTAGGGACAAAAGGCAGGCAGGCATCAGGCTCTGAGCCTTGGAGGAGCACCGACCCAAACCCTATTCATATCTGCAGTTACATGGTCAGCACCCAGTAGGGTCTTTCTCTTTTTTAATTAAAAAAAACTTTTAAAAGATGTGTTTATTTAATTTTTATGTGTATGAATGTTTTGCCTGCGTGTATATATGTACACCATGTGAATGTCTGGTGCCTGCAGAGGCCAGGTGTCAAATTCCCTAGGACTGGTGTTATGAGTGATTGTGAGCCAGCAGGTGGGTGATGGGAACCAAAACTGTATCTTCTACAAGAGTAATAAGTGTTCTTAATTGCTAAGCCACCCCTCTAGCAGGGTCTATTCAGTGGAACCCTGAGCCCCAATCTACTGGAATCCCTAGTGAGCCAAGGGAAATCCAGCTTCTGTCCCAGAAGAGCGTGGTCTGATGGAGGAGACATAACTCTTGTCTTTGGAGGAAACACCCTCTGGTTTTGATGGTGGAGTCTCTTTCCAGTCATAGTGAAGACAGTACACAGGGCAGAGAACACCTTGCAGCTCCTGGAGTTGGGAAAAGGATGCTTGCCTGGACTTTGATGCTATGTGACCACCAGTTTGCCAAAGCTCAGCCTCTCCAGGCCTCCGTTCCACAGCTGTGAAATGGGATTTGCAAATGATTTATGATTTCTAGGGTTCAACTCTAAGGTTTTGATATTGTGATACATCACAGAACAATGGAAGGCATGTTGTGCTGTGACCCGGGAGAAGGTGTGATAGACATCCCCAAAGCTTAGCTTTACGTGCAGTTGCTTGTGGGTGTCTTGGCACCAGGAAAGACTTACATACAGGCCCTGCATTCCTCCCTGTTCATTCCTTACCTACTTTGTACATCTATTGAACACTGATTGCATGCCCCTCGTTAGTCCCAGCAACATAAACTCCACATTTTGGCTGTCTGAAGTCCTCTATAAGAGCTTTGATTGAGGGAGCTAGACAGGAAGAGTTGAGCTACTTTCCTGAAAGAAATAGCCTCTCTCTCTCTCTCTCTCTCTCTCTCTCTCTCTCTCTTTCTCTTTCTCTCTCTCTGGAGTTGGTTTTTTGAGACAGGGTTTCTCTGTATAGCCTTAGTTGTCCTAGAACTCACTCTGTAGACCAGGCTGGCCTCGAACTTAGAAATCCACCTGCCTCTGCCTCCCAAGTGCTAGGATTAAGGGCCTGCGCCACCACCGCCCGGCTAATAGCCTCTCTCTTGATCGAACTGTCTCCTTCTTTCTGAGACAGGCTCTGACATAGTGCAGGCTTCTCCTGATCATGTAGGAGAGAATGAATTTGAACTGATCCTCCTGCCTCCAACTCACAACAGCTGGAATTAGAGGCCTGTACCATTAGTCACTCTAGTGTATTTGATGCTGGGTGGGGAATTGATTCCAGGGCTTTGTGTGAACTGAGCCCCAAGCCCAAGAAAGACTCTAAGCAACTCCTCCCACCTCACACAAACTCAGAAGTGGCAAAACTCTCATCTGCTGGACTTGTGCTGGCTCCACCTTGCTCTCTCCAGCACTTCTGCAATGAGACAAGTTTTCTCCCCATGGACCCCATCTGGAATGTCTGCACAGGATTGTAGCCAGTCCAGGGATGTGGCTACAACCTGGCTCCTACTTTTTCAACTCCTACAACTCAGAGGAAAACACCTTATACATCAGCTGTTCAAGCAAGTCTGGTCTGAGGTATGATGTACACAAATGCCTCTGGTATCTCACAAGCTTTATAACGGCTGGTTTACTGTGAATCCCTCAACAGCTAGACCAAGTCAGAACTTACATCCTGTCCATTGCTTGCTTATGAGGGACGCAGCCATCCTGTTTATACCCTGGACTCTCTGCGTGCTGGCCACCATGTTTTTTATTTTTTTCCTGGTTGGTGTAACAGGGCCCCCCAGAACTTAGAAAGGCCCCAGATCTTAACAGAACTGACTCCACAATGGAAGTACCATTCGGGCCACAAAATACAGCTCATACACAGCACCACCTGCCAAAACAAAAACAAAGACCTGATCCATCAAGCACCATGGTCCTGGGAAAGTCTCTAACTGCTTTTCTGGCTTCTGTAGTTCTGATTCTGGATAACTGTCTGGCTACAAAAAAAGGATTTTGTGCTTAAAAGCTTACCCCGAGAAAGGCCCAAGGCTACACTGGGATCCCAAACACCCAGCTGGCTAACTAATAAAGACTTTATATTGGCTTAACAGCTATCCCAGCAGGTGGATTCCCCCATGACAGTGGGTGAATGGGTCATCAGCTCACCATTGTGGGGCAGAAATGGGATGGAGCTAGCATTTCCTTCCACACTCCAGCACGAGCGTTTTTCTAGAATACAGGTCTTCAGGGTTCTAGAATTTACTCAGTCTTGCCAAAATCACATCCCAAAAATTTGTATTTATTTGACCATTGGTATTTATAGATAGGAACACCAAAACCCGAAGAAGTGGGTAATTTGCCCAAAATTACCTCAGCAACTAAGTTCTTGTGCCCTTTCTCCAGTGTAACCAGATCTATCTGAGACCCCAGGGAATGACCCTACTTCACCAACCTTAACACCAAGCTCAGAACTACTGTTCACTCTAGAACATAGAAGACATATTCAACTTTTTACTCCTGTCAGGGAGAAAAAGTAATCCAGGATGGAGTAGATTTCTGGAAGTCAATCAATTATATATAACGAGTTTTGATGTGACATTTTCACACATCCATCTAATGTACTTTGATTATATCCATTGTTCCATACTCCCTCTCATGTCCCTACCACTCACTTATTTCCTTCCTCTTCCCCAATTACCTTCCTTTCAATTGTCATATCTTTCGATTAATTTTTGACGACCCAGTGAGCTCGATTAGGATTACTTACAGGAGTAAGTGGGTGACGTGTTTTATGCTTGATTTGAGACAGTCTCACAAGTAACTCAAGCTATCCTGGAATTCACTAGGTAGCCCAGGCTGGCCTCCAATGCGCCACTGCTGCAACCCTCCCTCTGCTTCCCAAATGCTGGGTCATGAAGTCTTAGCAAGACGCACAAATCCTTTGTCCCAGGAGCCTGAGTTCTGCAGTGATGCTACTGGGAGTCGCCCACGCAAAACACAGACGTAGAGTGCTGAGGCTGAGCTGGTTGTGGTCTAAAGCAAAAGTGACACAGAGACCAACCAGTAGGCTGGGAGCGCAATCCTGGTGGCAGAGAGCTCTGGAGAGGGCTTTTAAAAGGTGTTTGGAGCACGGAGGCCACGCCCCGGCCACGCCCAGGCCACGCCCCTCCTCCCGCGGGCGGGCACCGCTGGGTCGGCCCGAGGGTGACTGGGGGCGTGCAACTAGCAGCCCATCGGGCCGGAGACCGGCGTGGCCATCTGCAGCTTCGCCATGTCGTCGGTGTTCGGCAAGCCCCGAGCTGGCAGTGGGCCGCACAGCCTGCCCCTGGAAGTTAACCTGGCTATCCTTGGGCGCCGCGGAGCGGGCAAGTCTGGTGAGTGGCGTGGAGCGCGGAGGATGAGGGCAGCTTCATCCACCAGCTCCCGGGGACTTGCTTCCCTCGGTGGTTGGGTGAGTCCCTAAGACTTTGCCTTTTGCCTCAGTTTCCCTCTTGCTTCTCCGTCGCTTTTGTTTATCTTTAGCTGCTCGCCTGGCTCTTCCCCTGCCTCTGTTCTCGGTGCCAGTGACTCCTGTCCCCCACGAAACACTCTCTTTGTGTTTCTCTTAGGTCCTCTACTCATCTCCATCCCTGGGACCAGCGGCCAAATTTCATCAGCTGACACTAACGAGACCTGTTGGCGCTGGTCTCCAGCCCCGGGTCCCCTTTGAATTTAGTGGCATTCTTGCTACTCGTTGATCTGTGCTGTCCACCCCTCAACACCCCCTCCAAGAAACTTAGTAGCAGTCAGTAGAGATTAGAATTTCTCAGTCTTGGGCCACTCCTCCGCTGCCAACCCTTGGGACTCTGAAACAGACTATTCTTATCAAATGTATTTGTTTCAAGCCAGACCCCTCTTGACTTTCTGGAAGAAAACAGGAGTCCCAGGTGCCAGGAACTTGTCCTTGGGAAACCTTAATCTTGGGCTACTTCTGAGATAATTTCTGTCAACCCTGAACCTTCATCACTTCTAAAAGCCATCACAGAGACCCCCAAAGAAGTGTTTACCCTGCTCTCTGACACTTATTAAAGACACAATAAGCTGTAGATGAGTCTTCAGAAGGGGCTCCTCTGGCTGCCCAGTTCCAGCCCACAGTGAATGGCCACAAAGCCTGTGAGCTATGGTTTTCCTTCTCCTCCTTTCTGTGAGATTCCCTGGGGAACGTGGAAGCCAGCACCCCTGGTTCAGAAGTGGAACCCAGAACAAGGTTTTCCTTTGAAAACCAGCCTGTTCACAGTGACTCGGCCAACAGTCAGCTAGTGACTACATGGATAAAGGAATTCTTTTTTTAGTTTTGATCCCGTCTCATGTAGCACAGGCTGTCCCAGAACTCGTGATGAAGTCAAGGATAGCCCTATATTCCTGAATCTTCTGCCTTCCTTTTCCAAGTGCTGGGTTTGTAAATGTGCACCACCATTCTTGGTACTGGTAAACCTGGGGATGGAACCCAGGGCTTCACGCGTGGTAGGCAAGCACTCCAACAACTGGGTAACATTTTCAGCGCCAGATAGTTTAAAATATGTATTCCCTGGCTAGTAGTTTGCCAAAGGGCAGTGTTAGGAATCCTTCGAATCTTAAGTTTATTTTTGATCCTATCAAGAGCGTAATATATTTGGCTGACTCTTGCCTGTATGTGCTGAGCTCTGAACAGAAGCAATCCTGTCAGTTCACACTACAAGGGAAAAAGAACTACTTTTTCAAGTCTTACATTTTCAAGAGCTAACCAAGAGGGTTGTGGAAGTCCCACCGAGAGCCAAACCCCAAGGTGTAGAGGACCCAGACTAGAGTGTGTGTACTTGGGACATCGTCTGTCCATCATGGACCTAGTCTGGAAACTCATGTCCTGGGGCAGAGGTGGGGGGATCGACTCTTCCGGGCAATTGCCAGTCCAGTCTTCATTTACTGCAGTGGTTGTCAACCTTCCTGATTCTGCAGCCCTAATACAGTTCCTCATGACCTCCAGCCATAAAATTATTTTTGTTTCTACTTCATTACTGTAATTTCGCTACTGCTATGGATCATAATGTAAATATCTGTGCTTTCTGTGGAAGGGTTGTTTGACTTCCAAAGGGGTCGCGACCCACAGGTTGAGAACCACTGGCTTACTGTCTCTACCCTGTAGCCAAAGCTGGAATAAATGTCCCCATACTAAAAAAAGAAAAATCAGTGAGACCTGTCCAAGGGTGGGAGATGTGTACGCTGAGTTGGTGGACTCACCAGATTTCAGGATAACTAGACGTATGGTCTTGACCCTGGGTTTGGTTGTTCACAGATACTCTTAGACATGCCTCTTATAGACTTTCATGCTCACAGAAATTTTTAGAAACTAATCCCAGGTTACGTACAGTTAATGGGGCTTGGCACCTTATTCCTATGCTTTCTGAGCCAATTCCTCTGCTCTGCAGCCTGGGGCCTTTGGAGAGCCAAGCTTGGTGTCAGGAGAGACCACAGAGGTCAGTTGGGTCTTCATATAGTGACAGGGACAGTTACCTCAGCTGCAGATGCAGCAGAAGCCTGAGCCTACCTCTTTCTTCTTGCAGCCCTGACTGTGAAGTTTCTCACCAAGAGATTTATCAGCGAATATGATCCCAATCTGGGTAAGAAGCATCTCTTCCCCGGGCTTCTTGCTGCCTGGGCCCCACCTGGATGGTCCCCCGGGAGCTCCCCGTGGGTGGGCCCCCCGGGAGCTCCCCATGGGTGGGCCCTGAGCAGCCTTGTGGATCTTAGGGGAGAAGAGAAGGATTCCTGAGATGATTCAGTGCACACCAGACAACCGGGGGGCTAGTCCAGCTCAAAGAACTGTTTGCCCTAAACCATGTGGTGCAACGAGACTTTAGAAGAATGTTTTTCTTAAATAGCAGAATGTCCACATCCAAATGGGCACAGTTACTCAAAATGTTCACTCAGTGTTCTTCCCGGGTCAGCCAGACATACTATTTAAGGGACTCTCTATTGGTGCTGGACATTCTTTGAACCAGGAAGAATTTGTTTTGTTTTAGAATTTTAAATTTATTGTAATATATATATATATATATATATATATATATATATATATATATGTTTTGGTTGCATGTATGTCTGTGCACCATGTGTGTGCCTGATACCAACAGAGTTCAGAAGAGGGCACTGGATCCCCTGGAGTGACAGATGGTTGTGAACCACCGTGTGGGTGCTGGGAATGGAACCTGAGTCTTCTGCAAGAGTAACAAGTGTTCTCAACCACTGAAACATTTGTCCATCCCTTCCTGCACTTAGCTGTATAGAGCTAAGTTTGGATGTTGGCTCTGACATTTACTGGCTGGGTAACTTTGAGACAGTCACTTAACCTCTCTGAGCTACTATTTTCTCGTCTGCCAGAGGAGCTTAGGTATGGATAGCTATAACAGAATTGCTTGAGGTTTAAAGAAATGGTGCGTGTTGGGCTAGTGCGTGACCCCAAGCAGACTCTCAGAGAGAATTTACTTCTCCTCAGATGGCTTCTCACACATACTGCCCAGGGTCCCTCACATTCATCAGACCTGGGCTGTGAAACTTATTTTTAGCAGAAGGATCGTGCCCTAAAATAAACCCTAATACCCTAATGGGACCCTGATATCCAAGACAGACAAAATTAGAATCTGGTCAGCACCAAAACCACTTCTAGCTCATATTTATAACACTTTTATTTGTAAACTGTCCTGAGGACAACAAAATGTCTGAAAGAGCTTAGCTTTTTGAAAATGATGTTGTTTCCTCATTCATTAAAATCAAATAAAGTGTTGGTGCCCCAAGGCAGACCCCCACCGCCACCCCCATCCCCTGAAGGATGCACAGGACTCTGGGTCACAAGATAAGGCCCCATTCTGCAGCGTTGCCTCCAACAGGCCAGCAGTTCATGCTAGACTAGAATACAGAGGAGGAAGAGAGCACTCAGAGCTACAGCCACCGTTTTTATTCTGAGACTGGTTGTCATGTAGCTCGAGCTAGCCTTTAAACTGTCAGTGTGGCTAAGGATGACCTTGAGTTTCTGATCCTCCTGCGTCCACGTAAGTGCTGGTGTGTGCTGCCTTGCCTGGTTGGTTCTGTGCTGCTGACTGAACCCAAGGCTTTGTGCACGCTCCAGCAGCTGAGCTGCACCACCAGCCCCTGTATTTACCTTTTCCTCACCACTCATTTCTAGCATCTCCTCTTCCCTGCTCTCCACCCACACCCTTCCACGGGATCCACGGGATCCACGGGATCCCATCAGATGATTCTGGTACAGTGGTGATTTGAGCTTCCTGGTTGAGCAATTTTGGAATTCTGACCTGATGATGGAACATGTGGTCAGACTGTCTGAGGTGGTGGGGGGGGGGGGGCAGACAGCAGCCTATCATGTTTAATCACCTCAGTCTTTGGCCTCTTGTTCTCCTGAGATCCTGTTAGCTGGAAGGTAACTGCTCCTAGTTCAAACACCTCAGTAGGCCAGACTAGGAGACCCAAGCCTCTCCTATGGAGAGAAGTCTGGACGTACAAGAAGACGGTGTGCCTCACAAACAGTGCTAAAACAGCTCTTTAGCCTTTTGCAGGGTCTCCCAGGAGCCTGAGCACTCATTGGGGACTCTCTGAGGTGGAATGCCATCCCCATTTTCAGCCTGTTATGTGGTATTAGCTATAGCTTAGACAGTCTGTCCCATGGATTGAATTGTTTTTTGAATTCTGTTTCAAAGAATTACTATCAGCCAGGCTGTGGTGACTCACACCTTTAAGTCCAGCACTCAGGAGGCAGAGAGAAGTGGATCTCTGTTAGTTTGAAGCCAGATTGGTCTACAGAATGAGTTCCAGGACAGCCAGGGCTACCCAGAGAAACCCTGTCTCAAACAAACAAACAAGCAAGCAAGCAAACAAACAAACCCTAACTAAACAAAAAGAACTATTATCATCTCCATTTTCTAAGAAAGAAACTGAGGCACAGTGGACTCAGTGAATCTCCTAACATCAGAGCCACCTCAGGTTCAAAGGAAGGAGAAGTTTCTCCACTTCCTGAGAACTAAAGTTATGGATCCAGAAGTGGAGATGTGTGGGGTCCTGGGCTCTCTGAGCCTCAGTTTCCCCATATAGAGGCTGAGACTGGACTATCTGTGTTCAAGTTGTGTCTCATGGGTTGTGGCTGGAGCTGCTAGGAGCTGGAGACTCTGCATAGAAGGTGTTTGCCTGTGCTCTGCCCTGGGTGGGCAAGGGGCTCCAGTGAATATTCTTTCCTGGCTCCTACAGGGACAATGCCAACTTCTTACTTCATCTGCCTTCATCTTCTTCCTGCAAGGACAAGGATCCTCATCGTGTCTGAGGTGCCACCTGATGTACAACCATACACACCTTCTTTGATGCCTTTTGTAAAATTACTATTTTAAAGACATTGAAGTCCCCAAGGTCAAGATAGTCTCTACACCACTATACCTGCCTAGGTGAAAATCTGCCGTTCCAGCTCCTGAGGCCAGTCAACGGATGGCCTGAGGCGTCGTCCAACCTGCATATCTCCACAATTCTTTAGAACCCCTACTAAATAGGACACTTCATGTCAGACATAGTTGGAAGACCATCAGATCCATCAATAGTCAGGGAACAAGGGAGTCACAGTGGAAAGGCAGCCCAGAAGTCCTAAATTCAAGTCCCCCACACACACCTCATTAGTGGAATTAAATTAATTCAGTGTGTCTACCAAACATGCTAGGAAAGCCTTCTACATTTGACTTGTATCCCAGCCCCCCACCCCACCCCAGTTTTACAACAGGGTCTCACTACACTGCTCAGACTTGTCTTGAACTCATTCTGTAGCCCAGGCGAGGCTTGACTTTACAATCCTCCTGCCTCAGCCTCCCCAAACAACCTTGTCATCTTTCGGCAGCGGAGCTGACAGATGATCTGCTAGCCTCTTGGGTAACAGGAATACCAGGAAGACTAAGGTTAAAGTAACGCTTGTCACTGGGCTGGGCAGGACTTTGCCTGTTTGGGGTCAGTGCCTAAAAGGCAAGTTTGGCAGGAAAATAAGAAGTATGAACACAAGACAGGCATCCAGCAACAGCTCTCCTTGGGCCAAATATAGTTAAGCATTGGTAACATATTTTCCATTATTTTTTTTCCTTCTTCTTTGGATAAGAGCAGCTATTTATCCAAGTCCCCAAAGCAGGCCAGGGATGAGGAGCTGTCTGTGACTCAAGTTGGATGTTAGTGGACCTGGCATGTGTCCAGGCCTGCTTGGCTGCCAGCGGTCGTCAGAGAGAAGTGTGTGACTGTATTCCCCCGACCCCCGGGGTAAGGGTTCTGTTCTCAGAGTGGCCACTGCCAGGAAGGCAGAGAACACCTCAGTTTTGCCTAGAAGGGTCACCCAGTGAAAGGTGGGGACTAGAAGCACAGAGACAGCGGGGTTGAGAGAAGCAACTGTCAGCGTGCCAGTGATGGCTTCTGTATGCCTAACCACATTCTGATGTCTTTGGTTTAAAGTCATAAGAACTAAAAAAAAAAAAAAAAAAAAAAAAAACCCACAAACTGGTGAAATCCAAATAAGGTCAGTCATTTAGTTTATAGTGTAGAACCCGCATCAATTTCCTGGTTTGGCGATTGCGCTGTGGTTATCATCTAAGGCGTTAACATTGTGGGAAGCCGGTGTTAACGCCGAGGAAAGCAGATGAAGAATGTGCAGGAACTGTGTGAGTTAGTGACTTCTATTTGAGTTTAAAATTATTTCTCTAGAAAATAGATGGGCTGTGGGGTTGCGGATATCACTCAGTCAGTAAAATGCTCGCCACGTGAGCACAGGGGCCTGAGTTTGGACCTCCAGCACCCATGTCAAAAGCGAGGTTCGGTGGCGTGCATCTGGGGAAGCAGAGACGGGTGGATCACTACAGCTCAGAATGAATTGGTGAGCTTCAGGTTCAGTGAAAAATCATGGCTCAAAAAGAGAGGAAGAGGGGTGCAGCTGGAGAGATGGCTCGGTGGCTCTTCTAGGGGACGCAGGTTCTGTTTCTGTCACCTGTCGTGGATGCTCACAACTACCTACAACTCTAGTGCCGAGGAATTCAGTGCTCTCCTCTGGTCTCTTTGGGCACCAGCACACATACAGGCACATAAATAAAAATAAACCTCTTTTAAAAATAATAAAAACGGAGGGGTTGGGGATTTAGATCAGTGGTAGAGCACTTGCCTAGCAAGCGCAAGGCCCTGGGTTTGGTCCTCAGCGCTGAATTTAAAAAATAATAATAATAAAATAGAAAGAAGCTGAAGAAGACACAGATGTCAAACTCTGACCTCCACACAGACATGCACACACGGACGTGCGCACACGGACATGTACACACGGACATGCACACATACATGTGTATGTGTGTGAGCTGTGCATGTGTGTGCTGTATGTGTAGTCTATGTGTGTGTTGTATGTGCAGTGTATGTGTGTGCTGTGTGTGTGTGTGTGTGTGTGTAAGTTTGCGTATCTGTGTGCACAGAGACCAGAAGGGGCATCCATCAAACACCTTTCTCTGTCACTTCCTTCTGTATCCCTTGAAGAAAGGGTCTTCACGAGCCCAGGCATAAGCTGACAGTCAGCAATCCCCAGTAATCCTCCAGGGGTTTTTCTGGGGTCACAGGCACGTACACATCTGTGATTGGCCTTTTATGTGGGTACTGGGGACTTGAACTCAGATCCTCATGTTTCTTTAGCAATCACCCCTTCCCAGTGAGCTTTCTCCCATTTCCCTGAAGTCGGCCTGGATCCTACATCACCTTGTCTACTGAATGAGTATGACTTATAAAACCTTGGAACTTCTGAGTGAGGTCTGGTTGTTCTCTCCCTGTCATATCAGAAGCATCTCTTTTCCTTTGTCTCCTATTGAGGGAAGAAGTATTTGGGGATTCCCTGTGGGCCAGGTACTGTTCTGGGAAGGGAAAATTGAAATTCCTGGAGGAAATGCCAAGCCTCAGCTGCCGAATCTATGGGCCATACTCTATACCACAGACTTTGTGCATGCATCCAGAAACAGCCCATCCCCCAGGGCGTGGTATACAGTGGCCTCTGACGATTCCACCCTGACAAAGAGGGATGGTAGCCTGGTTGCAGCTCCCAAGGGCCAGTCAAGGCTACACAAGAGTCCAGCACAGGAGGGAGCTGGGACATTGACCTTGTCCTTTATTGTGTGGCCTGCCACACCGCTGACCTGGCTGACCGTCTATGTTGCAGAGGACACCTACAGCTCTGAGGAGACTGTGGACCACCAGCCTGTGCACCTGAGGGTCATGGACACTGCAGACCTGGTAACATTAACTCTCCCCCCAACCCTGTCCTCGCTCCCTCCATCCCCCAGAGAGAGCAGACAATCAGTGCAGCCCCTCCAGGTCCTGACCTCACAAGGGAATCTGGAAGCCTTTAGGCTCCAGTTTGCTCTGTTCCCCTGAATGGGACTCTTGACTTTTCTGGGCCTGAATCTTTCATTTACCAAATGAGAAGGGTGATCACTGACATCTGCCCAGATATCTTAAGACGTAAGATATGCCTGTTTATGCAAGCACTTCTCTCTAGAAGTGAGCCCAAGTCTCCCCAACATACATCTCCATGCCCTCTCTACCCACTACTGGAGTCAATTCTCAGAGGCTAAAGAGGCAGTGTTGATCTGACCTGAAACCAGGCGTACTCAGGGACAGCAGGTCCTGGGAGGGCCGTGCCAGAACCTTTGACTGGGTGCCCAAGGGGCCAAGGTCTCCAAGTCTCTGGCTGGGTGGTGGGAGGGAGGTTCACGACACAATGTCTCTTTTCACACCAAGCCAAATCGACACTGAAGTGCTCCTTTGAAAAGAGATCTGTTGGGGAACAATATACAAAGACTCCGAGGTGGAAAGGGCAGCCCAGGTGAAGGCCCCCCCCAAGTTCTTCTGCCTCTCAGTTAGGGTCCTCTCTCTTACTCCAGGACACCCCTAGGAACTGTGAGCGCTACCTGAACTGGGCCCATGCCTTCCTGGTGGTGTATAGTGTCGATAGTCGCGAGAGTTTCGAGGGCAGCAGCAGCTACCTAGAGCTGCTGGCCTTGCATGCCAAGGAGACACAGCGTGGCTACCCTGCCCTGCTGCTGGGTAACAAGCTGGACATGGCCCAGTACAGGTGAGTGCAAGCCTCTTGGCTCTCTTCTCTAGAGCTTGCTTGCATAGGGACCATTGGTGGCATCCTGCAGCCAGGAACAACAGTGCTCTCAACTTCAGATAAAAGAACCGTGTTGGGAGAAGGGAATGGGAGTCTTCTAGGCAGCCAAAGACAGGAAGGGAAAGATACCTGGGCTACTTAGGACATGGACTGGAACCCCAAAAGGCAAAACAAACACCCCTTCCTCTCAGGTGTCTTGGTGGTCTCTTGAATGAGCCTTGCCTGAGGCTGTGTGACATCCTGGTTGCCTTCCCAGCAGCTGACTAGTCATTTAGTGACCAACTCCGGTCCCAAGGAGAGGGTTTAATTTGCTCCTTGGATCAGGTGACTGCTGTGGTCCAGGCACAGTATCTCAGGCTTGCTGCCACGGTTGGCAGCTGAAGGCAGGTCTCTCTTAGAAAGGGCTGGATTTGAACCAGAGGTCACAGACTGGGCCGGAGGGCAGGTCACCACAGAATACTACAGCCATATTTTACTTGGCTGACACTGTTTTAAATGACTTCGACTTGGAATGCTTTAAGGTGGGGCCTCTCCCTTCAGCTGACCGCAGGCCTGCCACTCCCTGTGGCTTCTACCTCCACCCTCCCTACACATCCAAGTCACCAGCCCGGCCTTAAGGTCCTTGACATGGAGGCCTAAGCTTGAGTAATTCCACTGAAACTCTCCAGTGTGGACATTGCCCCTTGTATCCAGCACACCTGCTAGGTGTGGCACCTTCCACTTGTCCCTTCTGCTCTCATTCTTGCTCTCCCAGGTCCCTGAGGCCCAGGGACTGATATTGTGGTTTTTTCAGAATAGATCACACAGGCAGAGGGAGGAGAGAGTTGTGGTTTCCTGAAAGGTAACCATGGTGGTATGGGGGGGCCTTCTGCATGGGTGGCCCAACCTTCAAACCAGGAAAAATTGCATCCTGGGGAATTAGGGAAGTTACACACTGGGTCAGTCACTGAAGGTGGTTTTCAAATTATCTTGGAACCTGAGAGATCAGAAGACTGGATTGTGTATGGATATGAAGGCTAGTGTTCAGTATGGGGTGTGTGTGTGTGTGTGTGTGTGTGTGTGTGTGTGTGTGTGTGTCTACAGAATATTGTTTTGACCCCAATGTTTACCAAAGAGATTGTTGAAAAATAGTTTGCAGCTGAGTGACCAGGAATCTAGGACTTGAGTGAACAGCCCTGTTCCCTGGGTTTGGCACATGGTGGTTTGCCCCGCCTCCATTTCAGTTGAGTACAGCACCACCAAACAGGTTAGGGTTTTGTGGCACAGCATGGCTCCAGACCCTTTGCTCCTGCCAAATCAGCCTTGGCCCAGAGGCTTTTCTTACCCCGGTATTCCCTCCCATCTTGGGCTGTGCCGTGGTCCTAAGGAATGGTAGCTGGAGCAGCTCATCAGTGGGTGATGGTGTTGAGCAGGATTCAACCAAGGTGCAACCTTGGCCTCAAGACCTGAGGAGTTCTCGCCCCTCTCCCTCTGAACAAGAGCCAGTCTTCTTTGTTTTCTCCACCTCCGTTTCCATGGGTTCCAGTCAGAAGCTCCTATGGACCCTCCACTTGCACTTATCCTGTCATCACAGGAGGCAGGTAGAGACAGCCCTCAGTGAGATGGCACCCTCATCGCTGTTCTCTGTTGTCCCTCAGCTGGACAAGCAGACACATCACCTCTGAGCACCAAGAGTCTCCCAGTCACGGGCTTCCCTAGTAATCTGAGGGGTGCTGTCCCCTTCTTTGCAAATAACTGGTTTTTTATTACTAGTCCCTCAAGCTGAGGGTGGCCATTTCTTGAGGAGGTGGGCCATGGCCTTCTTCGTCTGGCCACAGGCAGGGTCTAGCACGGGAGAATTTGACTCGGCCTTTCTCTCTTCCTGGTATTCATTCCTAAATTCCAGCTTTGGCAATCGAGGGCCGAGTCTGTAGCAGATACTACGCTAAGCACTCCATGCAAGTTGTCTTAGTCCTAGCAGACTCTAGGGGTGGGTACTATGATCCTGTTACGTGGATGAGCAAACAGACTCAGAGGATGAAGATGGGTCCAGACCACTGGGTGGGGAGATGGGTGTGGGGTTCTCTCTGCCTGACATGCAATGACATTCTCCTGACTGCCTCACCCTGGTTCCTCTCCAGGCAAGTCACCAAGGCTGAAGGTGTAGCTTTGGCAGGCAGATTCGGGTGCCTGTTTTTTGAGGTCTCTGCCTGCCTGGACTTTGAGCACGTGCAGCATGTCTTCCATGAGGCTGTGCGTGAGGCTCGACGAGAGCAGGAGAAGAGTCCCCTGGCCCGGCCCCTCTTCATCTCTGAGGAGAAAGCCCTGTCCCACCAGACCCCGCTCACAGCCCGGCACGGGCTGGCCAGCTGTACTTTTAACACTCTCTCCACTGCCAGTCTGAAGGAGATGCCCACTGTGGCCCAGGCCAAGTTGGTCACTGTGAAATCATCTCGTGCCCAGAGCAAGCGCAAGGCACCCACCTTGACTCTACTGAAGGGCTTCAAGATCTTCTGAGGCTCCTTCTGCAGGGACCTTAGGCTCAGCTGATGCTTAGGGCTGCAGGGAATGGGCCGAATTGCACTCGGATGAACCAATGGCCCTTACCCTCTGGTAAATAGCAGATTCCACCTCCAGCACCAAGCAGGGTCCCTACGTGTTCACTATGTGAGCCAGAGGGACAGGCAGGGATGCTGCTCCTGACTGCCTCACCCTGCTTCCTTGCAAGGCAAGGGCTTGGACTCCATGGTAACCTCTGCATCCACCACCCTGGAGGGAAGCTGCCCCTGTTACAGACAGGAGACCCGGAGTCAGCTGCAAGCAGAAAGAACCTGCAATACAAGTCCTGTGTCATGGCTCTCCTGCTCCAGCCACTGCCAGACCAGCTGCAGCCCCTGTTCAGAGGCTTTGTCTATGTGAAGGCTTGCTAACAGTATACAGCGTGGCTGTCCCGGACGTCCTACCATCACCTGCTGGTAGAAAGAGGTAGGCCAGCTACTCAGAGGCCCAAAGTTTATCCGAGAAAATTGTAGCTAAAATAATTCTATGCGAAGGGTTGGATAGGACAAAGAAATCTGGACAAGAGCCTTACCACACTTGCCTCTAAATGAAGGGTGCAGAGAGGGGCTGTGGGTTGTCCAGGCTAGAGAGCCTCCGACCTTTTTTCACCAGCATTGGGGGACTATTATGACCACTTTGTTAGTAGACCCCCAGGACCACCCTTCTTGAGCTTAATGACCAAGGTGGCAGAAAGTCATTCTACCCAGTGACAGTCCTCAGGGAGTTCACAGCTGACAGGATCAGACATCCTCTGGTGGGAACCACTGGCCTGTCCACTGTTAAGTAGGTACAGAGTGGTTTGGTTGGACCTAGGACCCTCGATGATGAAATTGTTCAAAGCCTATTTTGGCAAGGTAGATCCCAAACCATTTGGAGTTAATAAGGCAGAGTTTTACATAAACTATTTGGTATTTTACCAAGACTCAAGTGTGAGAAGTCTGTCAAAGGCAGGGGCTACAGCTGTTTCTTACTGTTTACCACAAACTCTGGATGAGTAGGCTCGGGAGTGGGGCATGAGAAGGCCTAGGCTGGGCAACCTAGGACACCAGCTCCTTTGACTCCCAGAGAGCAGAATCAAGAATATCTCTAACCCAGTCTTCAGCTCAAGTCTATAGCTGGAGAAGCTGAGGTCAGAGGGAGGCTCTGATCTATTCAAGAGCTGCAAGTCCTGGCCCTTTGTTGTGACCAAAGACCAGCTCTGAACTTTTTACATACATACATATATATATATATATATATATATATATATATATATATATATATATTAAAGATAGGGTCACTTTTATGTAGGTCTGGCTGTCCTGGAACTTGCTATGCAAACCAGGCTAGAGTTGAACTCACATTGATCCACCTGCCTCAGCCTTCTGAGTGCTGGAATTAAAGGCTTCCACCTCACAGGGCTGAGTTTTGACCTTTCCGTTTTGCAAGCCCCTTGTGTGTGCTTTGTAGACACCATCATTCCAACCCAGTACACGATTCCAGCTGCCCACCTGGAGAAGCATTTGAATAAAAGACTTCTTTAAATAACAAATTTTCGTCTGATTGTAGTTTGTTTATTAGGTCTACTAAAAATAAGTTAGGTGGCTTGATGGGGTACTGTCTAACCTAAGGAGTTTGAGGCCTTGGAGCTGAGCTCAGATCACAGTCATGTGTCTGGCCGGGGCAGCGTGGTCCCTCCATGCTCCTTAGCTCTCGGTTTCCTGTGGGTCTGGTAGAAAGACAAGTGAGGCGTCTCTCTCACTCAACTCAGTTTCCCCCAGGGCCAAGTCCGGCTTCTCTGAGATCAGTGTCTCTCTTAGGATACCCAGGCTGCTCTTCTCCTTCATTTCGGAATCATCTAGATGCAGGTCTTCCGGAGTTTCTTTGTCTTGTGGCTGCTTCTTTCGATTTCTAAGAGAAGAAATAGTGTCGATGGGGGATACTGAGTGCTTGGCTCAGGGCCCAATAGTTAGCTTGAGGGGAGCTCCTCCGTTCAGAAGTGACAGTGGCTCCCAATGGTTCCCACTCCTGCATCTGTTGTCTCCCTGCAAGGCCACCTGGGAGCTAAGCTTTGATTGCCAGCCCTTTCTCTTAGAGATGAGCAAACATGGTGTCGGAGGCCAATAAAGCACGTATCTGCATCACACACCTAAGTCTGCCTATTCTGAGCCCTGTGACTTTTCACCAAAGCACACTGTCCTGACCCCAGGGCTGTCGTCATTCTTAGTACAGGTCTTCACCTGCCAGGCTCTATCCCTAGGATGCTGCCAGAAATCCCTAATTAACCTAATACCTCTCACTTTACCTGTTTCTCCAAACAGGTTTATCCACACCACTGGACATGCGTGGAAGACACAATCCTACACATGGCTTCCCACTGCCTCCTCGACCTGACAGTCTTTCTAGTAATCCCTGAAAGTCTCTCCTTTCTCTAAGCTGGTTTACCCAAGGAACTCTTGGACTTCCTGGCCACAGTGGAAGGAACTGAGTTCCTGGCCCACAGGAGAGCAGACTTGTATCTGCTGCTCCTGTGGACAACAGTTGTCTCTCAGTTGAGTTTGCTGAAGGGGATGCTTTCTGACAGGCTAAGAGGGTCCAGGACCATTTATAAAGGGTAACACCCTTCTGAATCATTCCAGCTTACCGCTGAGGACAGGGGATGGTGGGGGAGGGGCAGCTGCTGGGTTGTTTATTTCATAGCTTTGGTCTTTGATGAGTGCCATCAAACGCTGAAGAGCTAATTTCACTAATGTGACTCCTGCTTAGATCTGCCGTCTAGGAGAGAAGCCCCACTGCTCCCTGTGGAGACCCACACCTACCCAACTCCTCACCTGTTGGCCAGGATGCTCCTTCTCAGGAGGTACATGCTTATCACCACCACCAGGACTGCCAGAACCAGGATGGAATAATTCCAAGGAGCCGCTGAGGAGGGACACACAGAGAGACAGACCCTTGAGCAGAGGCCCATTCACAGATGGGGCTTGGGCTCAGGCCCTTCTCAGAACATCCTTTGTCCCTTGTATGGAGATTCCCATCAAGACCCCCTTGCTTTAGAATTCTCCAACTGACCACTGGGGTTGGGGTGGAGACGGTTTCTGCTCTGGACCAGCCCTGATCCTATCGAGAGCAGGTGGGGGACGGGGCAGGAACAGTTCTGTTTGCGTAATGACTGGGGGAAGGAGGTGTGAGTGGCAAGGAGGAAGCTTGAACTCCAGTCTTCCATTTTATACTGCCTTTAGGAAAAGAAGGAGGAGGAGAGAGGGATGGAGTAATGGCAGCCTAACTGGATGCATCTACGGTTACTGTAGGTGAAGGTGGCAGATTGGGTGGTGTGTGCCCGCCGGGCCTCAGACTGACATTTGAGGTAGGCTCCAGGATTGAAGCTCTGACTTCCCCTCCTGCAGGAATGGTCCTCCACCGAAGAATCTGAGAGCGAATTCCTTCCCTTCTTGCAAGGGTTTGCCCGCTGCAAGCCTTTACCAGAATGTTCTGTTAGTGAGACTTTCCTTGACTACATTGTCTTTCTTGCTGCATAATCCCCACACCCCGTGCCACACTGAGGGTTCAGTTTAAGATTTCTCACACGCCACCACCGAGGGCCAAAACTTTTTAAAATAAGGTTTCACTAAGTTGCCTGTGCTGGTCTTCAGTTCACCGTGTGGCTCAGGCTAGCCTTGAACTTGTGCTCTTTTTGGCTGAACCTCTTGAATAGCTAGGGTTGAGGGTCTGTGCCACCACTCCCAGCTTGCTGCTGCCGCTGCCGCTGCCTCTTCTTCTTCTTCTTCTTCTTCTTCTTCTTCTTCTTCTTCTTCTTCTTCTTCTTCTTCCTCCTCCTCCTCCTCCTCCTCCTCCTCTTCTTCTTCCTCCTCCTCCTCCTCTTCTTTCTCTCCCCACTTCTCTTCTTCCTCCTCTCCCTCCTCCTCCTCCTCCTATTCCTCCTCTTCTTTCCCCTTTTCCTCCCCCTTCTCATCTTCCTTCTCTTTTTCTCTTCCTCTTCCTCCTCCTCCTTTTCCCCCTCCTCCTTTTCCTCCTCCTCTTCCTTTTTCTTCACTTTCAAGACAGGATTTCTTTCTCGAACTCACAGAGATCCACCAGCCTCTGTCTTCTAGTGCTGGAATTAAAGGCACGAGCCACCATCACCTGGCCAGCTTGCCTCTTTTTTTATTCTGCACTAAGAACATGTTATTCTCTTGGCTGTTGATTTATTTTCTGTCTCCTCTACTAAAATAGACACTCTGTGTGAGCAGAGACTTGTGTTTTGCTCACTGCTGTATCCCAGTGCTAGGGACAGTGCTTGGCACACAGTACAACTAACTGAATAAATAGTAGAGGTGATTGAGAGTCCGGTGAGTGGCCCATACCCCGAGGAAAGGGGAGTGAGTGATGTGCTGCTTGGTGGAGATAGACAGCGATGAATTGCCCTGCCTACCCGCCATCACTTACCATCTTCTGCACGAAAATACCAAAGCATTTCTTCCAGCAGTTCCTGGGGCACTTCGGCGCTGGCTGCAGCTCCCTCTGCACTGTGCTCCATGTTTCTGTTCCTGGTTGAGATGTTTCTGGCCTGTGAACAGACAAGGCTTGAGGTCCCAGCTGCCCACCTGGCCTTCCAGGTTCTGGCCTCTGAGCAGGCAACTCCAGAAACAGCAGGAAGCACCTTTGGTTTACCTGTCCTCCTTATCCAAACCAGCAGCTCTACAGCCCACATGTTTAGGGCTGAAGGAGCCTGAGTCATGGCAGGAAACATCTAGAATAGGCTAAAGGCATGCGAGTGATGTTCCTGGAGATGGGCCGTCGTATGTATGGCAAGGCCCAAAGAGACTTCATTTCAGGATTGCTTCTTGCAGCTGATATGCCTTTCCTGCCATTATTAAAATAGTATAATAATTCCTGGGCATTAGCTCACCCTATTGAGCAGATATTCTGCAGATCAACGAAGATGTCTTGTTGACATAGCAATGCTATGTAGACAAATTGATCATTTCATAATTCCTAATAATGATTCCGTAGGATTCTTAAATTTATACAGGTACTTTTGAGCCCTCTGCAATATGAAGTCTGCAGTTAGGGCTCCGTAAACTTTCATGTGTCACAGGCTCATTGCGTTAGGATAGAAAGAGGGCTTAGAACAGGTTTGAGGTCAGGGAAGGCATTCCTTCCGGGCTGGCTGTGAAACCACTGTCTGATAACTAAGGGTCGTAAACCCCGAGTGGGCAATTTACTGTGGGTGCGAAGACAGAAGATTGTTCATCCAGAATGAATGAGTTTTTTCACTGATGCTTGCTCAAGGGAACTTGCTCATGGGGGCTTTTGCTCCATCCACCAAATGTGTGTGTGTGTGTGTGTGTGTGTGTGTGTGTGTGTGTTTTCTTTCTGCAAGTGTGACTTTCTTTTCCTGGTTCACAAAGAGTAAATAGCTCCAACTCCCACCCCCTGCCATACAGCATATGTTAACCACCAGAAGTCAGTGCTCACTCAAGCACAGAGAATTATAAAATGAGAGTTAAGCTTCCTACAAGGTTGGAGATCATTGGTATTTTGGTGTTGGTGTCCCCCTCAACCCATTCCCCAGCCGGAGCAGGCCTGAGTGTGGCAGTGAGTCCACTGGAGATGTTTAAGAGACTGAGTCAGAAGGATTGTTAGGCTAGTTCAAGGCCTGGGGTAACATGGAGGGGACCAGGCCAGCATGAGCTACACAGAGACACCATGTCACAATAAACAATTGATGGGCAGGCAGAGGGAAAGTCCCCTGAAAGAAGCACACCTCACAAAGCAAGTCACTGAATAGAACCTGTCTGCGGAAAGGTGGGAATGTTACAAGTTCAGAGCCAAATTATCTTGAGCCATCTTTCGTCCCCTCCGTAGCCATTATTACTCTTCTCCAGGTATGTCCTAGCATCTTTGTGACTATCAGGTACGTCCTTTAGAAAGTGCAAACAGACCTCTAGCTTGTACCAATCAGAAGACTAAGACTGTGGTCCTAGAGTGTCTGGGACTACAGCAGACGCTGCTTTTCTGTACCCTGATGCTTTTAGTGATGCATTTAGAAACTGTCTTGACTTGCGTTTTTCATTGACCTATTCCCATAAAATGTCATGAGGCACTTGGGAACCAGAGGCAGGAGAATCCCTGTGAGTTTGAGGCCAGCATGTTCACCACAGCAAGGTCCAGTACAGCCAGGGCTCCGTACTGAAACCCTGTCTTGAAACAACAATAACCCATCATGAAACTGCTACTACCTGGAATGTGATATCTAAAGTGACTGAGATCTGTGTTCCTGGGCCCCGGGCTTTGAAGTGAGATTTGTGGGGATTTTGTCTGCGATAGCTAGCTATAGATAGATACATAGATAAATACATAGATAAAATAAGAATGCAATCTTAGGAGCAGGTGGGGCCTGAAGTCAGGAACTACAGAGGAAAGAGCGACTCAAATCTATTAAAATTCATAGAGTGCGGGGAAGGGGGCATAGATAGGCCAGTGTGAGGCTGAGCCACTGGGCACTGAGAGAGCCCTTGCAACTGACACCTTCCCCCAACCCTGCTTCTGTCAGCCAGGCAACTCCATCTCACTTTTAACCTAATTATCCCATCCAACCCACCTCCCCTCCCCCCCTCCAACCCCCATTGCCAATCACAGGCCAGTGTCTTTTCACAGGCCCAGAAATCTAGCCTAGCTCAGTCTCCCTCTGGGGATCGACACGCTGCTGCCCCCTATGGGCAGGAAGCTGGAAGAGTCCTAAAAAGGCATTTGCAGGGCACTGGGCTGCATTGGTAAGTCTTATCTGCGACTCACTACTCAGAAGGCTGCTTCTTGTCTCGCAGGGTAAGTGGCGTGGGGTGGGGTGGGATGGGGATAACAACCAGAAATGGTTCCTGTTGTTGGCAAGAGAAGAGTATAAACCACTCTCCCTGGGATGGTCCCTTAGCGTGAGCCTGGTTTTGTCCCTGGGACATTATAGCAAGTGAAGCTTCTTGTCTACATCAGCCAAGATTTTCTGGACTTATTTAAAGAAACGGTGACGTTAATTTTGACAGCGTATTCCATCCATTTAAGAACACTTAAAGTATTATTTCAGCGTGATTGAAATCACATTGTGTGATATAAAACTATTGAGGTGTTTTGCATTTTTTGATACTAGGTCTCTGAAACTGGGTATCACCTTCATGCTTGCAGCATGCTTACCTCAAATCCCACTCATTTCAGAGGCAGAACAGTATGTGGCTGGCGGCTACTGTACCGGGCAGTCCAGGCCTTGGCCAGCATCTGGTCCTCCTGACTACTCTGCAGGTTCTTGTCATATACAAGAACTTTATAATCCCAAATTTTAAAACTTTATGTTGAGCTATTCTCGACTGCATGTGGCCTGTGGGCTGCAAGCTGAACATCCTGATAGATTAGCCTAACCAAGAATACAAAGCACTTGTGATGAAAATTCTAATCCTGGGTGGAGGAACTAGCTCAGCTAATAGCTAAACTGAGTTCGATTCCCAGGCCCCGCATAGTAGAAGAAGAGGACTAATTCTCACCAATTGTCCTTTGATCTCTACATATGTGCCGTGACATGGCTGTACCCCCCACGCCAAATAAATGCAATAAAGGCTTTAACTGTCCTCAAGAGGGACATGCTATACCACTTATCAAAACCGAAAACATTTGAACAAAACAGCACATGTTTTACTAGAATAACTTTAAAGGGGCGTGTTACTAGAATTGTTGCCTCTGAGAAACCAAGGACAAACAGAAATCAAAGAAAATTAAAAATACATAACTGAAAATATAAAACAGGAGAAGAGGGTGGAATAGATCCTGAAAACAGGCTCTGGGCACTCGTGAGACCCACCACAGGCAGAGGGACCACGTGCAAGGGGTCTACAATTCTGCCTGAGACTGCTTTTGTACTCACAGCCTGGAACTTTCTCATACAACTGACTGGCAGACAGCCAAAGGGAAACAAAACACAAGGGGACCAAGTCCCCTTGAAAAAACAAACAGCACCGATAGACTAGAAGACAATCGTTTGACCCGAGCGTCAGAGCTCAGCTTTCTTGGATATGACTATTCACTTGTGTGTGTGAGTAGGTATGAATTGTGGGAAGAAAGACCTTTGTGCGGCTGGACAGAGGCTCAGAGGCTCAGGGGTTAAGCGCAAATACTGGTCTTGTAAAGCAGCAGTTCCCGATCTGCGGGTCATGACCCCTTCGGGGGTTGCACGTCAGATACCTTGCATATCCGGTATTTACATTACAATTCACAACCGCAAAATTACAGTTATGAAGTAGTAACAAAAATCATTTTGTGGCTGGGGGTCACCACAGAATGAGGAAATTATTAAAGGGTGACAGCATTGGGAGCTGCTGTAAAGGAACTGAGTTCAGTTCCCCGTCACCTGATGCTATAGTTCTAGAGAGTCCAGTGCCCTTTCCCAGCCTTTACAAGTACCTGCACAGACACACACACACACACACACACACACACACACACACAGACACACACACACACAGGCACACAGACAGAGAGAGACACACACAGAGAGAGACACACACACACAGACACACACACACACAGACACACACACAGACACACACACACACAGACACACATACACACACAAACACACACACACACACAGAGACACACACACACACACACAAACACACAGACACACACACAGACACACACACACAGACACACACACAGACACACACATAGACACACAAAGACACACAACAGACACACACACAGAGACACACACAGATACACACACAGACACACACACACAGACACACACACACACACACACACACAGTTAAAATTAAAAATAGAGACCTTTTAAAGACCTTTGGGGACTCAGGTGCCTACTTCCAACTTCCTTGGTCAAGGGATGTGAAAGAAAAGACAAAGTCATGAGATTGGCTAACCGATGAGGTCTGCATTTAGCCCCAGCTAACTGTTCAGAATACCACACTGAGAAAAGTGAGGTGTTCTAGCCAGTTGCAGTGCCTGGGTTAATAACGTCAGATTATTGAGGTCCAGGTAGCAGAAACTGTCTCCGTCTGAGGATTGTGATAGAACCCAGATACCAGAATGTGACATCAACTTTGAAAACCTCTGTGCTTGTTTCTTTTGAGTATGCCATTCATTCATAAAAGCAATGTGTGTAATTCCTCGAGTGTGTGCGCGTGTGCGTGTGCGTGTGCGTGTGCGTGTGCGCGTGCGTGTGTGTGTGTGTGTGTGTGTGTGTGTGCACATATGTGTGTGTGTATTGCTGGAGATCAAACCAAGGACCTTACACAGGCGAGTAAGTACTCTACCACTGACCTACGTTTTTTGGTTGTATTTATTATATATATATATATATATATATATATATATATATATATATATACACATTATAATACATGATACATGATACATGATATATATAATATACATTATATTATATATAATAAATATATGTGCTTATTATATATAATATAACCTTTATTATATATAATATATAATATATAATATATAATAATATATAATAATATAATATATAATATATAATATTTATTATATATGTAATATATATTAAATATTATATTACATATATAATAAATATATGTATATATGCTTTTCCTGCATGTATGTCTGTACACAACTTGCATGCCTTGTGCCCATAGAGGCCATAAGAGAGTGTTGGATCCCTGGAACTGGAATTACAGGCAGTTGTGAGATACCACATAGGGCTGGGAATCCAACACCAGTCTTCTGGAAGGGCAGCCAGTGCTCTTAACCACTGAACCGCTATCTGTCCAGTTCAGCCCCTTCACTCGTACGTGCACACGTAAAGACATGTTTCAATGTGATGCGTATTGTACTTTTTTGAAAGACCAATTCTGATTTGAGATATTTAATTCATGGAACTAAGTGTATGGAGATGAATGTCTGCTTGGGCTGTATCTCAGTGGTTGAGCTGCCTAGCATATATGAGTTCCTGGGCCAAATTCCCAGAAGAGATAGGCATCGGGTTAGGGACAGAAATGGAAGAAGAGGGATCAAGGGATGGAGAGGGAGATGGGGGTGAGAAGGAGAACAGGAACATGTCAGAGTCGGGGGAGAAAGGAGAGAGGAAGAGAAAAAAGGTGCATGTAGTCTGATATCTAAATGGAATATGTGGCCTAAATGTATATAATATATATAATAATGTTGTGATAAAGACTAAAAGCCCAAGCCCTCCCACTCTGATTTACCACAGCAGCATGGACCTGCTCACATCCATTGGCATTTAAAAGGTGTGTCTACTAGCTTCTGTAATCAAATCAGTGTATGATGGCTGTGTGCATTTAACATAGTGTGTTACTCCCAACAGGGGATTAAGTTTAATGTTTGTAGGCCCTAGTGGCTGTGACTCTAGTGGCTGTGACTCTCTTTACACTGTCAACTCAGCATAGTGAAATAAGGTCCTTTCCCTCTGTAAATGACAGTACAGCTAGTTTCTTTTCTTTTCTTTTCTTTCTTTCTTTTTTTGAAAACATGTTTATGTATGAGTACATTGTAGCTTCAGACACACCAGAAGAGGGCATCAGATTCTATGACAGATGGTTGTGAGTCACCATGTGGTTTCTGGGAATTGAACTCAGGACCTCTGGAAAAACAGTCAGTGCTCTTATCCTCTGAGCCATCTCTCCAGTCCACAGCTAATTTCAAAAACTGCAACTTGTGGGTTTGTGTGAGTGGGTGGAGAGGGAGAAAGAGAGAGAGAGAGAGAGAGAGAGAGAGAGAGAGAGAGAGAACATGGTAGTAACAATATACTATGTATCAGTAGAAGCACAAGCTTTTCCAGGTTCTGCAGTCATCTGAGCAAAATTGTAGAGACATTCAGCCTATTCCAATAGACAGACAGACAGACAGACAGACAGACAGACAGACAGACAAAGTAAAAATTGGGAGCTAGAGAGATGGCTCAGCTGTTAGGAGCACTTGCTGCTCTTGTAGAGGACCTGGGTTTGATTTCTAGCACCTGCATAGCAGCTTACAAACATCTGTACATCTAGTTCCAGAAGATGCAGCTCTGGCTTCTGGCTTCTGATGACACTGCACATGCATTGTGCACAGACAAAACAGTCATACACATAACATCATTTTTTAAAAAGTAAAAATAATATTCCCAGAAATAGCAAAGTTCAGTTGTTCTTAAGGTACCTGGCACATACTATCATATTTTAAATATCATTATTAAATTAAACTCCATCTTTCTTTGGATGTCACTTAGTGGACATGACATTGCATTCAGGTGTTATGGTTCCTTTGGCCCCTCTACCAAATCCCTTCATTTTAAACAGAGCTTAAACTGTCGGTGTGATTCCTGCCACAGACCCTGCACCTCCCACCACACAGCAGGCTGAGAGCACTCACCCTGGATCCGAGATTCCTGCGACCTCAGGCTGGGTAGAGTGGCCCTGGTTTCTGTGTTTGCCTCTTCTTCCTCACCGGAACCCTCCCCAGGAACGCACAGTTATAGCTAAGCAATCCACCTACAGAGATCACAACAGCCGGGGCGCATTTGGTAGCTCTGCCCTGAGCACACACCCAGACCCGATGCCTTTGCTGCCAGTCCAGGGTGAATGACCCCTCGAATGCATGACCTCCTGTGACAGACTGACCCCACTTGACTCACAACCTGAAAGCTCCCGGAGTCCAGTATGATCTGCCATTGCGGGTGCCCACTCCAGTCCTCTCTCTGTCTCTTAGTTATTATCAATCGTTAACCATGCAGGAAGGAGTCAAGGATCTTTCCTTTTATAGCTAGTGCTTTCTCACGGCAAAGGTCATCATATGGACTGAAAGGAACCATAAAGTCAGACCTTGGAAGCTGGGGCTTGGGAGACGGTGTGATCAGGGGATTCACAGAGAAGGAAGCAGGCCCAGGAGGGAGATGCTCTCCTATCCAGGCCAAATCGACAGTTGTCAGTGCACACACATGGAAACAGGCTGGCTATGGGTCAGTGTCAACTCCAAGGTCCTCTTTGACTTAAATAGTGGACGGCCGTGCAGTTTAGAGGGAGAGACCCAGCAGATACTGGAGCTGCACTGGATGCCACACCTTGCGTTATATAATGCATCCATTCAGTAACTGCTGATTACCTGCTGTGTGGATAGAGTGTGGACAAGGCAGGCAGAGATGCTGCTGGCTCAGAACACAAACCCCAGGGAGATGGACGGGCGACAAAGAGTAAGGGCACCCATGATGATCTGAGCTATGTCTCCTGGACCCTCATGGTGGAAGGAAAGAACCAACAACCAAAGCTGCCCTTTGTGTTTCCTGTGTTCTCACACTCACGAGTATCACAGGCAAACACACAATAATTAAAACAAAATAAAAAGATGGACCGGTGAGATGGCTCAGTGAGTAAAGGTGTTTGCTGCCAAGCCAAGAGTAGTAGGTCTGGGAGCAACAGTTATATCACCGTATTTAAAAAAAATGAACAGGGCTGGAGAGATGGCTCAGTGGTTAAGAGCACTGACTGCTCTTCCAGAGGTCCTGAGTTCAATTCCCAGCAACCACATAGGAGCTCACAACCATCTGTAATGAGATCTGATGCCCTCATCTGGTGTGCCTGAAGACAGCGACAGTGTACTCACATATATAAATAAATAAATAAATAAATAAATAAATAAATAAATATTTGGAGAAAAAAAAAAAAAAAAAGAACAACGAGCTAACCATAAACCCCCAAGCAGTGGATTCAAGGACAGGGAGGAAACCAGGAATGTGAAGAGCTTGAGAAACAAGAAGGCGGCCAGAGAGGAAGGAGGAGCCCTGCGATTAGGAGAAATGGTAAGAAGTCTAGTCAGACGACAGGGACATTTCTGGGGGAGAAGTGACGTGGTCCTGTTGACCTTGCTCTAGGACAGTGGATTACGGGAGCAGGGGAGGGTGAGGGGACCGCTGGGTGGCTCCTGCCCTCCAGGCTGGTGACAGTGGGAAGTAGAGAAGAGTCAGGGTGGGGCAGAGTTCTGAGAAAGGGGAAGACAACCGGAAACGGAATTTATCAAGACAACTGCAAACGGAATTTATCAGCTCCTATTACAAGGAAAGGCAGGGTGGGGCGGATGTCAGGAAAGGCTGGAAGCAAGGCTCAAAGCTCCTGAGCGTTTCCTTCTCTGCCTCCCGCCGCCTCGTAGGTGCATTAGCTCACAATGACGCTCACCAGGAAGTCAGGCCAAGCTGCAGGAAACCCAAGCCCACACTCTTACACCCAGAGGGGAAGAGGTCCACTCGCTTAGTTTTGAATATTTCTAGGGAAAGACTATCACTGTCCTGGTCTGTGTCCTCTGTGTCTTGGACCAATTGTTCCAGCGGAGGCAGGAGAGGTTAGGTTCCTCAGATGGCCAGCCCGAGTGTCAGACCCATCAGGTCTCCAGGAGTGAGAGGCTGTGTGGTGGCCAGATGCTCCCATGTGATCCCTGTGTGACCACCTGACAGGGTCCTTTCTAAGGGCTGCAAGCCTCCGGCAGGTGTCCCCCTTGAAGCACAGCCTGCACAGAGTCTCCTCTTCGACTGGATTCCCACTCTCCTTTTTTTTTCTGACTCTTCTGACTCTAGCTCCTCCTGTGTCCCCTCTCCAATGACATCATCCCATGCTGCACTGGGACAGGAATTATTCATTCACTATCGTTGCATGGCATTTGGTGACTCTCTCACAGAATTTTTATTTATCCCCTGTGGGATGTTGTTTTTGCTATGTTTGAGGTGATGGGGTAGTTATTTGGTTATTGTTTTTAAAAACAAAGTCTCATGCAGTCTAGGCTGGTCTCAAACTTGAAATATATCTGAGGCTGGCCATGAACTGATCCCCCTGACTCCGCCCCCCAAGTGCCAAGATTACAGGCGTGGCTACCATACCCAGGTAAGGAGTTGCTGCAGAGTGGACCTAAGGCTCTGCATGCCAGGTAAGCACCCTATTGACCAAGCTACATCCCCAACTGTAATGGTGTTTTATAAGAAAATGTCAACCCCTCTACTTTTAAAAACTTATATTTATCTATTGTGTGGATGTATGTGGGCCCATGCACGCTGGTGTGTCCATGTGTGGACATGGAAGGCATGTAGGCACATAAGCACGTAGCCACGTAGCCACGTAGCCACGTAGGCATGTGAAGGTCTTCTGACATTCATGGAGGTTAGAGAAGAACTCTGAGAAGTTGGTTCTCTCCTTCCATCATACAGGATCATGGTGGTCAGCCTCGGCATCTCTCACCCACGGAATCATCTCTACTTCATGCCTGTTTCTAGAATATCTGTTATAATGGTAAAAAGGACGTCTGAGGTCAGAGGTCACTAAATAACATTCCATAGGTCAAATCTGACTGGCAGGTTGTCTTATATGCCATTTAAAAAAACCAATTTATTTATTTTATTTATGAATATGAGTACTCTATCTGCATGCACACCATAAGAGGGCATCAGATCCCACTACAGATGGTTGTGAGGCACTGTGTGGTTGCTGGGAATTGAACTCGGGACCTCTGGAAGAGCAGTCCGTGCTCTTTACCGCTGAGCCATCTCTCCAGCCCTATATGTGAAGTTTTGTTTGAACATGCTACACTTATTTGATTATGTAATATCTAGCTGCCTCAGGCTAGACCAGCAGAACTGAACATCATTAATAGTCCACTTTGGTTGGAGGCGGGCCTTGATATGTTTTGTTGACCAGGCTAGCCTTGAACTCACAGACATCTGTCTGTCTCTGCCTCCCAGAACAATAATCGGTTTTGTTTGTTTTCATTTATATATCTCATTATTTTATGTATGGGAGTTTTGCCTGCACGTGTCTGTGTCATATGTATTCCTGGTGCCTGAGGAGGTCAGAAAAGGGCTTTGGCTGCCCTGGGGCTAGAGTTAGATGGTTGTCAGTCACCATGTGCTGGGGACAAAACTTGGGTCCTCTGCAAGAGCAACGATTACTCTTAGCTGCTGAGTCAACTCTCCAGCTCTAGGTTTTCAATATTTGTTTTGCGTTTATTTATGTGTGTTTATTTATATTTATTTATGAGTATGCATGCTTGTATTCATGTTTATGGGTATGTATGTATTGTTTCACATATGTGAAGACAACTTGGAACCAGTTTTCTCCTTCAATCACACGAGTTCCTGGTATTAAACTTGGGCCATCTGTCTTGATGGTAAATGCCTTTTAACACTGAGCCCTCTTGCCAGTCCCTGGAAGCCAGTTTAATATTATTTTTCAAACAATGGTTTCTCCCAGTTTCCAGTAGCAACCTGTTATCCTCTCAGCAGAGAGAACTTCATTGGAAATAAAATAAAAGGAAGAGGATGATACAAGAAGATGATCACACAAAGCAGAGATGTGTGCACAAGGCTGTTCAGTGAAGCGAGCTGTAACAACACTCCTGTAATCCCAGCACTCTGGAAGCTGAGTCAGGAGAATTGCTATGAGTTCAAGGCCAGCCTGGACTATACAGCCAGTCAGGACCAATGTAGCAAGATTTTATCTTGAGATAGGAAAACAAATAAATGTTTAAAAGGGAGAGGTCTGGGGTTACAGCTCAGTAGTAGAGCACGTGCCTAGTATACTTGAGACCCTGGCTTCAGTATGTAGCTCTAGAAAAAAAAAATCTATAAGTGATTTCTGCTGCAGCAGCATGTGTCTGTAAACCTAGTACTTGGAAGGCAAAAGTCAAGAGACTCCTCACAAGTTTTAGGTCAGCCTGATAGAAAACGTTCCAGAAGAGCTGGGATTGCCTAGTGAGACCTTGTCTAAACAATAACAAAAGACGGGTCTTGGTAGTAGGTGTCATTAGTCCCAGCACTTGGGAGGTAGAACAGGAAGATCTCTGTGAGTTCGAGGCCAGCCTGGTCTACAGAACCAGTTCTGGGACAGCCAGGGCTACCTAGGGAGACCCTGTCTTAAACACTCATCATCAACAACAAAAATGTATATTCCACCACACTTCCTTGAGGGACTAATTTTCATGTTAAAGCCAGAGTGGAGGGAGGAATCAAACAGTGGAATTTTCGATATTTTGATAAATGGTGTGTGTGTGTGGGGGGGGGAGTAATGGAATCCATAATCGTTGGTTGTAAGCCCTGACTTGATCGATACACATGAAGGGTCATAAAGGGCTGTCACGTGTCCCAAGGCAAACCATCTCTGTGCAGAAGGAAAACCATCTTGGTAAATTGATGCTTGTTCAGAAAATGCTATTGAGATGCGTATTTTCCTGGGGACACACTGAAGACTCGTGTGGGAAGTGCCTTTCTCCTGTTTGTTTTATCTATAGTGCTTGGGACTTTCTATGTCATTGACCGCAGCTTATCATCCTGGCTTCTTTCTATTACTGTGGCTCCTTGATGCTAGTTACATTGTAACTAAATATCTTCTTCAGCTGCCGCCTGAATCAGAGTCCAAATGTAAAAGAAACTCAAAGTCTAACAGCCCTCTATGTAGCCCTGCGCTGTCCTGGAAGTTTAATCATTGCGAGATACAGCAGGCTTTGGCTAGTTTAATTTTAAGACTAAGTGCACAATACCGTGCTTGAAGAACACCAAGCCATGTCAGTGAGCGTGTTAAGAACGCGTGTGCATTCTTCAAAGGGCCCTGTGTAGTTGCCCTTAGCACCCACAAACACATAATGCCAGGCACATTTCCCTGTAACTGTAACCTAAGAATTCAGGAAATGGAGTCAGGAAGATCCAGAGTTTAAGCCCCTCAAAGATTATCAGGGAAAAAAAAAACGTGGAAGCATTTTTATCAGGCATCATAATTTCTTTCCAGAAGGAAGTAATCAACTAAATTATGCAAAAAAAAAAGCGAGATACAGTTTGTCTTAGATTAAACTTGGCACAAGATCTGTCCTGTTGTTTGAGGAGATTGCTTAGTTAGTCAAGTGTTTGTCACACAAGCATCATCCCTAGAACCCATGTAAAAATACCAGACTTAGAAAAACCCAGGCATGCCGGGCAGTGGTGGCACACGTCTTTGATCCCAGCACTTGGGAGGCAGAGGCAGGTGGATTTCTGAGTTCAAGGCTAGCCTGGTCTACAGAAAGAGTTCCAGGACAGCCAGGGTTATACAGAGAAACCCTGTCTTGACAAACCAAAAGAAAAAAAAAAAAAGAAAGAAAAACCCAGGCATGATGGAACATGCCTTTAATATCAGGATGAGGGATATGAAGACAGGCAGATCTCTGGAGTTTTCTGGTCACGCTAGGCTAATTGGAGAACTCTAGACCAAGGAGAGACCATGTCTTAGAAAACAAGGTAAATGCCATGCAGCTATGACCGCTGGCCTTCACACATATGTATCGAAGATCTGTCTTGGTTTAAAAGAAAAAAAAATTCTCTCTTCATATTCACTAGATCCCTTACCTAGTTGATCACTTGTTTTTCAGATTTATAGATTTATTTACTTATTTTATGTGTGTGCACATACATAAAATAGCTGTCTTCAGACACACCACAAGAGGGCATCAGATCCCATTACAGATGGTTGTGAACCACCATGTGGTGGCTGGGAATTGAACTCAGGACCTCTGGAAGAGCAGTCAGCACTCTTAACCGCTGAGCCATCTCTCCAACCCCGATCCCGTTTTACATCAAAAACAAAACAAAAACAAAAACAAAGGGAAGCCAGCGGACCAACAAAGCAGAGACAAGCATGCCAGCCGAAGCCCTGGCACCTACACTGATATTATTCTTTAGCTCAGCTTCCACTTTTGGAAGAGTTTCCTAATAAATACAATGTGACTGAGCCTGGGGGTGGCTATTTCATGCAGCTTGTGAATCTAGATTGTAAATGATGCTCTATTTAACTCAGAAGCCCACAGAGACTTCTGTAATGGACAAAGACCTATTGGCATAAGATACAGTCCACAGAAGTAAACTGTGCATTGTGTTGTGCCCTCCCCCCAGCCTTGAGTGGGCCTGAAAGACCTTGTTTACCACAATAGACCAAAAATAATAGGACCCAGGAGGCATTTCCCACCTTGGCTGCACATACAGCCTGCTACAGGAACTTAGAAGCATAGACTGTCCGCTGAGCTTGCCTTGAGATACCCCTGCCTGTGACCAAGGATGGGTCCCCTCACCCATCTCCAGCTGAAGCAAGAAGGGGTTCGGTGGTGGGGCTTTCCCTTTAAATTGAGAGCTGAACATTAAACTTCCAGCCTTGATCAGAGAACTTTGTCTTGGCTCCATCTTTTCTCGCCCTCCGTCCCTTTTTTCATTTCCAGCCCCCCTTTCAGGTGAACCCAGTTGATCCGTGGCCATTTTGTCCTCTTAGATCTTTTAAAGGGCCTTTCTCTTTAAATTTTCATGTATTTATTTGAGTTTGTACATGGCTATGCCTATGTCATGTGACACATGTGGGAAGCCAGAGACCAACCTGTGGTAGCCAGTTCTTCCACAGTGTAAATTCTGGGATTTGAACTCAGGGATTCAGGCTTGGTGACAAGCAGATATACTTGCTGAACCATCTCACTGGCCCCAAACTTTCTGACATTACAAGATGATGTCATCTAACTGCTTTGTGCCACGCTCGGCTATGCTGGGACACATGGAGTCCTCGGGTCTCAGGTTGAACAACCTGATAACAGTTCTACTTTTAGGAATCTACCCAGAAGAACCGAAAACATTTCCGCACTAAAGCTTGTATGCAAATGTTCCTAGAAGTATTAGTCATGTGTCTGTTATTGCTGTAATAATTACTAATGTGATGACCTGTTAGATAAGTGTAAGGAATTTTTAACTCTACTCGATTATAATCACCAGACTATAAATGTGAGTCTTACATTCTATATAATCAGACCATTTGACTTTCTTTTCCTATTTATTTGCTTGTTTATTTACTTATTTATATGAGACAGAATCTTTCTCTGTAGCTAAGGTTGACCCCAAACAAACCTATATGTAGCCCAGGATGGGCTTGAACTCTCTGTAACCCTCCTGCCTCAGCTCTCCAAGTGCTAAGATTACAGACATGAGTCACTATGCCCAACTTAACCATTTTTTTTTTCTTTTTATCAAAGTGCACTCCACACAGAATCCAAAAGTCAAAAAAACCTAGGGTAGGCCTGCCTGAAGTGAGAATGTATGGTGCTGGCTAAGTGTCAGCTTGACAGGGACACAGATTGTCCAAGTTCCTCACCCTGAACAGGGGTACAGAGTGGGCTTCCAACTTCCTGGTATTCTGTTGCTCATCAAACACAACAACGTAACTTTCAATGTCTCATTTAAAGTCTGGGAGGGGGAGGGGGCTGCTGGTCCACAGGCACTTTCCACCTTTTGTTAGAGGTAAAATCTCTCACTGATCTGTGTCACAGACCACCTCAGTCGGGTATGGGAGTCCCTGGGATGAGGGTCCTCGAAAGCTAGGTGGGTAAGAATTCGGCGGTGACAGACAGAAACAAACACAGAGACCGTTTGAATCTGAGTGTGTTTTGTAGCTCTCAGGCAAGAGCTCTTATACATAGAAAAAACCAATATTACAGCTCTTAGGAGATGTATACAGGAAAGCAGTCATCAAAGCACAAGAATCATCCAAGCATTCCAACTCTAAAAAGATATATTCAATAAATCACAAATAGAACAGGTAACATCATTGTTATTATTTGACACAATAAAAATCATTCAAGTGTTACAACTCTGAAAGGATGTATCCAGCGGGGCAGTCATCCAAGGCTAGTGGCAGACCTCCAAGAGCAGGTTAATTAACCTTTATAATCAACTAATTTAACATCTAATACCTGATTTAGTTTTACAAATCTCCAACGCACAAATTTAAACCATTTTAATTCTTTTTATTTAAGGCTTTCTTTACCATATCCCAAAGCCCTCCTCCAATGACACACGTGTAGTCATATGAAATTTTATTGTTGGGAAATTTTTATTTATCACAATATTATTATATAGCTTTGTAAATGACTATAAAGCATCAGTTTCCCTGGAGACAAGGTCATGTTAGTGACCCCATCTCAAGAAATGATTTCTTACCCATTTTCTTTGCTTAAGATCTTGGCGTCGGCTATCGAGAACATGTTATAAATAAGAAAAAGAATAAGAGAAACTGAAACAGATAATTTGCCATGAGAGCTATGGCTCAATGCTTTGTTCTTGACAAGAGTTCCAATCGGTCCCAAGAGGCCTCCTTCTTTTAAAGTTTTCACCTCAGTCTGTGGATCTTGTCACACAGAGTCTACTGAGGTTGGTGTGACAGGTCTGAAACTTGGCCACATAGACCAGGCTGGCTGACCATCAAGCTCTCGTGGATTCTCAGGACTCCGCTGTACATCCTGTACCTCTGGGATCAAGACATGCCCAGGAGTTCTGAGCTCTGAACTCAGATTCTCATATTTGTCGGACAAGGGCTTAACCCACTGAGCTGTCCTGCCTGCCCTTGCTTTAAAAAGGTTTACACAGAACTAGAGAGATGGCTCAGTGGTTAAGGGCACTCGTTGCTCCTCTAAAGGACTGGGGTTCAATTCCCACCACCCTCATGATGGCTCACAACTATTGATAATTCCAGTTCCAGGGGATCCATCCTACCAGGCGTGCATGTGGTATTCATATCTGTGCATGCAAGCAAAATACTCGTACATGTAAAATAAAATAAAGAAATATTTAAATAAGTAAATAAAATAAACATGCTTAAACAGAAAATGTTCTCAGGTACAGCCTGATATATGTGTGTGTTTCTCCTTTCTTTCTTTCTTTCTTCCATTCTTTCTCTTTTTTAAAAATTGTATTTTAAGGCAAGGTCTCACTGTGTAGCCCAGACTGCCTCGAACTCTAGACTCTCCAGCTTCAGCCTTTCTCCCAAGAGTGCCAGAACTACAGACATGCACCACTGTCCTGGGCATGTTTTCTGTCTTTCATTTCTTGAATGAATTGTCTTAGTAGTCAGTGCTATTAACTGATTCTTCGGGGACTTCTTGTTGTAGTTGTTTGGTTTGGGTTGGTTTTCAACTGTTTGTTTTTGAAATGGGGTTTCACTATGTAACCCTGGCTAACCTAGTATTCACAGTATAGCCCAGGCTGGCTTTGAATTTACAGAGGGCTGTCCACCTCTGCCTCCCAAGTGCCAGGATTAAAGGTGTGTACCACCACACTCAACTCTGACTCCTTGGTGTTTTATTTGAACACATTTTCCTGTTGTGTTTCCCTTTGTTTTCCTAAGAAATTGTTTTTGTTCAGTTTTCTTTTTTTTTTTTTTTTTTTTTTTTCCCCGAGACAGGGTTTCTCTGTGTAGCTCTGGCTGTCCTGGAACTCACCCTGTAATAGACCAGGCTGGCCTCGAACTCAGAAATCCGCCTGCCTCTGCCTCCCAAGTGCTGGGATTAAAGGCGTGCGCCACCACCACCCGGCTTTTTGTTTGGTTTTCAAGACAAGGTTTTGCTAAGTATCCCAGCCTGTCTTTATTTAACTCCTGGCAATCCTCTTGCCTCAGCCCTCTGAACGCTGATTTGCAGGTGTGAGCCACCACGTCTGGCTTTCCCGAAGTGATTTTTACTTATTGTAAATTTATCTAAGTGTTTTGTATTCTCTCAGTCAGTCAAAATATGAGCTTCTCAAATCTGAATTCTTTGTGGCAGTGAGCAGGAAACACGGTTTTTTTTTTCTGTGTTTACTGAATACAGTGTATGATGAATATTGTAAACTATTCTTCAGAGAAAGAATTTGGCAACAAATTATCTCCCTGCAAATTTATATTTTAGAATTTTTTTTGTTTTATAAAATGTGATGCTACTTAGTATTTGTGAACCACTTACGAGGAAAGTAAGCAGCCAGACAGAGTAAAGTCTGCTGAAGTCTCAGGCAATTCTAGAGACACTGCAGAGAGCCAGTGAACTGTCTGCCGTCCTCAACAAGGGAAAAGGTCGGTGACATCGCCCCCTTGTGGAATTCTCGTGCAACAATAATTTAGAGTCCATAGTGGCACTTGAAGGGCATTGCAAATGGCTCAGTGGGCCCCGTGGGTTAAGTTTGTGACCCTGATACTCGGCTGGTGCCCATGCATAACAGGTATTTCCCTGGTTACTTTCTGCTTTGGGGCTTTAGTTGCTTTTTTTCCCAACACCAAATGGTTGATTAAATATGAGCCCATGCAAGCACAAGTATACACATTTATCCTGTGGCTGGTTTCCTTGTCCTATAGAAAACAGACATATAGTAGCACTGTAAGATGGTAGGAACGTGGAAGGCTGCTTCAGGGGGGGATTAGGCCACTTCCACATTTCAGTTTTCTATTGAGCTGAAGAAGTTTCCAGAAGACATATCTGAAAACTAAAGCACTGACCAGAAACTCATTGCCTGGCTTCCAATGCCTGAGATATGATTTATGGATGTCTTAATGCTGTGTGATTTTTTTTTCCGGGGAAGACAAATGTTTATTTGTTCCAGATAGACCACCAATCACAGACCAAGAAATCATTCGTCCAAGTCTAGAGAACCAGTGAGTTTAATTAGGTGAGTCGCAGGAGCACGGATGGGAGTGGGGCTTCCCCTGATTCCACAAAGGAATGTGGCCCGGCCTGGTCTTATGAAGGTCTCTGGTGGGTAATCACGGCCACTCCGACTTCACAGCCAGCAATGCGCTGAGCAATGCCTGCAGGATACATATATGTACAATAAGTTATTACACAAATCTCCCTGCCCTTCTCAGCTCATCCCTGGGCTGAGAGTGAATCCGGTGAGGGATTCGTGTGCACTTGGGAGGGGCAGGTTTCTATGTGTCTAACTCACTGTCAAGACCTTCATTAAATTCTAATTTTTGAGCCGGGCAGCAGTGAAGCATGCCTTTAATCCCATCACTCAGAAGGCAGAAGCAGGTGGGTTTCTGAGTTCGAGGCCAGCCTAGTGTACAGAATGAGTTCCAGGACAGCCAGGGCTGAGCAGAGAGCCCTCTCTTGATAAATGAAATAAAACAAAATTTCATTTTGTATTTAGGGAAGACTCCCTCTTTACACTCATACCACAATATCATATTCAGTCCTCCTCCTCCTCCTCCTCCTCTTCTTCTTCTTTCTTTTCTTTTCTTTTCTTTTTTTTTTTTGTTTTTTTTTTTTTTTTTTGTTTTTTGAGACAGGTTTTTTTCTCTGTAGTTCTGGCTGTCCTGGAACTCACTCTGTAGACCAGGCTGGCCTCAAACTCAGAAATCCGCCTGCCTCTGCCTCCCAAGTGCTGGGATTAAAGGCGTGTGCCACCACCGCCACCTTCTTCTTCTTCTTCTTCTTCTTCTTCTTCTTCTTCTTCTTCTTCTTCTTCTTCTTCTTCTTTTCTTGGATGGAATGATTCTCCTTCTCCTTCCCCTCCTCCTCCTCCTCCTCTTCCTCCTTCTTTTAAAAGAAGTTTACGGTGAGACAAAGTCTTGGTCAGCATGGAAGACATAGCAAGACCAGACCCTGCCTCAAACAAATAAGTAAACAAGAATAGACAGATGTCTGTCAGTCAGTAGCAGGAGGCTACTGTGAAGAAAAAATAAATAAATACCAGCCTCTTGCTCCAACAAGCTAGCGTGTGGTAGGCAGAAGGTGCTGTGGGTGGCAGGAGGCAGCCTTCGAGGAACAGCTACATGGGAGAGCTTGAGCTGCTGAAAATGAAATGCATCCTAAGTGATGCTTGCACCTGTCTGTGCGTCAAGTGCCTGCAGTGCCCCCAGAGGCCAGAAGAGGACTCCCTGAGACTGCAGTTACAGGTTGTGAGCCACAATGTGGGTTCGAGGAATTAAACATGAGTCCTCTGTAAGAGCACCCAGTGCTCTTAGCGGCTGACCTATCTTTCCAGACCCATACTTGAAGATTCAGGTTGTGATGGTGTTTGTACTCGTGAATGCAGTGCCTGCAGGGTCCAGAAGAGAGCTGGAGATGTATGTGCTGGGAAACAAACTCAGGTCCTCTGCAAGAACTGCAAGCATCTTACCCACTGAGCCACCTTTCCAGCTCTAGCAGGTCTCACTTTAGTCAGTATTCAATAGAATCATGTTCCACTCCCCTAAGTTAGCATCCAGGGACCAGCTTGATTGGAGGAGGAGACAGGTTGGGGTCGCATCCCCTCTTCTCATATGGTCAGATGAGCGGGTCATAATCTTTGCCTCTGTTTTCTATTTAGCCCAAGGAATTTGCTGCTCTCCCGGCATACATTGGACAACTTTCCTCAACTATGGCAAACAAAGCCCCTCTCAGTTTTGAGGGGACACGTGGAGAAAAATATTGACTCTATGAGGTAGGAGTTCAAAGCCTTAGGGGGGGTGTTGTCTTAGCACTGAAGATGGATGACATTTTGTGAGCAAGAGAGGACATGTAAGGTGGATGGAATGCTCAAAGGCACAGAAGCAGGGATACTCAAAACTAAACTAAAGGCCGGTCCAGGGCCTCTGTCTTTCAGCCCATGTGATAGGAATTAGATGAGAGTAGAACCTGATGTTTCTCTGTAACAAGAGGCAGCATCACAGGCATGGCCCATGTTAAGGAGCCCAGTGTCACCTGCCTTGGAAACACATATCTGACACCAGTGGTCTTCAGAGGTCTTCGGCAGACAGCCCCACGCCTCCCTTTCCCTACAGTCTTCCTTACGGCGTCCCACATGTGAGGTACGAAACCCTAAAGAGTCTTAGATTCATGAAGTGACTTTGGACAATCGAGCACGCCTTAGTTTCCTCAAGTATAAGTGGGAATCCTGAGTTGCTTAGTAGATAAGGTTGGTGTTTAGGTCAAATGGTTGGGATTATGGCTTTGGAGCTAGAGGGACAGGACCCACCCCACTCCAACGATGCCATCTTCCAGCACTGTGGACTTTACTGACGAGTCCTTAACTTCACTGGGTGTCGGGTCACTACAATTACAAAGGTTGAAATAAATGCTTCCTTGGATGGGTCATATGAGGATTAACTGAAATGCCGGACACAAAATATGTACATTGTGACGTAAGAACTATTAGTTGTAGTGGCTGAGAAAATTATATCATGTTTATTGTTTCATGAGCTGACATGTGCGATTTGTTCTCAAATGAGCTCTTTCTGTGGTGGTGCAGAGGGGCAGGGTTGGGAGACTGCAGAGATGGCTCCCACATGGTGGCTCACAGACATCTGATCCCCAGTTCCAACAAGCACACATGTGGTGCACATACATGCACACAAGCAAACACTCACGCATATTTCTTTAAAAAGCTGTGGCAAAAGTTCAGTTCTCAGCAGGCACATAGGACACGCACACACTGACTTCACTTCTAAGTACACACACGGGACAGACAGACATACACAAAATTGTGGGGCTGGAAAGGTGGCTCAGAAGTTAAGAGCACTGGCTTCCCTTCCAAACGACCCAGGTTCAATTCCCAGGCCCACGTGGCAGCTCAGAACTGTCTCGAGTTGTAGGGGATTCCACACTCTCACGCAGATAGACATGCAGGCAAAACACCAAAGCACACAAAACAAAAATAAATTTAAAAAATTAATTTGTAAAGTTTTAAAAAAAACAGTCTCTTCTAAAGGTTTATTTTATGTATATGAGTGTCTCGCTTGTGTGTATGTGTCTGCAGTGTTCTTTGAGGGGCTTGGCTAAAGTAACACACATCAAAGTACTCCCAAAGTTCTTCCTAAGCGGTTAATCGGTTGGGCCCCGCCTCCAAAGCATCAGGCCCCGCCCCCAAAGCGGCAGGCCCGCCTCCAAAGCATCAGGCCACGCCCAAAGCGGCAGGCCCCGCCTCGTCTTTTGCGTGTGCTTGGGCCTTGGAGCCCTATGCTCCGCCCCCTGGGCGCGCATGCGCATGGTGGGCCGCTGCAGGCCGAGGTGATGCTTCTTCCGCGGCGCTGTTGGGGTCGCTGGCTGGCGGGAAGGAGGCCACGCTGTTGCTGTCAGTCGCCTCCTGGGTCCGGCGTGAAGGGCGGCCGAGGCTCCGGGGTCCGCGAGAAGCCGCCCTGGCGGGTGCTGTTCCTCGGCACCGACCACTTTGCTCGGGAAACGCTGCGGGCGCTGCACGCCGCCAGGTACCGGGGCAGGGTGCCACGCCGGGCGGCAGCGGCGACCGGGGGCAGGGGGTCCCGGCCCGCGAGCCCGTGCGAGCCCGTGCGAGCCCCTGCGAGCCCCTGCGAGCAGAGCCCCCACCTCCCCCAGCCTGGGAGCCTGAACTTGCGGAGGCCCGGCCGTGCCCAGGGCCGTGGGCGGAGCCGGTTGGCTGAACCCGGCTGTGGCTCCGAGGTTTGTCCCTTCCCGGTGTTGCTGCGGCTGCCCAGCGGTCCTCGTGGTGGCCTCCAGTTTCCTTACCTTCTACACGCCTGTGCTTTCTATTGCTGAACAGCCTCCAACGAACCGTCTTCGAATGAATACATTTCTAATTAGAACAGTTTCGGACGCGTGTAATGTTTACGCGGTTTGACAAACCTTGTCTACTGGGGAGAAAGTTATTTGTAATTCAGCCTTTCCTGCTCTGTCTGCCGCCCCACTTCCCTCCCAGCCTACCGTTATTTGGCTATTTATCATTCATTCCCCTGTTTCCTGACAGGTCTCCTCCCCCGGTTCTCTCACCCCCATCCCCGCCTTCCCACAAACACTTTCCTTGTCAAATAAGATTTTCATTTTTAAATTTTATCTGTATGTGTGTGTCTCTGTGAGCATGTGTGTGTTGGTGCCTGTGAAGGCCGAAAGAGGGTGTCCCATTCCCTGGAGCTGGAGTTACACGCGCGCACACACACAGTAGTAATAACAAAAGATAAAATTTAATTTTTTGTATTAAATGTAAAACCCTGTTTTTTGGTTGCAAAAAATAAATGTGCCATGGGTTTAATCGTAAAAATAGCTTTGCTGTGCATGAAGTAGTTTAGCGTTACACTGTTGCCCTGACACTGGTGAATTATTTTTTTTCCAATCCTTCTGATTCAGAGACGACAAAGAGGAAAAGTTAATTGAGAAACTGGAGGTGGTCACAGTGCCTTCGCTATCCCCCAAAGGACTCCCTGTGAAGCAATATGCTATCCAGTCTCAGCTCCCACTATATGAGTGGCCCGACGTGGGATCCGGAGAATATGACGTTGGGGTAGTGGCTTCCTTTGGCCGGCTTTTGAGTGAGGCTCTTATTCTTAAATTTCCCTAGTAAGTTTTACCTCTAAGGAAATACAGTGTCGAGATCATGTCTTTTATGAATGGGCCTAGCATCTAAATTGCCATAATTTAAATTATGTTTTCTTTTCCTATTTATTTATTTATCCATCCATACAGGGTCTCAGTATATGTAGCCCTGGCTATCCTGCTGGAATTCACTATGTAGACCAGGCTAGCCTCAAACTCACAGAGAGATCTGCCTGTATCTGTCCTCCAAGTGCATAGATTAAAAGTGTGTAACACCAGGCCCAGGTTAAACTATGTTTTCTTTTCTGTCTTCTTTTAAAATAAGATTTTTGGCACAAAGTATTGAATGTATTAAACTCTTAACTACTCCTTGGCTTTCATCTGGCTTCATTTAAATATCGTGTATGTACTGACAGTCCCAGCCCAGCTCTCCCTGAACTCCAGGTACCCACGTTGTTCACAGTTCTACTTGAATGTCTCATTGGCTTCTCTCACTGAGAAGACCTAACCTCTCTGCAGAACTTGATCTAAGAACTATGAACCCTTGATCTAAGAACTATGAACCCCAGCCTTCTGGATGCTGGTCCCCAAACCCCAGAGTCATCCTTCAGTTATGTTGTGTCCCATGCCCAGTTTGTTATGGTAGATTCTGTCATCGGCACTGTGTCCGCTCTTGTCTACATTACTGCAGTCACCTCCTAGAGGGCCTTTGCTTCTGTCTCTGGCCCTCCCTGTTGGTTGACTCTTTGCCAACCCAGAAGCTACATCTATTCCTTAAAGGGTCCACCTGTCAGACCATGTCGCTATGCTCAGAATCCTCCAGTAGCTTTTGGTCTAAAAGTCAAAGCCCTGTGTCAGCCCATTATGACCTCCATTGATCCTCTGCTGATGCCGTGGCTTCTCCTGATTCATTCTCCACCAGCTAGACTGTGGTGAACATGGCAGGCATCTTCTTCCCTTAAAATCTCCGGCCCAGTGCCTGCCTTTAAACTCAGCACTCGCAAGGCAGAGGCGGCAGCAGCAGGTGTGTCTCTGAGTTCAAGGCCAGCCTGGTCTACAGCGTGAATTCCAGGACAGCCAGTGCTACACAGAGAAACCCTGTCTCAAAAAAAAAACAAAACAAAATCTCTACATGTCAAGCCCGTATATATTCCTTTAATCTCGGCATTCAGAAAGCAGCAACTGAGAAGAAAATAATAAAATCTCTGCACTGTTCCCTTTATCTGAAAACTTCTTCATGTTTCTGATGGCATTTCAGTCGACAAGAGATAGTGTATCTGATACTACTCTGTTGTACATATGGCCTAGAGATGTAACAGCTGTCTGAACTTGGGTAGATTTCACCCTCAACCGATTGTTTGGGTAGGGGTATCATTTGATGACGCAGTATTTTAGTATGGATACCTGTTTGCTTTGTTGTTTTAATCAAAAACATTTTGCACAGATAGACTCATTTTACATGCATGAGTGTTTTGCTTGCATAATACGTTTGTGCTCCATGTAGTACCTGGTGTTCAGGGAGGTCAGAAGAGAGTTTCAGATTCGCTGGAACTGTGGTTATAGACGGTTGTGATCCACTGTGTGGGGTGCTGAGAACCCTGGTCCTCTTAACCACTTAGCTGTCTCTCCAGCCTCTGCTTGTTCTGATTTTAATTATGTTTCACTGGTCGCTTATGGTAAGAGAGTGAACTCACCTCTGACTTATGTTTTAGGTGATACAATCTTGAGGTCATGTGCTTTTAACCCTATGGGTTATATATATAAATATTACAGGTAGTACATGCTGTCAGGTATTTTCCAGGTGGTGATTGTTTTGAAATGGGGTCTCGGTCTGTGTCACAGGCCAGCCTGGAACTCATGGTAGTCTCCCCCCTCAGCTTCCCAGATGTTAGGATTAATAAGTGACACCGTACCAGGCTCTTGGAGAGTTTAATGATGAAAGCTCATGTTAGTTTGGTAGCAGTAACTGATTCCTGTACTAATTTATTCCTTGTCTGACTCAGCGGCATTCTGAATGTGCACCCCAGTTGCCTCCCGAGGTGGCGTGGTCCCGCTCCCATAATCCATACAGTGCTTCATGGAGACACGGTCACTGGCGTCACGATTATGCAAGTTAGACCCAAAAGGTAGAACTTATTAAATTAAACTGGTGTGTGTCTGAGACCTTTGAGGTCAGGGTGTGCTGATTGGGGTCACTCCCCAGTGTTGCTCTTTGCTTTTGTAGTCACTGAGTGTTCCTGGTCTCTAACGTAAGCCGTGTGTCTTCTGAGATTCATACAGAGTCTCTTTAAAGTCCTTGTAAATCAGTCATTGGAATTTTTTTTTTAAAGATTTTATTTATTTTATGTATGTAAGTACACCATCTTGGAAGAGGGCATCGGATCCCATTACGGATGGTTGTGAGCCACTGTGTGGTTGCTGGGAATTGAACTCAGGACCCCTGGAAGAAGTCAGTGCTTCAACCACTGAGCCGTCTCTCCAGCCCAGTCATTGGAATTTTTAACACTTGGATTTGTCTAAAAAGATACAGATGACAGATGGATTTGGAGTGTGGTAGTGTGTGTGTGTGTGTGTGTGTGTGTGTGTGTGTGTGTGTGTGTTGGGGTTTGTTTTGGATTTTTTGAGATAGAGTCATTGTATGTTTTTGGCTTGCCTGGAACTCACTATGTGGACTAGGCTACCCTCAGCCTCAAGAGCATTCCTTCAGCTGCTTCTCAATACCAGTATTAAAGGCATGCACCACCCACCTCATTTCTTACTTTTGAGGCACTGTCTCCCGTATGCCAGGGTGACTTCAAACTGGAGTGACTGACTAGCCTGCAAAAGCTGTCTCTATGTTATGTAGACAAATATATTTGTCTTAACAAATAATGCTGTTGTTTTTTTGTTTTGTCTTTGTTGTTGTTATTTCCTTTCCAGGTTTGATATCGGCCCAATTCTCAAGCAGGAAACCATCTCTGTGCCTCCCAAGAGCACGTCAAAGGAATTGGAAGCAGTGTTGTCAAAACTTGGTGCCAACATGGTACAGTGTGTGTCGTCATCGTCATTAGAAGGCTCCTTAAGCAATACAGATCTTATGATTTGTCGTTTTTAAGCTTCATTGGTAGGGGTGGGGATGGGGTTGGTGGCAGTGTGGTGGCTCAGCAGGTGAAGGTGCTTGCCGCCAAGCCTGATAAACTAAATTTAACCTCCAGCACTTACATGACAAAAGAAGAGAACCGGGTCCAGCAAGTTCGATGGCTTCCCCCTGGGTTCTGTACATACTGTGAATAGGAGTAAAATAATTAATAACACGAGAGACCAAGGCTGAGATTGGGACCAAACGTGGTCATATTCACCTATAATCCCAACACTCAGGAGACTGAGGCAGGAGAATCATGTGCTTCAGGTCACCTAGGTTAATGAGACCCTGTCTTAACAACCAAGCAGGGTGGTTCCCGTCCCTGGCTTCCTAAAACTTTGCCCAGTATTTGTGACCATTGAGTTGCAGAGTGGGTGTTTAATAAGATGGGTGATCTTTAGTGGTCCCCTCCAATCATTCCATAGTGAGGAATTTGGTTTATTCTTCCCGGGTACCCTCTACCCACCCTACACGTCTGGCCTACTTCTCCCACTTGGCTAGCAGCCACTCCCTGGGAGCCTTTCATTTCATACCTGCTCTGAGCATTCCCTCAGAAGTCACTCTCGGTGGCGGCTGCCATTTATCGAGATTATTCTAGATACCCTGTGAATTTTCTTTTGCACCCTCCCAACAACCTCTGAGGTAATTGTTGCTGACACTTGTTTCACAGACGCAACATCGAGGACTACAAACATGTCAGAACTTTTTTCAAAAATGCCAGCACCCGTAGGTTATGGGGTAGGATTGGAGCATGCTCCTGTGAGGCCTTTTTGCCTTGCGTAGGGTGACAGTGTAGTTGTTCCTCTCAGACTGCCTGATAGTAAGAGCCTGTGCTCCACAGAGCAGCTTGGTGTAGCCACCTGTCAGCACACATCCATACAGGCGAAGCCAGTTCGTCCCCACTCTTGCTGGGATAGATTACTTCATGGCATTGAACTGTAATGTTTCTGCCTTGTTCTACTGAATGTACTCTGCGCTCTCTCTCTCTCTCTCTCTCTCTCTCTCTCTCTCTCTCTTTTTGTATTTGTAGCTTATCTCAGTTTTGAAAAATTTGCCCGAAAGTCTGAACAATGGAAGGCCGCAGCCAGCTGAGGGAGTGACATACGGTGAGTGGAGGCCAGACACTCTCACCTCTTGTAAAGGTTCCGTTGGTCATGGTGGCGGCTGAATGCCCTCGTCACTGCCTTGTGTGTGCTTTCCAGATCATGGTTGGTAAGCTGTCAACAGTTCCCCCAGCCTTTTGCTTTGAGAAGTATTTAGCACCTCTGTTTGCCCCAGATCTTTCTGTGTGTATATTTTGTGTATGTATTTTAAATTCTGACTGTTCGTCTGCAAGTATAACTGGTGAAGTTCATCTCCAGTTTTGTTAGCATGCACTTGGAGATACGGCGCAGTGGTTAAGAGCACTGGCTGCTCTTGCAGTCAACCCAGGTTAGACACCCGGCGCCAACATGGTGGCCCACAACCATCTGTAACTCTAGTCCTAGTCCCAGGAGATCTGACCCCTCTTCTGCCCCTGCGTCTATGGGATACACACAGAGACATTCACATGGGCAAAGCATGCACCTAAGATGAAGAAATAAAAACATTTTAATCCTAAAACAAAACAAACCGACAAAAACAAAAGCATTAAACATGTCCTGATAGTATCCAATATCCAGTCAATACAGGTCTTCCTAAATGTCCAAAGATGTATTTTATATTCATTCAAAAACAAATAGCAATCTAGGATCCAAGGAACACGGAACACATTTTCTTTTCTCTCTCTCTCTCTTTCTTTCTTTCTTTCTTTTTTTTTTTTTTGGTTTTTGGAGACAGGGTTTCTCTGTGTAGCCCTGGCTGTCCTGGAACTCACTTGGTAGACCAGGCTGGCCTCGAACTCAGAAATCTGCCTGCCTCTGCCTCCCAAGTGCTGGGATTAAAGGCGTGCACCACCACTGCCGGCAGTTTTTTTGCTTTTTGAGACAGTGTCTCATGTACCCCAGTCTGGCGTTAAACTTGCTATGTAGCTGACTCCTGATCCTCCTGCCTACGAACCCCAAGTTCTGGAATTACAGGTTTGTGGCACCACACTTGGCCTTTTTCTTTTTATTATTTTATATATAAAAAAAGTATTTATTGTTTTTTTATATGTTATTTGTTTATTTTTTATTGATTTTTTTGTACTTAACAATACCTGTATGGCACTGCTGCTTTAATTAGATTTCTCTTTTTTTTAAAGATTTATTTAGTTATTTTATAGATGTGAGTACACTGTCACTCTCTTCAGACACACCAGAAGAGGGCATCAGATCCCATTACAGATGGCTGTGAGCCACCGTGTGGTTGCTGGGAATTGAACTCAGGTCCTTTGGAAGAGCAGTCCGTGCTCTTAACCACTGAGCCATCTCTCCAGCCCAATTTTTCTCTTTTTTAAAAAAAGCTTTATTTTATATGTGTGAGTATTTTTTGCTGCATGTATGTAGTGTGTCTACCACATATGGACAGGGTCAACACAGGGTATTCTGGAACTGGGGTTGCAGTGGTCATGGGCCACCATGAGGGTGCCAGGAGCCAAAGCAGCAAGTCCCATGAGACACTGGGCTGGCTCCCCAGACCCTGCTCCTTGTTTCTGTCTTGTCAACAGAATTCTCTGTTGCGTGGCTCTGTCCTGTTTGTTCAGCAGACGCCCTGTTGAGGGGTCTGAGTTGTTCCCAGTCTGGAGTCACGTTATGTACGTGATCCAGTAGCTGAGACCAAGCTGACCGGCGAGGTTCCTCCCTGTAGTCACAGCTGACTCAGGGAGCAAGGCAGACGGAGCTTCAGGTCGAGGCCAACCTGGGCTATAGAGTAAAACCTTTCAAAATATTGGAGCAATGTTAATGTGCATTAATCCTGTGGGTGATGTTAACAGTATTTTTTTGCGTTTAAGGAGTATTTGTCTGCTTTGTATTTCTTTTTTTCTGGAGGTATTTTACTGTTGTTCCGTTTTTTTCTCTATCAGGATTTTGGTTTGTTCCTTTCACTGATTAGGGATATTTTGTATAATCCCGAAGCTCAGACACACACATAACATTTATATTTATAATAAGCCTTAATCAGCACTAGAGCTGGGCAGAGATCTACCTTCTGTGTTATTAGAATCCACTTTGCTATCGATAACCCCGAATTACTACCTACTGTGTCTCACCTGGGCTGCTCTTAACTCTGATTGGCCAGTCCTCAGGGCCGTGGGTCACCTGACCCAAGGCTGCTTCTCCTTCCTCCTCCAACTCCTCTCATGGTTGTCCTCCAAGCCCCAAGCCCAGGAACCCCAAACACCCCACCCTACCCCACCCCCACCTGTGTCTCAACTGCTCAGCTATTGGCTGTCAGCAGCTTTATTTACCAATCAAAATAACTTGGGAGCAGGTTACACAGATTCTCTCTTCACCGTCTCCTGGACAACCAGGTCTTGGGGCCCAATATTAGCATTAGAATACAAGCAGCATCAGGCCAACCCTCTGTAGATTTTCAGGAGCTGGTCCTCCTACAACAGAAGATCCAAGGATTGAATTCACGTTGTCAGACTTGGCGGCAAGCACCTTTATTCACTGCGCCATCTTGCCTGCCCGCTCTGGAGTTTGACTCCAGGGTTATGAAGTAGTTCACTCACGCTTTAGTACTTGTCAGGTTTGCTTATTTTAACTTCATGTTGCAGCCCGTTTTAGACGTGGAGAAGCTGACCATTCTCTTCTGTTTGTAATTCATCCTGACTCCGTATCAGTCCGTGAACCCTGAACCCTGTTCATTCTTACCTGTGTCTCATCTTGCAGCCCCCAAGGTCTCTGCTGGCACCAGCTGTGTCAAGTGGGAGGAGCAAACCTCAGAGCAAGTACTCAGACTTCACCTTGCCATTGGGGATATAGTGAGTTGAACGGTTGCATTGTGTTTTTGCCATATTGTTTCCTTTCTAGGTATATTTACTTAGGGATGAACCCTATAAACTAAACCTAGGAAATTTTCTTAAACTTTAAGTTTTGATATAGCCTTGGAAGTCACAAAGTGCTTTCGAATGTACACACTACAATATCCGCTAACCAGGTTTGATTATCCTCTGTTATAAAGGAAACTAAAAACGAGTAACTTAGGTGTGACAGTCACTAAGCAATGATCCTAAGTCTTCTGACTGTCTAGTATGTCTTCTGCATCCGGTGCTGGGAGCTGAACTTGGATTTTCTGCAAGAGCAGCACTTGCTCTTAGCCGCCAAGTCATCTCCAGACCCCATTTGTTTGGAGAACAGGTGATTCCCCTGTTCCCGTACATACACATAATGTCTTAAAACATCAGCATCAAAATACAGCCTGAAACTAATGAGCTCGGAGAAACCGAGGGAAACTGTTTCCCGTATGCTTATTTTCATTATGTTTTCAGACAGCTTTTGTTGAGTTTGTTTATAGTGAAGGCGGCATTTCCACATTGCCCAGTAAGTGGCACCACTGGGGCAGTTGGCTGGCTCTTGCCGGTGAGGCCATGGGTACACATACGCATGCATGCACAGATTCCAGGAGGGGCCATTCGATACTTCAGAGCTGTAGTTACAGCTGTCCGGCTTGTTACGTGGGTGATGGGGTGTGAACTCCCGTCCGCCCGATTACACAGTGAGCCTTTAACCACTGAGCCATCTCTCCAGTCTCAGACGGAGGCCTGGCCACTCTGCCTTTACGTCATTTAATGCATATGGGCGTTTTGCCTGCATGTATATCTTTGTACCATATTTGTCCCTAGTGTTCCTTGAGGCCAGAAAAGAGCATTGAAACCCCTAGGACTGGAGTTACATACAGACAGTTGTGAGCAGCCATGTGGGTGCTGGAATTCAAACCCAGTTCCTCTGGAAGAGCAGCCTGTGCTCTTAACTACTGAGCCATACCTCCAACCCTGTCTGCATTTTCAAAATCAAACTGCTTAAGCCCGGTGTGGTGGCACATGCTTTAGTTCCAACATCCAGGAGGCAGAGGCAGGCAAATCTCTGAACTACATACTGAGTTCCAGGACAGCCAAGGCTTCATTAGAGCAGCAAACAAGCAACGATACAAACAAAACTTATGTATACATGTATGGTTAATATATCGTTAACAGTATTCAGTATCCCTGAAATTTGTTAATAGGGTTAAACTAGTGCTTTCTGCTTTTTAAGAAAACCAAAGGCAGTATCTTACTCTGCTGCCAGGGTAGACTTGAACTCATGGAGCCCTTTCTGCCGCATCTTCCTGAGTGCTGGGATTTGGGTGTAAACAGTCATCACGCCTGCTTAAATGGCAGACTTGGGAGGAATCTCTTTGTGATTGGATTTCCCCCTTCAGGCCTGAGGGTGGAACTTCGACTTTGCACTGCCTGGCACTAACATCAGTTCTACAACTCAGTTTGTGGTTTTGGTTGTTTTGTGTGTGTGTATTTGAGATGGCAGCCCTCTCTGGCCTGTAAGTATGTAGACTAGGCCAGCCACAAACTCACAGAGATCTACCTGCCTCTACCACCCAGTCCTGGGATTTATGTAAGTTCTTAAAGGTGTCTCTACAAAGCTGTCTTCTCACCACATTTATTTAGTGTGTGTGCACGTGTGTGTGTGTGTGTGTGTCATGGCATGCATGTGTCGGTCAGAGGACAACTTTCAGAAATTGATTCTCCTTCCATCTTGCGCAGCCTTCATGCAGGACTCAGGCCATCTGGCTTAGTAGCGAATATATTTACCTATTGAGCCAGCCAGCCTCACAAAGTTGCTTTACTGCCACAGTTTATAACAGCAAGACACCGCTGTCTGAAATAGCAAGAAATTGGAAATGTGTGAAATGTCTTTTATAAAGGTATTATATATGATTCTATAACTGTGATTAATTCACAGATGGACACAGGTGAAGAAGACACACATGCCCTGACAGCCATGCTCTAGGCTTTTGTACTAATAACATTTGGTGTGAGGGGATAACATAGAGGCGTACACACCAAGCTCTTAACAGTGGCTGCCTCTTGTGAAAGTATGAAATTCTATCACTTTCGAGATTTTTAACACAGACGCTTAATTCCTGCTTCCAAACTGCAGAAATGTTTACTTGGACATATTAAGGCTGCTATTTAAAGAATATTAACTCTTACATAAAACTGAAGATCTTACCCATACTGCAGAGATGACACACGGGGTCATTCAGACTCTGTTTCCGCAGTTTAGATGACTGAGTGCCTGTCCCTCTGGACATGGAAGAAACGCCAGAGTGGGTTAATATATGGCAGTCTCCAGAAGGCTGTGGGCCTTGTTCGCATTCCTTCATGAATCCTTCCGTTCCAATTGCAGGTTCCATTGCAGACACTCTGGATGGAGAGCACCGTTAAACTTCTGGATCTCGTAGAAGTTAACAGCTCCATCCTTGCAGGTACTGACTTGTGACTAGCTGACAAGTTGTTTTCACTACAGTGCACTGCTACTTTTCCGTGTGCTAATGACAACACCTCACAGTTGCTCTCCTTATTCATTGCAATGTTCATTCATGTGTACTTTCTTACGCAAGCATCACATGAACCCGGAAGCTGGCAGGCAGTGTCGTTGTGCTCCTATAAATCCCAGAGGGGGGCCTGTGGAGTGACTTAGTCACACCGTTGAATATAATAATGAAAATGTCTGGACAGTGCAAAGCGAGCACGGCAGGTCGCACTACAGTTTCTTCTGAGGTCCCGGAGCAGCGTCTGGATGTGATGAACGGGAATGTAGGCAGCTCTTATAAAGGAAACATTTAACGGGGGCTGGCTTACAGTTTCAGAGGTTCAGTCCATTATCATGGCATGGCATTCCAGACAGACATGGTGATGTAAGAGCCAAGAGTTTTACATCTTAGTCCAAAGTCAGCAGCAAGAGACTGTCTTCTGCAGGCAACCAGGAGGAGGGTCTCTTCTGCACTGGGCAGAGCTTGAAAACCAGGAGTCGTCAAAGCCAGACAACACAGTGACACACTTTCTCCAGCAGGGCCACACCTCCCATGGGCCAAGCATGTACAAACAACCACACAGAAGAAGTCTCACATTCTGTGAGCTGTTCCACTGCTGGGCCGCTGGTTTCTCAAAATGACAGTGCTGAATTGACAAATTCAGCATCAGAGGTGATTCCTGGGAGGTGGAGCGAGGACTGTAGCTTCTCATTTGTGTAGAGCTCTTGCCAGAGCACATGGCTCCAGGAGGTTTTACATTGCAGAGTTAGGGCTTCGCTAAGTGTGTCTGTCCCCTCCATCATTAGTTCTGCCTCTGAAGAGTATTTATTTATTTATTTATTTATTTATTATTTTGTTTGTCAGTGCTAGAGATAAGCCCAGTGTCTTTCACATCCTGGGCTACTGCTGTACCATGCTTCACTCAGGGCTGGGGCAGGCAGCTTGGGGATGTCTGTAAAACCCAGCTTGCTTAACTCCCATCACACACACACACACACACACACACACACACACACACACACACACGCACACACACAGTTTTGATGTTTAAGGAGTTCCATGATGTTACATAATCATCTCCCTTGTGTTCTTCCCACCATCGTAGATCCGAAGTTACCAGGACAAGCTGTGACTCCGGGCTCCGTGGTGTTCCACCGACCATCACAGATGCTGCTAGTTCACTGCAAGGTGTGTTGACTTTAGCTTCAAGTTATTGTGATTGCTTTTGCTAAGTTTGTAATTTGTAATTTGTATTTCTTTTTCCTTTTCTTTTGAGATGATGTCTCAAGTAGCCTAGGCTAGCCTTGAACTCACTGTTGAGTTTTCAGCCCAGGTTGGCCTAAAACTGATCCTCCTGCCTCCACCTGCTGAGTGTTGAAATTGCAGGTGTGTACCACCATACCAGGCTTTCCTTTTACCATCTGTGGTGCTTGGAATGAGAACGGCTTCCATGGACTCACGTATTTGAATGCTTATTCACCAAGTCAGTCTCTCTCTGAAAGGATTAGAAGGATTAGGAGGTGTTGGCCCTGTTGAAAGGTGTCATGGGGACTGGGCTTTGAGCTTTCAAAAGCCCATGCCAGGCCTACAGTCTGTCTGTCCCCAGCCAGGCCTACAGTCTGTCTGTCCCCATGCCCCATTTGTGAATCAGAATATAAAACTACTTCTCCACTCTGAGCATGCTGCCATGATGAAACTGCAGCCAAGCCGCGTTTAAATGCTTTCTTTCCTAAGAGCTGCCTTGGTTATGGCGTCTCTTCCCAGCAGTCGAACACGGATGAGACAGCACTTTCAATCTCTGACTAAGCTAAAAAACGATTTAATTTCTGTAAGAAACAGTCAGCTCTCCAGCGTAATTTTAAAAATCGATGAAGGTTTTATCATTGCTGCCCAATGAGAGAAGGTTCCACACGATGGACTTCTGAGCATTACATTAAGTCATTAGGTTAATCAGTAAACTCCAATACCTGCTGCCAGTGATCAGGCATCTGCTTGAGTGACTACGCCACACGAGTCCTGAACAGCAGTGAACGAGGGCAATGTCCTCGTCGGGTTCTGTTGCTGTGAATAAGCACCTTGACCAAAAAGCACCTTCCTCTCACATTTCCAGGTCAGTCCGTCACTGTGGGAAGTAGAAACAGGATCCCAGGGCAGGAAGCTGGAGGCAGGAACTGAAACAGGCCACGCTCTCCCCTCTTCCCTTCCTCCTTCCCTTCCTTTTTATTTTACGTACATGAGTCTTTTGCTTACATGTGCATGCCTAATGTCAGAAGAATGTGTTGGGTCCCCTGCAACTGGAGTTACGGACGGTAATAGATAGAGCCACCATGTGCAAGCCAGGAACTGAACCCCGGTCTTCTGTAAGAGTAACAAGTGCTCTAATAAGTGAACTCTCTGCAACCTCCTAGCTACCTTTCTTACACAGCCTCCCGTGTCAATTAACTATCAGAAAGTACCTCACAGACGCGCTCAGAGGAGCGCAGAGGACAGCTTTTCGATGCTGGTTCTCTCCTTGCTCTATGTCCATCCTGGGGATGGCACTCTCTCATCAGGCCGGGCAGCAAGCGCTTCTACTGACTGAGCTGTCTCGTGCCCAGAAGAAAGTTTCTAAGATATGTATATATGTGTAGAGTGTGTGAATGTAGGCACGTGCATGCCACAGCACGCGTGTCAGGACAGTGTAAATGCAGGCACATGCATGCCACAGCACGCGTGTCAGGACAGTGGGGGTGCAGGCAC
>JANHMN010000024.1:34817856-34853618 GCA_030674055.1 Rhabdomys pumilio
CATGAATATAAATACATACACACACACACACACACACACACACACACACGTAATGTGATTTAAAGCAACTGGTATTTTATCAAAAGAAAAGTCCATTGTGTTGACACATAGCTGTAATCCCAGCACTCAGGAGGCAGAAACAGGACCACTATAAGTTTGAGGCAAACCTGTGTTGTGCGGTATTCACCAAAGAAGACTGCTCAGACATGAGTTAAAGCCAGTCACTGCCAACTACATTGGGTGTTACTGATCATAGCATAGCCCCCGAGCCTCTCTCAGGGTGAACTTTTTTTTAAAGATTTATTTATTTTACTTATATGAGTACACTGTAGCTGTCTTCAGACACACAAGACAATGGCATCAGATCCCATTGCAGATGGTTGTGAGCCACCATGTGGTTGCTGGGAATTGAGCTCAGGACCTCTGGAAGAACAGTCAGTGTTTTTAACTGCTGATCCATCTCTCCAGGCATCAGAGTGAACTTTTAAGCACAAAAAAACATATCCTGGGTTGACATACTTCAGTTAAAAAGACTAGTTAGCCAGAAGCAGAACTACGGAAGCCGAAAGCCAAGGTTAGTACATTTAGAGATTTCCCCAGAACTATGGACTACAATGGTAGTCAATTCTTAGCAGGTGGTGCTGTTCACATTCTGAGTTTTACAGCCTGAATAACACTTCTATCATGGAGTCAGTCATGCTAAGGTCTGGGGCCTGTCACTACCTAGTCCTTATATTGAATTCCAGGCCAGCCAGGTCTACAGAATAAGATTCTGTCTTAAGACACACTCCCCACTCTCACCCTACTTGCCTGAAGTTTGGGATAAATCCACAAGCCATTTGGCCCCTTGTTTACTTTGCTTGGCATTCACAGCATATTTTGTGAACATTCCAGCTTTCCGATGAGAGCCTCACACAGGCATCAATGCTGTACATAGATGCTGTGGGAACTTCCGGCAGATGCCACGCAGGACAGCTGCAAATTCTTAGCACTCTGCCCACCAGGTCTGCCCAAGATGTGGCCTGCCTGGCTTAGAAGTCTCCAGCCAACAGTTGTATGCTATGAGACAGCTGGGCACGCAGATGTTAAACATTCTGTCAAGGGCAAACGGTGTGCTTGCCATGTGTCGAGGAACAACTGAGGATCCAAATAACCCTATGGGATTTTTCTAAGACATACAAAGCATTGTGTTAGATCGCTCACATTGCAATAAAATTATATATATATATATATATATATATATATATATATATATATATACACACACATACATATATATGCAATATATATTACAATAATATATTATAATATATAATAATAATATATAATATATATGTATGTATTTGGTGAAGAGCTCTAAATTTTGACAGCTGGCTGAAGGTCATTTCAAATTCTTTATCTGCCACTTTTTGCTATAATTTTGAGCAATTCAGTTAGCTCTGAGATACAGCATCACGATTTGAGATCCGTCTGCCTTGCCTTTTTGAGGGCTGAGACATCACAGTGCTTTGGGGAAAATGTGTCTTGTATTTGTCTAAGTTCTAGACTGGAACCTGACTCCTGAGCCATAGACTAGGGATTTTTTTTTTTTGAATCATTTTTGTTTGTGCTCTCTAGGACTGGAGAGGTGGTTTGGTGATTAACAAACTTACTGCTCTTCCAGGGAACCAAAGTTGAGTTCCCAGTACTCAAGTCAGCTGGTCTTTCCATCTGCAGTTCCAGAGTTCCAGCTCCAGGGAATCCAAAGCTGGCCTCAGCAGGCAACACACACACACACACACACACACACAGGCATGCACGCACGCACCCACGCACACAGGGGTGGGGGATGATTAAAATCTAGGGGCTGAGATTGGTCAGAAGTTAAGAATACATATTGCTACATACACAAAAGTAATAATAATAAAAATATATATATTTTAAATAAAAATTCTCCCTAAAACGGTTAGGATCTTACTTTAGGAGCCTTACAGATTTCCAAACAAGATTTACAGATCACTCAATATTATTATACATTATTTCAGAGCAAAACTGTAAGCAATTACGGAAAGGTGTTGTGGCATCTACACACATCTGCCCTACGAACAGTGATTAGACTTTGCCTGACAGAGGAGGACAAGCCTAGTGCTGAGTCTGTCCCCTTAACATCAGCACAAAAGCCACAAAAGGAGACAAGACTTCGAAAGGTCAGAGGAGGGCGTCTGTACAAAAGGTAAAATCAATTTTGCTGAGAAAGCATATGCAGTTGGGGAGCGGGGCATGGGAGGCAGAGACTAACGGGGCGGGATGATCAATATTCTTTATATGGGTATCAAAATGTCCTAATGAAGCCATTGTAATAAACTGATATATAACTAATTGTTTTAAAGGACTATGTCAAGGCCCATTCACCAAAGCTATAGCCCAAAGGTGTTTCCCCTCCAAAGCATAAAGACGCCTAAAAACTGAAGTCAGACGCAGATCCCCGGGGCTACAGCCCAGACTTTCACCGCCATAGCTTCCTCCTCCGTGCTCCGGTCAGAAGTGACCTAGGGCTGAGCCTATCTCCGACCCGCCCCCACCCCGCCCCCGTCGCCGTAGTAACCGCCAGAGCCCCGCCCCTTCCTCGCCATCTGGCCCCGCCTCCTCGGAACCCGGAAGCTGGAGGCGCGCCCGGAGCTACCCGTTCCAGACCTGGGAGGCGGCGGCCTCTGGCTGCTCGGCCGCGCGCCCCCTCCACCCGCTGCTCGCGCGGGGCCTCAGCTCTGCAGCCGCCGGGTCCACGCGCGCCCCGCCCGCTGCATCCGCCGCGCCCAAACCGGAGTGAAGATCCGTCCTGGCTGGAAAGAAAGGGACGCGGGAGCGGCCCCGGCAGGTGAGGGGCAGGCCCTGGAAAGCAGAGTGTGGGCGAGCGGTGCGTGTGTGGCTGCAGGTGGGCGTGTATCGAGCATGCGTGACTTATGAGCCGAGTTCACGGGTGGGCCGGTCCTTGTGACCGTGCACGTGACCCAGATCTCCGTGTGTGCGTGTGCGCGCGCGCGCGCGCGCGCGGCCGCCCGTGTGTGTCCCTAAGTGCCTGTGTCTGAGGTCCAGCCTCGGTTCATTGCGGATTGTTGTTGTGTCTGAACTAGTGGAACCCAGGGCGGCCCCTGTGGTGATCGGTGCACAAAATCCTTAGTCAGACCCCCTCCTTTTCTCGAGCCACCCATCCTGTGGCTGTGGCAACTTTTAAGGGCTGTGAGTAGAGTTGCTTTGGAGATCCTACCTCAGACTAGGTGTGAGGCCTGTTAATGAGTCATGAAGAATGTAGCATGAAGAATCGTCTAAGCGATGTATGCATTTTCAAAAACCTTTTACACCAGGACCTTGAAACGAGGTGTCAGAGAGGAATGTTGTGCAGGCAGCTTCTCCTCTCATGACATTTAGAAGTGGATAGGTTCCTGGAGAAAGGATAAAACTTAACTGGAGAAATCTCTAAAAGATAGCTATTTAATACATACGGGTGTGGAGAAGGGTGAAGATGTGTAATCAACAGCTGGCTGCAGGGCCTTAGATGTCGTTCAGTGGTAAAAGCTCATGGTTAGTATTCTCCAACACTGAGAATCGTACTTGGGCCACCTAGAGACTCTCAAGTTCTAATACTTATTTATTGGCTGTATTAACAATCACAGATTGTCCCTGTATAAGTCAACTATACATTGAGCTAAAGGACCAGCAATATGTGACTGACCTTGTGTTAAACATTTGTAAAGGTGATTTCCTCAGCTGTGAACTGCAGGTGCTGTTGAAACTCTGAAGAACGAGTACTTGCTCACAACTAGCAAACTTACTGTCCAGCAAACAGGAGGTCCAGAAAGAACTGGGTATCCTTAGCGTCCTGGAGGAGTGGTTTCTTATCTCTGGCTCTTTCCTCACCAGCCTGAACAGGTGCTTTTGTTTTTTTGTAAAGAACAAAATCACGAGAAATCAAATCTGTCCTGAACTCACAGCCCATGTTCCTTTTTCATCCTGACCAGTTTGGTCACGATCTCAAGCTAACTTTCTGGGCCACAGATTTTTTTTTAAGAATGTTTCTCTTGTGACTTGGAAAAGCATCCGGCTTAAGTGGATGAAAGAGAGCTAGAACAAACTTTCCGTTTCATACCCTTCACAGCTGCTTTAGCTTTGCGGGGGTGGGGTGGGTGAGTGGGAGGGGTGTTTGTTATTCTTTTTTTCTTCGTAGCTGGTCGTGCGCAACATTTGGTAACTGTCTCGGCTTTCCTCACCATCAAACTAGCACAAGTGTTAGAATCACCTGTCCTTGCAAAAGTGTCCTCACAGCTGTGTGGAAGGTTAGTTATAATGTGTTCAGTACTGAGGGGGTTGTGAATTATACTGAGGACTTGGTAAGGACTACCCTCTGCTGCTGTGCGAAAGAAGTGGTCACTCATTTGTGTGCCTGCCTGTGTGTTTGTGCGGTAGTTTGGTTTGTGAATGGCAGCTGATTCCAAAACTGTGGGTAATTTTTATTGTAAGTTGGTTGATCCTAGAAGTAAACTTTAACAAGTTGATTGATGTTTGAATTTTGTATGTTTGAGACAGGGTCTTACTATACAGCTCTGGCTGTCCTGGAGCTCACTGTGTAGACCAGGATGGCCTTGAACTCACGGAGAGCTAGCTGTCAGCCTCCCGAGGGCTAGGATTAAAGATGTGTGCCATCACACCGGGCTGTTTCGACTGTTTTTCGTATTCCCTCCTGCAGACATTCTAGAAAATGTTCCCAGCTGGGAGCGTACAGATGCTGTGGTGGTTTTTCAAGGCTGTCCTAATGTAAAATATTGCAGGAGTAACTGTATGTGCTGCTAGTTGCTTTCATTTTAAAATAAGTTAAGAGAGACAGGAGAGTTACCTGAACTAAAATGTATTACATAAATGTATGAAGCTAAAAAAATAAAACAGTTTTAAATAGTGAAAGATGTGTTAAAAGAAATAGTTTAAATGGCTTAGATATTTTTAAACATGTTTAATATTTTAGATAAGATGGATTTTGTAAAGGATTGCATTCTTTGTTTTAGTGTTCATAACCACATCTGTGCACACTGGTTTCAGCACAGGATTGGTGGTGATTTACTTGATGTTTTAAAACAATTTACAATTTTAACAACTCTCTCTTAAAGCATCTTTTTTGCTTTGAGCTAAGAGACTGGTATCCTGTCAGTGCTGTAATTAGAGTTTAACGTCAGACTGCCTCTGTTAACTGGAAGTTCAGTTTTTCGATGCTCAAAGGTCCAGGGGGAGCCAAGGAATGAGGATGTGTTTCATTGAATTTAGAATCCTCTGCCCCTTGCCAGTCCCGAGCTTTTTCTAAAATGCAAATAAAAAAGTCAGCCTGGACTCTCAAACTCAACTCTGCTAGGGAGTCTAGTCCTGTCCTGGAAGTAGGGGAGCGCCATGCAAGGCAAGTATGTAAGTCTTTCCTGGTGGGTGGATGGAAGTGCCTCTCTTGACAAAAAGAACCTGGACCAGGGACCTTAGTTTCAGGTTCCTGTAATGACTTTGTGTGAGCCAAGAAGGAAAGCCAGCCAGTTCACAGCCTGGAGGTAACTTGATTAGGAGAGATTCTTGCAGGGCCTGGTTCGGTCTCTTCAGGAGTTAGTCATCCTGTAGTTAGCAGATCAGGCGGTGACTGCCAAACCATTCTAGGCTTTGGGGAAACAAAGATGAAACCCACAGAGGGGAAGCAAGCTCAGAGGTGGTTGGCTTAACCTAAGGTCACAGAAGTGCTGAACTCTTTAATTCCTGCAGTTGGTAGAGGCAGGTGGATCTCCAAGTTTGAGGCTAGTCTGGTCTACAGAGCAAGTTCTAGGATAGCTCAGGGCTACAAAGAGAAATCCTGCCTCAAAAAACAAACAACAAATAAAAAAACCAGACCCCACCCCCCCCAAACTAGAAGACATACTTTTTTTCTCTAGAGACAAGCATTTTGATGTAAGTTACGGCAGATTTACCTTCTATCACAGGTGTTTCAGAGACGTCCGTGTAACTTTCTGGCACTGAGGACTGAACCCAGGTCTTGGTGCATGTCAGGCAAATGCTCTGCCGCACCCACCTAGCACCCACCTAGCACCCACCTAGCACCCACCTACGTATGTCTCAGCTTACGCACCCTTTAACCACATCAGTGTTTGGTGATTGTCCCTCCCACCCTTCTTGGGTATAAGCTACATGTGAATTGAAGTTAGATTTTGGCATGTTGTGAATCATTTGAAGACAAGCTTGCTAACCCCTTTGTCATATATGTCCTATAAGCACATGGGAAATTTTTAAAAATGGATTCTTCAGATGCTGTCAAAAGAGTTCAGAGTCTCCTAGGTAGGATGGGGTAAAAAAAAAAAGTATTCTGTATCCAGTGTGGTTCTTTAATTCTGCAAGACCAGGGTCCTCTTTTGAAGCTACTAAAGGGATCCATCCTGTTGTCCTCTCTAGTTTAAACCCGTATGGACGAGTCAAACAACCCTGGTTTCTTTGGTTAAAGTTTTGTTGGTGCAGCTAGACCAGCCTCTGCGTTGAGGTCAGATGTGATGAGAATTCTCTCTGCAAAACTGTCATCTGCTTTTATTTCAGGGCTAACCTCTGTTTCTGCTCATCATGGGAGAGATCAAAGTCTCTCCGGATTATAATTGGTTTAGAAGTACTGTTCCCCTGAAAAAGGTAAGTACGATTTAACTGCATTTCATAGTCGCAGATGCCGATACTTGTATATGGTTTGGAAGCTGTGCCTTAGTATTGTGTGAGAGTGGAGGTTATTGCTAAATACTGTGACTAGGTGTTACAGAGTTCACCCATTCCCTGTCACATGCCGTCAGCTTTGGAGTGCAAAGGTTTTCTTATTTGTAATACCTTTTATGTACTGAGCCTCAGATAACGTAGTAAAATGTGGATAGTGTCGTCATTTCTGTTTCTGTTCCTGAAACTTAAGCTTCCTAGGACTCTGTGCAGTGATGCTTTCTTAACTACTTCCCTAAAACCATGACCAAGGCAACGTATCAAAGTTTATTTGGGGCTTACAGTTTTAGAGTCTGTGACTGTCATGGCAGAGAGCATTGTAGGCAGGCACGATGCTGGAACAGTAGCTGAGAGCTTATAGCCTCCTGATCAACAGGCTTGAGGTAATGAAAGACATACTGGGAATCTTTTAAAATCTCAAGCCCATTCCCCGTGACAGACACATCACCTCCAATTAAGCCACACCTCCTAATACCCCCCACCCCCCCAAACAGTTCCACCAACTGAGGACCAAGTATTCAAATATATGAGCCTGTGAGGACCATTCTCATCCAAACACCGGAGATGCATCCTTACTCAACTCCAGTCATCCTCTGGAGCCCGTTTGCTTAGGATGTATGTAAACCCTCAACCATTCAGTTTACATTTGATACGAGCCCCTCGTTAATCCTAGACAAAGACTGTTACGATCCCAGAGGGGGTCTTGGCTGATGCCCTGCAGCGGTATCAGATACTGTGACTTCAGAATCATCAGTACTCTCGGTTACAGTCATTTTAGCAAAGCAGATAGCTGAGAGAGCATGGTACAAGTCTGACTTTATATGGAAATATGAGCTACTTTTTGCCCAGACAGAGGCTTCCTGCTAATAGCCTGGCAGTGTTGGGAAACTCACCGGGTATGTTAATGCCTCCAACAGTTTGACCAAGTGTGTGCTATGGACCAGACACTTGAGATCTATGGAATTAGCTAGCGTATTGCCTACTAGACTTGGGCTTACAAATCAGAGTAATCTGGTTTCAAAGTCAGGCTAACTGGAGCTGCTTACAAAGGCAGCCCCTTTACCTTTTGCTTCCCAGGAAACTTACCAGCATTGAAGTAGGGTCCCTCTCCCTAAGCCTTTCATGTAACTCCCATGAACTCGTTGATAGATGCAGTTCCTCAGCTGGCTACCTCGGTCAGCCCCAAGACCCCCAAAGTGACCTAAATATTCTTAGAAGTCACTTCCTTGGTAGATTCCTCTCTCCACACTTGTTTTTCATGATAAATTTGCTTGAAATTTTATGGTGCTTTGGTTTCAAGTTGTTGAGCAGGGCGAGTTCCAGGACAGGCAGGGCTGCATAGAGAGCCCTGTCTTGAATAAAACAAAACCAAAAGGTGTCAAGCAGATACTGTGTGTTCTGACAAAGTTCTGATGAATCTGGCATTCAGAGAACTCAGAGGAAGTTGAATACCCTTAGGTATTTATGGTGTATGTTCAGAATGCCTCAGTCAATTCACAGAACATGCGGTCTCAGAATATATGTGTATAAGCTACTGTTTCAGAATCCGGTATTTGTGTTACTGGTTATTGAAACAAATCTCTAGGAGATTGAGATTTAGGCTTTCTTACATGATTTTACAAGACTTGGGATTTGTTGTGTAGGCTGAAGAGGTCCTTGGGTTTGGTTGTTTGCTTTTTTTAAAAATAAAATAAATCCATAATCACAGGGAAAAAATACATAGGAATCAAAACAAATGGCACAGTACAAAGGTCAAAAACATGAGACACATGTTTTCATCTGTCGGGAAGGCCCAACAGAAATTATTTGAATCCCTGGACTTTGCCTTGCCTCATTTGTCAGCTCTTGGTGACACCAGTGACCGTGGTTAGTCAGGTGCCACCCACTGAGGGACATTGTGGAGTCCACAGTCCTGCTAGCTGGGAACAGTCAGGGAAAATAAAAAGATAAGTATTAATTTGAAGTGACAGGTAGGTGTTGGTGCAGTGAAATAAGACAATAACAAGCCTGCGTCGAGTCTGGGTGAAGCACTTGCCTTGCCTCGTTTTATGTTTTTTCTTCCTGTCAGACTAAGAACACGAAATGACAAAGGGTTCTGACAACCTCCTCCACGTCCCGTTCCTAAAAGACAGTCTACATTCTCGCATGTCCCATCCTCAAGTGAACGGTTTGAAGCATTTCCTGAGCCAGTGGTGTACACATACACTTACCTGGTCCTTCTTCTGTCGATGAAATCCCCTCCTCCCTCTCAGATTTGCTCCTCATTGGATCCTGAAGCATCTGGGGTCCCCATAGCCAAATTCTCAGTTCCTCCTTGCCTGCCCTGTTCAGTCTCTGACCCTGCTGACCCCAGCCAGTGCTCTGGGCCAGCACTCAAGAATGACTGCAAACTGCTCTTATGTGTACACACGTGCACACGCATGCACACATACACGCATACACACACCGTCAGGGAATATATAAAACACCATGCAGAGTTTACTGTTTACTGATAAACAAAGCAGACTTCATAGACAGTCCAGTTAAAAACAGAACCGTTAAACAGTTAAGGATCTGTTCTTGGAAGGGGAGACCTGGAAAGGGAAAAACAGTTGAAATGTAAATAAAGAAAATATCAAAAAAAAAAAAAGTTTACACAAAAGAAAAGAAAGAAGAAGAAAAAAGAATCTGCTCTTTGGAAGTTTATAAAGTGCACTAAGGAAAAGGAAACCGAGCAGGTTATTGTGGACACTCGTCTGTGGTCCCCATACTGTCCTGTAACAGACAGGAGAGGTCTGTCACAATTGCCGGTGACTGTCACAAACCAGCACCTTCAAGCCTCAGTCACGAGAGACAGTCATTCCTTTCCCCATTTCAATCTTCCCTCCAGATAATCGTGGATGACGATGACAGTAAGATCTGGTCACTCTATGATGCTGGCCCCAGAAACATCAGGTGTCCCCTCATCTTTCTTCCTCCTGTCAGCGGAACTGCAGATGTGTTCTTCCAGCAGATTTTGGCTTTGACTGGATGGGGTTACCGGGTCATAGCGGTAAGTACGGCTGCTTCAGCACTGAGTCTCAGATTCCTGGCCTTCTGCTTCTGATTGTAATGGGAGCTCTTTATTTGGAGTAAGATTATATTTTCCTGTTTTACTTCTCAGTCATGAAGCCCTTTAGTTGTCTTGTGGTGCATCCAACCCATGGCTGAGAGAGCCCCATACCGCTGAGTGTACGCTTACCGTTAGCGGCTCCAAACCACTAAGCTCTGTGCCCTGCTCTGGTATCCTCAAGGAATCGTTGAAAAAGGCTTTGTATTTCTGAGTGTTTCTTAACAGGCTTAGGGCTTAACCTAGTAGTGTTCCACTGTCCTTCTGAATTTCTTTAAGAGTGGAGGTATTTATAGGAAGATTTCTGTGGCTTGTAATAAAGGTTTGTAGTGCATCCAATTTAAGCTTATCCCCGACCAGCTTAAAAATAAATGAGACTCAACTATGGTTATTTTATTTGGCTTTGACAATTACTGGGGGGTAACCCCTAATCTACTTTTGTAACTGCTGGCCTGGCCTCCTCCAAAGTGATGTACCCCAAATACTTGCTGTTTCTCCTTGCCATGTGCTCATGGCGCCTCTCCTCATGGTCTCTCTTCTCTTCCTCTCTGCCCACAACCGGGTAACTCAAAACCTACCTCTAATTCCTCTAGTAACTGGCCGTAGCCAGTTTTATCTAACCAATAGTTTTAAATTAAGGAACAAGGTTTGTAGAACAAAAGCTTGTACATGTGAGAGTTCACAGGGAACACCTGTCTTCATCTTTATATAGCTGCAGTGGCTTCTGGGACCTGCAGTGTTATGTCCCCCACTCCCTGTGGACTGCTGTTGTAATCCATGTCAGGCACTTCTCTCTTGTGTTGAGGGGAATTAGTTACTTTGCATGTTGCAGGGACAGAACACCTGCCAGAAGCAGTGTAAGGAGGGGCGGGTTCATTTGGCTCACAGTTCGAGGCACAGATCATCATGGAAGAGATGTCACAGCTGCAGGGGCTTGAGGCAGAGAGAGAATGTGGGTGCTCAGTTCACTTTCTCCTTTCTGTGTTCAGTCTGTGACCCCAGTCCATGGACTGGTGCTTCACACGATCAGGTAAGGTCTTCCTACCTCAGCCTAATGTAGATAACCCCTCATGACCATTCCCAGAGGCTGCCTCCAGGGTGAGTCTTCAGAGTTGGGAGGCAGTGATTGGATTCCACATCAGAGGTCCCAGCAGACAAGTCTGAGTCCTCTTTCTCCTGACAGCCCTTTTCTTGGGAGAACAGTTGGCATCACCACTGCCTCCAGGCCTTTTCTCTGGCTTCATCAGATGGCGTGAGTCTCTGCGGCCAGTCCTCCTGTGTCCTGGGTGTTCAGTAATCCTTCACACACAGCACTCCAGAGAGTGAGTGCCCCAGCCCTCCTCAGCCATGGGTGGAACCTGAGCTGCCTTCAGGAATCTGCCCTCTAGAAAGCAAATACTGACGGGGCTTCCTGCCTCAGACTGGCAGGTCTCAGAGACCTTAGCGCTGTCTGATTTTCTGTTTTGGTTTGATGTTTGTTTTTCCATCTGTCCCCTCCTTTGGTCTTTGGTTTTTCAAGACTGGTTTTCTCTGTGTAGCCCTGGCCATCTGGAACTTACTCTATAGACCATGCTGGCCTCAAACTCAGATCTACCTGCCTCTGCCTCCTGAGAGCTGGAATGAAAGGTGTGAGCCACCAAACCCAGCTTTCTTTGTTTTTTATTTTATTTTATTTTATTTTATTTTGAGAAAAGTTCTCTGTAGCCCTGGTTATTCTGGATCTTGGGACCAAGCTGACCTCAAACTCACAGAAATCTACCTTCCTCAGTGCTGGAATCCAAGGTGTGTGTCACAGCACCCTGCAGGGTTCTTTTTAAAATTACGAGTTTGTTTGTTTGTTGTGTGGACATCAGAGGACAACTTGCAAGAATCATTTCTGTATTCCTACCATGTGAATCCTAGGGATCAAACACCAGTCTTCAGCTTGGTAGTCCTCTACCTGCTGAGCCATTTCTCTAGCCCCATGACCCTGTTTTTTTAGCCATAGGGTGGATACAGAAAAAGTCAGTGGTGTATTCAAAACTGTCAGTATTTGATGGGTTAGCAGGCTGGCAAGTTAGCGCGGTAGACAAAACCCTCGCTGTACAAGGCAAGCACTTTCACCTGCTGAGCCATCTTGCTAGCCACGCTACCCTATATTTTAAGATAGTCTTTTCCCAAACCTGGAACCCATGATTCAGATAGATTAGCCAGTGAATTTTGGGGATCTGGTCCCCCCCCCAAAAAAAAAAAAACAACCCAGCACTGGAGTTACAGACACACACCGCCTACCAGTTTTTACCTGGGCGCTGAGAATCAAAACTTGGGTCTTCATGCTTGTGCGCTACGGACCTGACTCACTGAGCCACATCCCCAGCCCACTTGATTTTAAACAAATTTCTCATTAACAGCCACAGAGTGGTGTTTGTAGTATTCACGTATTCATATGTTGTAGTTTGCTGCATGTTCCTCCACGCAAAGCCCATGTTAATAATTTCTGTCTTCTGAGCTGTTAATGTACATCTGATGCTATCAAATTTATTTTTTTAAGATTTATTATTTAGAGAGAGAGAGAGAGAAAGAGAGAGAGAATGAGCAAGTGCAGCCTATCAGAGGAGTATTTGCTGTAACTGGGCTCATAAATGACAACCTCATTTCTAGGGACTGAGACTTTTCTCCTAAGAATTTCTCCATGTGTGTGTCTCTCTGCATGTCTGTGTGTCTGTATGTCTGTGTGTGTGTGCGTGTCTTTGTGTCAACTGTGAGCTGCCCAGTGTGGCTGTTGGAAACCAAATTCGGGTCCCCTGAAAGAACAGCAAGTGCTCTTAACCACTAAGCCGTCTCTCCAGCCCTGCGGGATGTTAATTAAAGTCTATTGATTTAATTCCGATTTGCTCAGCATTACCTAGATTTAATTGGGAGTGGGGACGGGGCAGTCTTACATTGTGTACAGCTTTATCGCCAGCATGTGGCATTGATTTTATTTTATTTGGTTTGATCTTAGGGATTAAATTCAGAGCCTCTGCATTCTGAGCGCATGGTCTACCACTGAGCCATGCCTTTAGCTTAGTGTGAAGACTTTCAAATTAAAGCCTTATTAAATGCATTCCCTTTCCTGTTATGGTAAATCTACATCCTATTCCAGAAGCCTTATCCACAAATAGAATTTTATAGTAAAATATATCAAAATCTACAGCAGTATCTATCCCAGTGATTTTTCTTCAATGACAATATATATCTGAGGGGTTAAGACAACAAGATGATACTGCCAGGTAGGTATATAGAGAAATACAGATTTTTTTTTTAATGAGGAGACTGAAGATAGATGTTTCATGTAGAGAGATAAAGAGAGCTTGCTTGAACACACACAGGCACCAAATTCCATCCCTAGCAACACACGCACACGCACACACATGCACACACACGCACGTGCACAAACACAAGACCACACACGCACACACATGGACTACAAACACACAAGACACACACAAAGAGACAAAGATACAGATATACAAGACACACACACACACACACACACACACACACACGAGACCACATACACAGAGAGACACACAGAGACCACAGACAGAGACAGAGATACAGATACACAAGACACACACATAGACACAAAGACACATGAGGACTACATACACAGAGAGACATACAGACACACAAGACACACAGAGAGACACACACATGGAGAAGTTCTTTGGAGAAAAGTCTCAGTCCCTGGAAGTGAGGTTGTCCCTTACACTGTCCTTGCTGGTGATGCTAGCAGGCAGGCTTCTTTTATTTTTGTTGTGAGTGAAAGTACAGGAAATCAGAAAGACTTAAGAAAATTGCAAAGCATCATTTTATTGAGCAGTTCCTTAAATGATACTAAAGAAGGGGGTGGAGTGTCTTCTTTTTGTTTGTTTGTTTGTTTGTTTTTCAAGACAGGGTTTCTCTGTGTAGCCCTGGCTGTCCTGGAACTCACTCTGTAGACCAGGCTGGCCTCAAACTCAGAAATCCGCCTGCCTCTGCCTCCCAAGTGCTGGGATTAAAGGCTTGCGCCACCACTGCCCGGCTTGGAGAGTGTCTTCTTGAGAAAGGATTTTACTTCCGATTCTCCTGGCTCTTTGAGCCTCGTAGTCTCTATTCAGAATGAAGTCGGGTGTCTTTACCTGGGCGATCTCGGCAGTAGTTGCTCTCGACCCTCAGACTCTTCGGAAAGGAAATTGATATGGATTGAAACTCGTGTGGAGCTGCATTGATGGCTCAGTGGTTAAGAGCGCTGACTGAGGACCCAGGTTCATTCTCAGAAACAACATGGCGGCTCACAACCATCCAAAACTGCAGCACCAGGGGACCTGACGCCTCTTCTGGTCTCAGCACCCACATGCATACGGCTTTCAAACACATAAAGATTTTGTTTTGGTTTGGTCTTTTTTGTTTTGTGACAGAGTTTGTTTGTATAGACCTGGCTGTCCTGGAACTCACTCTGGACCAGGCTGGCCTCAAATTTAGAGATCCTCTGCCTCCGCCTCCCAAGTGCTGAGATTAAAGGTGTGCACCACCACCCAGCAAGATAAATCTTTAAGAAATAAACGAAATGTTAAATGTTATTTTCACAGACTTAGAATGAGAAACAAATCTTGGGCTGTAGGAAATGTTATGTGACTCCTGAACTATTCAAATATGAGGAGCATTTTAAATTTTTAACATAAATTAACATTTTTATTTCAGTTGCAGTATCCAGTTTATTGGGACCATCTTGAATTCTGTGATGGATTCAGAAAACTTTTAGACCACTTACAGTTGGATAAAGTGAGTAGTAAACTAGTGACTTAGAATGTGATTGAAGTGTGAATCCTGTAAAGGCTAAGGTTGTCTTATTTTTTAATAATAGCTTTATTGTGATAGAATTCACACACCACACAGAGTCCCATATTAAAGTAGACAGTCACATGTTTTAAATTTCCAGATAAAGTTGTAGCTGTCAACACTGTCAACTCTGGAGCATTTTTTCCCACCTTTCCAAAAAGAAAATTTATTGGGCCGATGAGATGGTAAAGACACTTGGCACCAAGCCATCCCAGGGACCACGCGACAGATGAAGAGAGTCCATTGCTGTAGGTTGTTGTGGTGTCAGTTGTACATTAGCGCCAGATGTGGGGGGTTTCTGTGACTACCAAGGCCAGCGGAATAACAGTCTGAGAAGAATAAGAAGGCAGTGGGGTCAACACAATTCAGTAGCCACTGTAGAGTCTTACAATGATTTTAGGTATATTTAAGCACAGCACAATTGATAATTAACTCACCTTATGTGCCCAATAAGGCTTAAGGAATGACTACACCAAAACTCTTCATAAAGTACCTGTGACATCTTCAGGGTCTGGTGTGGTCATACAGATAACACACAGGTCACTGGCTTTCAGGTTATCTCTCTCTGCCTTTGAAGAGACAGCCCTGCATGTTTAACATTCCTGGTTTCCTTAATGCTTGTCTGTGAACACAAGGACCTCGGGGCCTCCTACATCCTCAGACCCCCACGAGCAGGCCATGACATCTGCGCTTGCATCTACGCACAAACACACATTTTTTTTCCCCCATAGTGCAAGTAGAAAAAAATATTAGCAGTCGTTCTCCGTCTTTGCCCTGGCTCTGCAGCGGAATCTGTTTTGTCTCTCTGGCCTTACCTGCTCTGGACATTTTACCTAAGTATAATTATATAAGATGTGGCCCTTTGTAACCAGCTTTTTCTGCTTAGCATAGTGTGTCTGAGGTTCTTTCCATCGTAGTGTGGGTCAGCACAGGTTGTGTTATCTCTGTCTTAAATGCTACACACGCATCTCAAACCCTGGACTAGCTGCATACATTTTACCAGTTGAATGTCCTCGATCTGAAGATCCAAAATGCTATAAAACCTGAGATTTTATCAAAATTATGTCCTCAGAAAGGTTTTGGTTTCCAGGACACTAGATCATTGTTTTGTTTTATGTGAGATGGTCTCATGTAGCCCAGGCTGGCCTCAAGCTTACTACATAGCCAACCATGTTCTTGAACTCTGGATTTTAAACCTCCCAAATGCCGGAGAGCTAGAGGTATGAGCCATCACTCTCCCAGACCCATGTAGCTGGATCCTAGAAACCTGACGAATGACGAGGGAATGAAGGAAGGTCAGACTTGTGTACGGAAAAGCGGGGCTCTGATGGAGATGCACCAGCAGTTTGTCAGTGAATTTATTGTATACCACTGAGCAAGGCAGCAGTTTTAAAAAAATTATTTACTATTACACAGCTGAACAAGGAAGTGGGAAGCTGAGGGGAGCAGTCATCCCGGAGGAGGAAGGTGTGGCGGATAAAACACTGGCTTTAGCTGAACATCAGTTTCTCATCAACACTTATATTTGGTCCAGAGGGAGGCTTTGCTGTTCCCATGGGTCCTTGGCACGGATGTGCTCACGGCAATGGTACCCACTCATTCACCTCCACCCCCCACAACCATACCCAGATGTTTCGGGGGCAGGGGTGGTGTTTGTTTGCTTTAGACTTACTTGTGTGAGTGTATGCACAGATGCATGTACTTTGGAGGTCAGCAGAGGATATTATGTGTTTCTCTCACTCTCCACCCATTCCTCTGAGGCAGGGTCTGGGACTACAGGCATGTTCAGAACACCAGCCTCTCACATAGCTGTTGGGATCTAAACCCTGGTCCTCATGACTGCAGCAAGCACTCTTTAACTGCTGAGTGATTGTTTTCCTGATGGGGTAAATAATTTATTTAAATAAAATATTTGTTAAATTTATAACTGCTGTAGATTTTTGAGCCTGCTAGGTAGTGGTGACGTACTCTGAGATTAACAACAGTTGAAGCAAGTCTGTGTCTTAGGATCTGCCTTGTGTTTATTTATAATTAGGTCCATCTGTTTGGGGCGTCTTTGGGAGGCTTTTTGGCTCAGAAATTTGCTGAATACACTCACAAGTCTCCCAGAGTGCACTCCCTCATCCTGTGTAATGCCTTCAGTGACACGTCTATCTTCAACCAAACGTGGACCGCAAACAGGTAAGGATGTACGTCTTTAAATGTTGGCTCTGGGGGAGCTTTGATGCAGCGGGAATAGGAGGTGGACAAGAAAAGAATGCTGTAAACTCCATGTTCAACTCTACTCAGTGTGGGTTGGGCCTGTCGTCATGCTGCAGTGACAGATGTTGTTGCTACAGTGACAGACGTTGTTGCTACAGTGACACATGTTGCTATAGTGACAGATGTTGTTGCTGCAGTGACACACGTGGTTGCTACAGTGACACGTGGTTGCTACAGTGACACATGTTGCTACAGTGACACATGATGTTGCTACAGTGACACATGTTGCTACAGTGACAATGATGTTGCTACAGTGACACATGTTGTTGCTACAGTGACAGATGTTGCTACAGTGACACGTTGTTGCTACAGTGACAGATGTTGCTACAGTGACACGTTGTTGCTACAGTGACAGATGTTGTTGCTACAGTGACAGATGTTGTCTTGTCTTTGTAAGATCAGTTTTCTAAATCAACACACTTTCACGTGGGTTTCCCCAACGTTCTGTCATGCTCTGAGATAAATCTTGATACTGTTGCTTTCCTTCCTTTCTGGGTTAGTGCCCTGAGGGGTGATCACCGGTGGAAAGACAAGAACATTTAGTTCATAATGATGTGATCTTGACACTTAATGTCCTATTCTTCAGAAAGAATTGCTTTAGGGGCAACCAGAAAGGTTCCAGATTCCCCTCAACCATCCTCTCATGGATTTTATTTAACATTTTATTTTTAATCTCTGCTCGTGTGAGTACGAGCCATGTCAGGACACCTCAGGTATGAGTCCTGATGTTTGAGGTTGTAACCCCAGTGCTGGGTCGGGTAGGGGTGGAGACAGAAAGATTGCTAGCCAGACAGACAGCCTAACCTAAAAACAGTTAAGAGACTGTTTCAAGAGAATAAGGCAAAGAGTGATACAGGAAGGCAGGTGTGTCCTCTGGCATGTATCACACACACAAAGCAGTCCTGTTCCTTAGGTCTTTCTTTTCTTATCAATATGGGAAGGTTTATATTGAGATGAATCAATTTGAGGAGCCAGAGATCTAATTAGAACTGAGTTGTGAACAACCTCAGTAGCCTTCCCCTCTGCTCTATAAACCAGCTTTCCACTACTAGGTTATCCCTTCTGGTATCTGTAACAGTAGATTATGGTTACCTAGTGATGCTTTGAACACCCACTAGTAACTGCAAGATACTAACAACCTGCTTTTCCTTGGCTAAGGCTAGCATCCTAGACGTTTCGTGTCTTCTGAGCCATTGCTCTGTCTCTGGGTTTCTTGTAATGCTTTTTTTTTTTTTAAACTTACTCACTTTATATCCTGCTTACTGTCTCCTCCACATGCCCAACAAAGCTTGATGAGAGAGACCCAGACAGCTGAGTGAATGACTAGTTCGGTGGTCTGTGGACAGTAATACTTGGGAGGGTGGTGTCAGGGACATCACTTGGGAGCAGAGTAGTATAATTCAGTGCAGAGGTAACTCATGCCTCACACTGGGACTGCCCCATACAATGGCTGCACAATTCCCTCTTCCTCCTCTTTTATTAAAGAGGGGACATACACAGAGGTTGTCCCAAGGCTTTGGTGCCTGCCATGCAAGTATTCAGACAGTTAGCTACAGCCGCAGCCCTCAAGACTTAATTCTTTCCAGACTTTAATGTCACTCAAAAGCCTCATGGTAGAAGCAAGCTGTGGTGACATGAACCTGTCATTCCAGCTGTAAGAAAACTGGCGGAGAAACTGTCAGGCGTCTGAGGCTGGTCATAGCTACAAGACTGGAGACTGTGTCAAAACACAGAAACAAAAGCCTCATACAGAGGTTTTGCCTTAAACCTGTGACTTGGACTCCAAATTCTGCAAAGGAAGAAAACAAAAAATGTCAATTTACCCCAGAGCTACCTGGACTTGTTTAAATACCAGCAAATGTGTCCTTGTCTATAGGACAGCAGTTCTCAACCCGTGGGTCACAGTCCCTTTGGCAAACCTTTTATCTCAAAAAATATTTAGATCGTAATCCATATGGTAGCAAAATTACAGTTGTGAAGTAGAAATGAAATGAATTCATTTGTTGGAGGGGCCCACACAACACAGGGTGCTGTGTTAAAGGCTGGCAACATTAGGAAGGCTGAGAACCACTGCATCTAGGACAGAGCAGACCACCAGTGAGTGAGTTGTGTGTCTACAGCTCAGCAGGAGGCAGGTTGTCTCCACAGTTGGCTAAATAATTCAGCCACTTCTGTCTTGGCAAAGCTCTGTTGAGCAGATACTTATGTATGTGCAAATAGTTCTTGGGATTATTTTCTCCTGAAACTGTGAAAAGGGCTCCCCGTAATCCAAGAGCGGTAGTTGTCGCCGGAGTGAAGGCATTAGGAGTGCAGATTCTCAACAAGTCCTATTTCCCTTAGACCTTGATACCCAGTTGAAGGTGTTTTTTTAATACTGATGTTATGTGGCAGGATTTTATATTTATATATATTAAAATTTTTACTTTTGCTTTTTTTTTTTTTTTTTTAGATCTCACTAAACTCAAACATCTGCCAGCTTCTTCTTCCCAAGTGCTGGTATTAAAGGCTCATTCCATTATGCCCAGTTAATACATCTTATATTAATGGGCACCAAGCAAGCATGTGACACACAGACATACATGCAGCTAAACCACTTACATATAAAATGAGTAAATCTAGTTACAAAGACACGAGGCTTTGTCCCTTCTTCTCTCCAAGGGTGATGTAATTGTCCTTTTAAGGCAATTCTGAATGGGAATTAAACTTTGTCTTGTGTGAACCCTGTCCGCCCCCATCCCAGGGCTGTTGTTACCTGCCTGGTGACTTCAGGTTGTTCAGCTGGGCCTTGGTGCTGAGTCCTGATGGGCAGGTTACTTGAGCGTGTGGGATAAGTAGGCAATCTTGTCCCTGAAGGGAAATAGCTACTTCAGCATGTATGAGACGCTATGCTTTGGGCTGAATTCCAGAATAGCATTCTGAAGGTTACAAAAGCCTGTCCTCTGCGTTCCCCAAGACTCTCCTCAGGAGAGCAGCCTGTGAAGTGTGTTTTGTTCCGGCTACCTAACATTTCAGTTCTGAACAAATGGTACTGGTATCCAGCAGGAAGTCAAGTCACCGTTGGCTGTCAGATTGACCCAGGACTCCTATGGGGCAGTTTGTAAAGGTCTTTGAGTCTTTCTGTATCTGTGAACCTCCCAGCCCTTTCTTCCTGTCTTTGTACCCTCACATTAAAGCTCTTTATTCAGCTGTTCCTCCACCTGACTTAGTGCCAGTCCTTTGCCTCAGGCACCTTAGTGTTTGGAGAGACCTTTTCCTCCAGTCTGAGGAAGCAGCCAGCTAGGAGGCTTCCCCTCCCACAGTTACCCTGTATTATTAAACACCATAAGTGTTATACCACCTCCCCCAGAACAGGTTTGTACGAGACACTCCCTCAGTGCTTTATAGGTTTCTCTTATTCTGCTTTTCAGATGGGGGGTGGGGGGTGTCATGTGTTTGGAGGCAGAGATTGGCATCCAGTATCTTCCGCCATCACTGTCTGTCTCACACAGAGGCAGAGTCTAGAATAGCTATTCTAGCTCGCCATCTTGCCCTGGGAATCCCCTGCCCTGACCTCCCACAGGCTCCCAGCACTGACTCGGGCACTACCAATGTGAACTCCAGCCCTCGTGCTTATAGGGCAAGCACTTTACCCTCTGAGCCATCCCCTGCCCTGCTTTGTTGGGTTTTTGTTTTGAGACAGGTTCCATGTTTTCTAGGCTGGCTTCCAACTGTCTGGGTGTGACGTGGACCACCATACCCAGTTTATGCAGTCTTGGGGATCAAACCCAAGGCTGTTTGCATGCTGGGCAAGCACTCTACCAACCAAGCCACATCGTAACCCTTACTCTGCTCTTAAATGTCACGCTCATGCCACATGTTGTGTCACCTCCTTCCTGTCAGCACTGCTGTGTCCTCTCTAGGAACTGAAAGGATCTTGGGCGCTCTATTGTAGCTCCCGATCGATCGTATTGAGTCTCTTGTTTCGGTAGCCTTTCACCACTTCCTGAAGCCTGACAGTGCACACGTCCAGTAACGCTCCCGGGAAGGCCTTCCTATCAGTTGTATCCCAGTACAGTCTCATCGTTGGGGTGGCTCTGTTAGACGCTGGGGATCTACTTGTGTCGCTCCTGCCTCGCCTGGTCAGTCAGTGCTTCTTCGTCTCCCGGGAGCGGCATGTGCAGTCAACGCACTGCAAAGACAGAGAGAATTACCCCTTGGGAGGAAGTCTTTCTGTGGGGAAGGTTATCTGTCAGTTAAGCAAGCCATGTTGTAAAATGTCCAACACCCAAAGACCTCCACAGGCCTGGTCACAGGAGAACGGCTGCCTGGCCCGACTGCCCAGCTTTCTTGATCTAACTCTTATGAGTCCTTCACGAGCTTTCTGTTCCTTGCTCTGGTGTTTCCTTTCTTGTATCATTTGGAGCAATCTAACCATTCTACTTTAGGACAGAAAAATTATTATCCCAAACAAATGCTGTTAACTTTCCTCACTACAAAATGTCTTCGTGCTTACGTCATACGTGTGCCTTTCCTTGGGTTTCTCTCATGTTTCCTGCTTCCTTCCTTGACATACAGATCATTGGGACATGTGTTCTGGTGCACACCTTTAGTTGTGGAGCAAGAATCAAGGCCAGCCTGGTCTGGATAGCAAGTTCCAGGCCAGCCGGGCTATATAGTCTCAAAGCAAAACAGTAACAACAAAATTATATTTTAAAACCAACTTCACAGAAATATCTAAATTTAGATAGTTTTTTCAGTAAAATATAATATGATTTTATAATGTTTTCAACAGAATGCAGCTTAATTCCTTTTTGTAGTCTTGGCTTATATAGAATTACATGCTAATTCCAATCTTCACTCTTAGTGACCTTACTTTTGGGTTAAGGTCAAGAATAAAGCAACTAAACTGTTTCTCTACGTGCACACAGCTTAGGAGACATTGTTTGTTAATGGATCCAAACATATTTGTACCTTTGCTGATAACTTCAAGCTATATATGTCACGGCTAAGATTTGCCCAAGTCTTGTAAACTGAAGACCTCTAGTTTAAAGGTCAACTCCGTTTTATTTAATCGTTCATTTATCTGTAAACCAGCTTGAAGAATTCTTGGGTTTTTCCTTTCAGTCATTGTGTCCCTATGACACAGGCACACACCACACACACTGCTGGTTTCAGACTGTGTAACGCAGGCTGGCTGCTGGGCTGGGAAAGGAGTCCAGCTTCCCTGGATTCTAGGCGTCCTGCTGGGTAGAGCTTCAGGGCTGAAGATCACCGTCCATTTCTGTGTCGGTCACTGGCCTCTGTCCTTCTTCTGCAGCTTCTGGCTGATGCCAGCATTTATGCTCAAGAAGATAGTTCTGGGAAACTTTGCCTCTGGCCCAGTAGACCCGATGATGGCCGACGCCATTGATTTCATGGTGGACAGGGTAAGGCTCCTGACACTCCTGGAACACTTTTACTGGGATGTTTCTTGCACACGTAAGAGGAGGTCCATCATCTGTGGGTGTGTAGGGGGTGATCTTTGTGGAGCAGTCCTCTGTCTAACTGCAGTACCTCAGACAGGCCCCACTGCTGTGAGGACTTAGCTCCACCAGTGTCTCCCAGCAGCTGCTGCATGTTCAAATCCAACAGGAGCTTAGAAAGCAGAGTAATGCTTGCTGGGGCCCAAACCCAGTAACCTGGCACTCGGGAGGCAGAAGCAGATAGATCTCTGTGAGCTCAAGGCCAGCCTGGGCTACAGAGTGAGTTCAGGGCTACACAGAGAAACCTGTCTAAAAAACAGACAAACAAACAAACAAACTAATTAATTTAAGAGGCTAGAGAGATTGCTCAGTGGTTAAGAATACTGTTATTGTTCTAGAGTTTGGTTCTCAGCACCACCTTTGGTGGTAACGCCGCCCTCTGTGGGAAATTCGACAGCTCTGGTCACTGAGGGCACCAGCGTATAGGCTGGAGAGATGGTTAAGGGCGTGACGTGTCCTTCCAGAAGAGTCAAATTAGGTTCCCAAAACCCGTGTCAAGCAGCTCACAACCACCTGAAATCCCAGCTTCAGGGGTTCCGGCACCCTCACATGGCCTCACAGGTGCCTGCAATTTAAGCATAAACTTGATTTTTTTTTTTTCTGGGCTGGAGAGACGGCTCAGAGGTTAAGAGCACTGACTGCTCTTCCAGAGGTCCTGAGTTCAATTCCCAGCAACCACATGGTGGCTCACAACCATCTGTAATGGGATCCAGTGCCCTCTTCTGGTGTGTCTGAAGACAGCTACTACAGTGTGGTTATACAAATAAAATAAATAAACGCTTAAAATATAAATAAATAAAAGTTAATTTTTTTCAGCCTGGCTATGGTAATTATGCCTATAAGCTAAGTACTTTGAAGGCTGAAGCAGAAGGGTCTCCACCTTGAGGCCAACCTAGATATACAGACTGTCTCTAAGACCCGAGCTTCCAAGGCCTCACTAGACAATGCATCTGGGCTTGCTGGGCCTCTGAGAACCTGGCTCCTTTAGGGTGGGGAGAGGCTTTGTTTCTTGAAAGGAGGTATCTTGTGGCCTCACCTCCTGAGTGTCGGGCTGCTGCAGGCCTGTGCGGCTATGCCCAGCTAGAGTCAGTTTTCACTTCACCTCCCTCCTGAACTATTCAGGTCAGTGTGATAAACAAGTCTGCACTCTGGCATTTCCCAACCATGAGGCAGAAGGTCCCCTGGCATGCTGAGGGACACAAGTTAGGGTGCACTTGAGTTAAACAGGCAGTATACATTGTAGCCAAAAGAAGGCATGGCCACATGGCATTCATAGGGCCTGACTCAGGTGCCACAATAGAAAAGGCCACTGCCCAAGAGTCCCCGATCGATCTCAATCTCTCATTGTTGAGTTTTCCACCATAAACATCCCCAACATCACAAGCACAATGTCACTTATGGACCTACTGTGTGTATGAGAATGAGAACAAGATTCCTGCAAACTCTTACCTGTATCTCTCTCTTCTGCAGCTGGAGAGTCTGGGTCAAAGTGAACTGGCTTCAAGACTTACTCTCAACTGTCAGAATTCCTACGTGGAACCTCATAAAATTCGGGATATCCCTGTCACCATCATGGATGTAAGTTTCTCTTAAATAATAATATGGGTACTTGCCATTATAAATACATCGCCAAGATATAATTATCTTGTGACATTAACCGTACTTCTTTCTTCTTTCACACCTTGGCCTTTTCAACTCCACAGCACCCTACTGCGCATCCTGGACTTTTGCTCACAACAGTGACAGGCACCCTTGTCCTAGGTGTGCTGGTGACACTGAGGGTGGAGATAACCTGATTCATAGCAAGTTCTAGGCCAGCCAGCCAACGATGAATAGACTGTCTCAGCTCTCCCCCCACCAAAAGTTAAAAAAATATAGTTTGGAGAGTTGAAGGCTTGGTGGTTAAGAGTACTGGTGTTCTTGCATAGGACCCAGGTCTGTTTCCCAGCACTTGTGTGGTGGCTCATAACCATCTGTAACTCACTTCCCCAGGACCGCGGCCCCTCTCTGGTCTCCTCGGATATCAGGCATATACGTGGTACATTGACATTCATGCCAAACACCTACACATAAAGTCAAATTAAATAAGCATGGGGGAGCTGTTTAGGGAGCTGGGAACAGACCCCAGACTTTTCGTGTGCTAGGCAGGCTCTCTGCCACTCAGCCACACACCTCAAGGTCTTGGTTTGGCATATTTTATTCTCACCAGCGGATGTTCTGGATGTCTAGTGATTTCACATGCATGAACCCACAGAGGAACATAAGTGGACATATAATTAAAAACTATTTTTTTTTAAAGATTCATTCTGGAAGGGTGGCTCACTGTTTAGAGCAATGGCTGTTCTTGTAGGGGCCATGGATTCTAGTCCAGTTGCCCACGTGGCAGATCACAACCATGGGGGTGGGGAGCGAGTTCTCAAGACAGGGTTTCTCTGTGTAGCCCTGGCTGTCCTGGAACTGGATCTGTAGGCCAGACTGGCCTCAAACCCAGAGATCCACCTGCCTCTGCCTCCCAAGTGCTGGGATTAAAGGCGTGCGCCACCACTGCCTGTTTCACAGTCATTTTTAAGTATGGTTCAGGAGATCTGCTGTCCTTTTCTGGCCTGCATGCAGGTGGCACACAGACATAGATGCAGGCGAAACACCTATGAACACCAAAATAAAAATGAAAAGGATTCACTGGCCCCATAATGTATCTGAATATCATTATCTTAAGGCTGAATGGTATTCTGTTACATAAATTTTTATCTTGTTGATGTCTTCATCTGTCACTGGACCTAGGTTGGAAACAGTCTAGACATTTGACTGTTATGGATGTGTCGGTTAACATGGGTCTGAAAGGATCTGAGTCCTTGCTTTTTTAAATCTTGTAGTTTTGGGGGTACAGAGATAGTTCATTAGTTGAGCACTTCCTGTTCCTGTAGAGGATGCAGGTTCTGTTCCCAGCACCTACATGGCTTCTCACAACTGTCCATAATTCCAGCTCCAGAAGATTCAGTGTCCTCTTCTGTCTTCCTCTGTCCTCTTCCTCAGGTACCCACATACATAGTGACATACATGTAATTCTACTTTAAACTTTTTGAGGAATTGACATAGTGTTTTCCATATCATTTTACATTTCCCCCAGTAATGCATAGGGTTCTGGTTCACTTAACATTGGGACATTTTGGTTTTGAGTCCAGCTTTTAATGGCTGAACCTGCATTAAAACAAACAAATAAAACACAAGTCATGGCGGCACATGCATGTAATTCCAGCCTTCGGGAGGTGCAGACAGGCAGGTTCCTGGTTTGCTGACCTGCCAGTCTAACCTGCTTAGTGCATTCCAGACCGAGAGAGACCCTGTCTTCAAAAACAAGTATGCTATCTGAGGTTGACTTCTAGCTTCCACGTACACACATATGTGCATGCATAGACACACAAAACACACATATGCGTATCTTTAAGATGTCTTCAAAAATTCTGTATGCATGCTTCAGAGAACATCTGAAAGATGCCCAAAATCTCGTGAGCTCAGCTGCCAGAACACCTCCTCTCAGAAAGAGTCCGAACTTCCTGCCTTTAGTCTTTTTTAAAAGAAGATTATTTTACTTTCTGTATACGGATGTTTTGCCTGCATCTGTGTAAGTGCATCATCTGGCTGTGGGGCCAGAAGAGGGCGTTGTGTCCTCTGGAACTAGAGTTACAGACACTTGTGGGCTGCCATGTGGGTGCTGGGACCCTAACTAGGGTCTTCTGGAAGAGCAGCCAGTGCTCTTAGCTCTGAGCCATCTCTCCAGCCCCAAGACTTTATTGTTTTTGAAATTGGCATTCTAGTGATTATTTACTATTAATATTTCATTAATTAGCCACACGTGAGAGGTGAGAGACATTTGGCAGCAAAGTCTATAACTAAGATCTTAAATTGGAATGAGAATGTTATTTTTCAGATGGGTATAGGGGTGGGGCCTTGCACATGCAAGGCAAGCGTTGTACCACCCAGCTGCATGCCAGCCTCTTGGATTGGAATCGGACATGACCAGGAACAGCCCCAGGAGGTAATCCCTGGTGCTCTGGCACTCAGGAATGTGATGTGACACTTTTGTACTATGATGCCATGAGATCTCAGCCTTGTGTGTTTTCAAAGGTGTTTGACCAGAGTGCGCTGTCAACAGAAGCCAAGGAGGAGATGTATAAACTGTACCCTAATGCCCGCAGAGCTCACCTTAAGACGGGAGGCAATTTCCCCTACCTGTGCAGAAGTGCAGAGGTCAATCTGTATGTGCAGGTAAGTCTAGCTGGACCCCAGGACGTGTGTGCTTTAGAGACCCTCAAGGCCGTGCTCCCTTAAGGGTCCTCCTCTAGACAGCAAGCCTTGCGTCACACACTGTGGTAGTGGCCCTTAGTATGGTGTACCTCGCTTCCTGGAGACAGGGAATGCAGCCAGGGAAAGACACCACATCTGAATGGAACACTCCACGCCTCAGAAAATGACTTCTTGATCTGATTACGCACTAATGGCAAAAATAAAATGACCTCATTCTCTCAAGAGATTACTAGAGTAGGGTGACAAGTGGCTGCCTTGAAGCATCCGGGGCCTTCTTGGTGAGTGAGCCCCATCTTTAATGCTCTCAGCTCCTGTGGAAGTAGATCCTAAGGAGGCAGTGCTAACCATAGAGAAGCCGATGCCAGAGACACCCACCATGCCATTAGCCACAGTAGCAGGAGACTGAGTGTCTGTGGTAGATAGAGCAGCGTCAGCTGTTTAAGATGTATGTGAAAGGCTGGCAGGGTGGCTTGGTGATTCAGAGCTCATTCTGCTCTGATACAGGATGTGGGTTTGATTCCCAACATGCACATGATGGCTCACAACCATCTGTAACCCCAATTCTAAGAGATCCAAAACCTTCTTCAGCCTCTACAGGCATCAGGCACACATGAGCAAAACACTCATAAAACTTTTAAAAAGAAAAGAAAGATGTTTATGAAGGGCCAGCAAAGGTGGGACTGTGGCACGCAGGCATGAGAACTGTAGTTCAGATCCCCAGAGTCACATAAATGCCTGGTGAGCGTGTAGCCTGCATGAACTTCCAGTCTGGGAACATGGAGGCTGGGGATTGCTGAGAGAAGCTGGCTCTGGAGACTAACCATGTCAGGGGGCTGGAGAGACTGACTGCTCGGCAGCTAAGAGCACTGGTTGCTCTTCCCGGGGACCTAAGTTCAATTCCCGGCTCCCACTTGGCAGCTCAGAACTGAAACTCTAGATCCAGGGGATCCAGCGTCGTCCTCCGACCTCTGACCTCCTACAGTGCTGCATGAATGTGACTGAACTGGCTCATAGGCATATGTGTAGGCAAATCCCCTGTATGCATTTCTTTAAAAAGGATTGGCCATATTAGAGAGCTCTGGATTTGATTGATACCCGCCTATCTCAGTGATTACGATGGAGAGTGATCAACCTTGGGCCTCTACGTGTGCATACACACGAGCCCACACACATATGTAATGTACATATTACACGAAACATGGGAGTTATGGGGGGGGGGGGGGGTGATATCCATGAAGACTTGGCAGGAAAACCTGCTTAAAAACACAAAACAACTTGAGGCCAATGGTCCTACTGCTTCTTTGGTCAGCAGAGCAGTGAATACTTGTAATTTAGCCCTTGGAGGCTCTCACAGGATTGCTGTAAGTTCAAGGCTGTTCTGCATTACAAAGTGAAGGTACTGGGTTGGGGAGATTTCAGTGGTAAAGTGTTTGCTGTGTGCCGAGGAGGGTCTGAGCCCAGTCTGCACAATCCAGGTTTAAAAAAGCAGGTGTGGTGGCATAGCCCTGGGGAGGGACAAACAGGCAGACCCTGGGTCTGGCTAGCCAGCCGCCCATCCTGCTTGCCAAGCTTGATGCTACTGAGAGACTGCCTCAAAAGACAAGGTGGACGCCGATGATGGTTCAGTGGGTAAAAGAACTGCCAGGAAACTACACAGAGGAGGTGACAGTCAACTCCCACTGCTTCTCTCTGACTTCTACATAACCCTAATAATAACCAAAAAAAAAATAATAACTTTTCCAGATACATCTGCTGCAGTTCCACGGAACCAAATACGCTGCCATCGACCCGTCAGTGGTCAGTGCGGAGGAGCTGGAGGTGCAGAAAGGCCACCTCAGCCTCAGCCAGGAGGAGCCATAGATGGGGCTCAGACGCCGAGCCACCCTGCTCTTACACAGTCAGTTAAGGGCCGTCGGGCACACTGGTCCTCGCTGTTCTGGAAGTAGGAATGATTGTCAGTCTCGTGACAGGCGTCGGCTCTTCTAAGCCAGTGTGACTGTCCCCTTCCCACGTTTGTTTTTGTTTTAAACTTTTGAATTTGAAGAACTTTTGAAGACTCCCATTTTAAGAATTGAGGAAATTTTGCTACCAAAAGTCTTCTCCACGCTGTGTGCTCATCTCGAAGGCTTGGGATCACATGGCGTTTTCTCTTTTCCTGCTTTTCTGTAACTGCTGCGCCTCCAGGTTGGAAGAGGAACACCGGTCATTTTTATCGGTCCTTGGGCATAGCCAGAGTGCCAAGGCTGGCAGCTGCTGGCCACTCCCACACTTGAGCTTCTTAGTTCCCGCACCATTTTGAGTATTAGCTATTGTATTTCTAGACATTACATTTGGAATAAAAATTGAATTTCAGCGAGCGGCTCCTGTGATCAGTGTTGCCCTCTGGGCTGCTGGCCAGTGCTGTGTGATGCTGGGCGACCATCTCCTTCACTCTGGCTGCGGCACGGCTGGCTGTTACCTGCCGACTGCTGCTGCGTGCCACGAGATTGTCTTTCGTCTCTCTCACTAATGGGGTTTGTTAAAAAGAGATAGGGTCTGATTTAGGCTAGGCTAGCCTTGAACTCATGTGTCAGGGCTAGCTTAGAACTTATCCTCCTGCCTCCACCTCCCAAGTGCTAGGGTTATATATGTTATCCTGAAAGATCACCTGACGCCTGATAGAAATGTTTTTAACACATATGGAGAAAATAGTAAGCTGTCTCCCGTTCTTGATCTTAAAAAACTTTGAGCCCTGGATGACTGACTATAAAGCATTTCTATGTGTACTTTTAAGAGGTAAGATAGGATGTTTGAGAAGCTGGGGAGGTGGCTCAGTAAATAGAAGTGTGTGCTGGACAAGCATGAGGACTTGAGATAGCCCAGTGCCCGTGTACGATGTCAAGAGTGTCCACACAGGCTGTAACCTCAACACCAGCTGTAGGGCATCCTGGGCTTCTGCCCACACATATGCAGGTATATACACCCATGTGTATACAGGTGTGTATACAGTAACAAGTTATTTGATAATAAAGGTTGAAGTATCTGTATATGTAAGATTTTATTCAGTCCACAAATTAGAAAGTTTATAAGATTCATACATTAGTAGAAAACTATAACATCTTGAAAAAATTAACAGTTATGGGAAGTTGATATAAAGCTAGAAAAAAAAAACACCTTAACTATAATCACAGAATGCAAAGATCCTGGGCCAGCAAGATGGTTCAGCAGGCAAAAGCCCTTGTCACACCAGCCTTCAAGCCCCAGAACCCACAATGGAAGAGAACCATATCTGCAAATTGCCCTCTGCCTTGCACACGTGTGCCGTCACATGTACATGCCCATGCTCACACACACACATAGTAAACTTTAAGTAAGTGGGTATGGTAGTGCATACCTTTAATCTTTAGCACAGCAGAAGCAGGAAGATGTCTGTGTTCATGAGGCCAGCCTGGTCCACATGGTAAGTTCCAGATCTATAGTGAACCCACTCCTTAAATAAAAACCAAGGCTCTTGGCAGGAAGATGGCTGCCTCAAAGCAACAGGTTTACAGCTGCATACTGAGGTGACTGCAGGTGACCCTGGGATTCATCAGGAGCTTAGTGGGGTCCTCAGCACCCCAGAGATCTGCGGCATCATCAAGAGAAAGTACCATCTACCATCTGGCTGAATCCCGCCCCTGCCCCCACCCACACTACACAAAGGGATACAGAGCTTGCTCGATCTTTCCTGGTCCTTGCCTCAGTATATAGGAGCTATAAAATCAGCAGTGATCTCTGGCTTTGCAAAAGGAATTCACTCAATTCCCAAAGCCCCCGATGTGCTGTAGCCAGGAGCCATCTTGAGAGGGAACCTCCTTCTGAATGTGGCCTGCATTGGCGTCTGAAATACACTCATATTCCCATCTGTGGTTCCCTGTAAGCACTCCACTGCATGAGATGGCTCATTAGACCCTGCTCGGCAGAAGTCATTGATAAACACCAACTGAGAATGTTTGGTCGGGAGCTGGTAGTGTGGTGCAGAGGGGAGTGGAGGGTGCTGTCCACAGAACCAGGGGATTCTGAGACAGACATGGCTAAACACCTGTGGTTTTGGTGCCCAAACCAGGAACTATCTACAGGCAGCTTTCATGATTCTTCCAGCACACCCATGACTCCTGCTGCTTGCAGTGCACAGCAGAAACTCAGGTTTCAAAGCTCCTCCACCTCCAGAGATGTGATGAGGCATGGTAGCAATGCCTCTCTGGCTCCACCTCCAAAGCCCACAGCCTAAGAATGTCTGAAGAGAAACTCCCTCCCTTACCCATAGATGCCCTGCCTCTCTCATGCTTGTTCCACCAACTTAACATCTGGTGGACAAAACAAATGAAAGAATTGGCAGGAGATGTTGCAGGGTATTTGATTACATCATGCTGTGAACCCTGAGACTGTTTTTAGTTGTGTGGCTCAACCCTCACACCTTTAATCCAAACAATCAAGTAATTTGTAGAAGGAAGCACCTGTGTTTGAAAGTGATAGCTAATTGAATGGCAGACAAAGTGATGAATCTGAGAAAGATTTGACAGAATGGGATATGCCGAACTCTCGAGAACTGAGAGAAAAGGCAAGCTACTTACAAGAGAGCAGTTTGGAGAGAAAAGGAGGGGAAAAAAAGGAAGGAGGCAGTTTTACTCAACAGTTGTACAGAGACAGGTTACAGAGAGAGAACAAGCCAGAGACAGATGAAGCTAGAAAATTACAACAACATATTGTCAGTTAGTATGAGGCCTAGCAAAGCAATTCAGGACAAGCGGAGAGAAGCCAGATTGAATCAGGCAGCTTGGAGAGGAGTTTGAGCCAGAACAGCTCAGTTGACCAGCCAGCCAGAGTTCAGGAGGAACTAGGAAGAGTGAGCTTGTTCAGGAAGAAGTCTCAGAGGCTGAAAACATTTTAGGCCTAGATTAGATTTTATAGAAGCTAGACGCTTCCAGGACTAACTAGGCTCTGAGATGACAATTACATTCAGGTGAATAAAAGTTAGAATCATAAGGAGAAAAGTTCCAGTTCCCCATATCCCAAGTGTGTGTCACCACAGGGGCTGTGTGCGTCACCACAGGGGCTGGAGACTTGCCCTTTGTCTGATTACCACTAGCAAGAAATGCCAAAGAGTTGGAGCTGATTCCTGTCCCTACCTCTCTTTGTGAAGTATATGGCCCCAAATTAGCATCTAATTCAATGAAGAAGTGCCCCCGGCCACTGTTGGAGCAGTCACTAAGGAACACTGAAATAACAAAGTCTACACCTTCACTGCCTCAGCAGCTCCCCATTGCTCAGTAGAGCCCACCACTCACGTTGTAGGAAAGATGGAGTGTACCACACACACACACACCTATGCCACACCTGCTAAGCTGCTCCGGAGCCACTCATTGGACTGTAGTGTCCCTATTCAACTTGACGCAGTATTGACTCTGTCCACACTCGTCACTGCGGTCACTGCAGCGGGCTGTCCTCAGAGCTCTACACATGCGCCACCGCCCACACTTGCACACACACATTTAAACCCAACGAGATGGCTCAGCAAGTAAAGAGTTCAATCCCCAGAACTCACACAGTGAGAAGAGGGAGCCAATTATTGTCCTTTGAGTTCATGCACACAGACCATGGTTAGAACACACGCAGTACATAAACGTGAAATATGTCTTAAAGAATACCAAATATCGCCGGGCGGTGGTGGCGCACGCCTTTAATCCCAGCACTTGGGAGGCAGAGGCAGGCGGATTTCTGAGTTCGAGGCCAGCCTGGTCTACAGAGTGAGTTCCAGGACAGCCAGGGCTACACAGAGAAACCCTGTCTCGAAAAAACTAAATAAATAAATAAATAAATAAATAAATAAAAGAATACTGAGTATCTCCATGTCTCAGACTTGTGTTCCCACCACAGTTCTTGTCACACTGGTCTTACAAGGGAGTTCCAGGTACTTACAGGACCAGTGTAACCAGTGTGCCAACGTGACATCTGACAAACCAGATGCCACATGCTTCCTCTGTTTAGTGGTTTCACACCTCCTGGGAGCTCGCGGGCACCTGTAAGCAGTCAGGACAGAGCTTGGCATTTCAAGTGGTTGTACCTAAGGCTCCAGGCAGGCCTCACAGTTTCTCTGTGCTTTGACTCCAACCACACAGCCGCTGTAAGTAGCCATCACAGAGCCAGAAGACACAGTGGCTGTAGGCTGTCCTGTGCTTTCTTTCCAAATCATCCACGAATGAGTTCACCACCCCCCAAAAACCTTTCCTACCTGCTCCACCACTGGGTGACTGCAAGCTGCCATCTCTAATCCTGACTGAATTGGTTTGTAAGCCTGCAATCCTTTTTCAGGCCTGTCTTTGAGACTGGCTTCTACTGGAGCCTCAGACTCCGCCAGGCTAAAGTACAACCACTCCTCAACCCATCTGTCAAACTTGCCCGTCTCTTCTCCCAGGCACCTCTCCCAGGCACCATGGAGCCTCTGAAACTCCCACCCAGGCCAGCCACACCTAGGCCTGCAAGACTCAGAGAGAAGCCAATGCCAAGTTAAAACTTTGTGTACAAGATGGGAGAAGCTGCTGGACTCAAACATGTCCTGCCCACCAGACAGGAAGCTGTGGACCTAGTGACACCTCTGGACTGGCATAGCTAAGTCTTCTGCCACCTGGCTCACTCTAGTCCTGATGCAGCCTGCCATGGGGGAGCATGGCCCTGGGTGAAGGCAGCTCTTTGTAGTAGAGGCAGACTGTAAACAGAGAGGCTGGCTGTGTCCACTGCACTCTACACCACAAGGCTGAAGGCCTTTCTTGAAAAAGATCCGTCTACACAGCACATTTCCACACCTACCACAGCCCCAGACTAACAGATCTGCCATCCATCCTACAGAGCCCAACCCTTCCTGCCACAGGCCAGGCCTTGGTACTTCCTGCCCAGACTACCACAGTGGCCCCTCGCTGGCTCTCCCAGCCCCCACCCTCTGTGCTACCCACATACTAGTCTGATCTTGTTGCTTACTGGAGAAACCAGCTGGAACATTGTGAAATAATGTTGTAGAAATAAAACCAGTTTCTGAAATTCTAAAATAGAGCTCTCTGGAACTGGACAGATGGCTCAGCTGTTAAGAGAGCTGGCTGCTCTTCCAGAGCACCAGGGTTCGGTTCCCAGCACCCAAAGGACAGTGCATAAACTTAACTCCATCCCAGAAGAGCCAAAGCCCTCTTCTAGCCTTCCTGGGCACTGCACATACATGGTAAACAGACATCCAGGCGAAACACCCATACACATAAAATAAAAATTAAAAGTTAAAAACTACAATTTTAAGTATGGCTTTTATCGTTTACTAAAAATTGCAGAGGAAAAAAATATAAAAGCAACTTCAGGTCATAGCTAGTCCTGTTGCGGCCCGAGCTGCCCCACGTTGGGAGCCAAAAATGTCACTTCATTGGCTCTTAAAAATTACGAATTTACCAAATGTAAACCTCTCACCTTTTTCAGAAAAGTAAAGGAATGGTATAAAAACATCTTTAATATCTATAATAATTCTATATGTTTTTACTGGAATGGCAGCTGGAGTAAGCAAGTTAGGCTGTAATGCCCCATTAATTTCACAAATCTTAAGTTTGAACTTTCTTTTGGATTAATTTAATAGCCAATCTTTTTTTTGTTGAGTGAGAGTATCAGATAAAAGCCAATCTTGTCCTCTAAATATTGTTATATATATTGGAGGAATCAAAGCATCTCATTTTTAACAACTTTGGAAGAAGCGGATGTAAAAGGAATTGAAACAAACTGAACAATTTTTTATCAGTAGGTACATTCATAACTCATGGAGGGAAATAGGCATAATTTGAATGTCTCCAGTATTATCATAACTCTTGGCCCACAGACTGTTTTAAAAGTCTTTGGCTCTTAGATTTACCCCTCCTCCAGCGAGAAACAAACAAGGCAAAAGACGAATTCCCGCACCCATTTCTAGGATCTGGTCGTGAAGACCCAGGACAAAAGAAAAGTTTAGCACCTGAGCTTTTGCAGAGCTCAGTCTGCATAGTCTTAATTCAAATGTAAATGTTCTTAACCTCTGGCCTGTTTTCTGAGGCCTGGCCTTTTGTCGGCCTGAATTGCACTGTAAATTTTTTCTTTTTAAACTTAGATTTAAACCTTAAAAGATATGTGTATCTTTTTTTTATAAACATGGGCAAATCAAAATTTCTCAAACTCACGATTGAACTACCAACTGTAGCCAATGGAATATTGGCAGTTTAACTATGTTTTTACGTTTCTTTTTCCACATTAGAGCATAACCATAATTTTAAGAAACAAAACCAATTTTTAAACCATCTATTTTCTCTAAAATTAGTCTCTAAAACTAACACCAAGAAGATTACCTTTATGTTACAAAATCTTGTTGCCAATTCTTATATATGAATGCACGATAGTGCAGCTTTTAATATCTCACTAAAAAGACATTGTTCTTAAATTTTATCTTTACACACGTGGTTTCTGAATGACTCTAACCCTGAGTTACCAATCTTAAGCCAACCTTTGTTACCAAGGTTGTAAAAAATTTTTTAATCATACTCAATAACCTATAGGCTGAAAATCTATAACCAAGACATGAAGAATATATTTATACCTTAAAACTAATTAGAAGCAAAAATGAAGTTACAACACATCTTATATATTTAGACCAAACAAAATCTCTTGCTTTTTCTAGCTGTAATTTCAAGAGAGAAGCACCTTGTTACAGCAATTTTTCTAAGACGGAATTGTAGAGTGAAAAATTATGAAGACCATCTTACAAAATATATACAGGCTCACTAGCTCCAGGAAGGTGGAACTGAATGTAGGCTTTTGGGCCTTACTGCCCTATACATTCCTCAAGCCTCAGGGAAGAAAATCCACCTGTGGGTGGGGTAGGCTCAAAGCAGGAAGACACATTCCTGGCCACAAAGAAAAACAAAAGCATGTCCAGATAAGTCTTAACTAGCCATCCTGCCACCTCTGTAAGTTGCTGACATTAGAAATAACCAATCGTGTGTAAC
>JANHMN010000024.1:34853718-34893199 GCA_030674055.1 Rhabdomys pumilio
ACCCCCCCCCCCCCCCCCCCCCCCCCGCCTCTGGGGTTCGGGTTGGAAATCCCCCGTCTCCTGCGTGGGACGGGTTTCAACCCAAGGGCCCTTATTATTAAATTACCTTATACAAATGCATCAAGGAGGCCTCTCATGTGTCCGTGGGTGAGCACCGGTCCAGACTGGAGGTAGGGTCCTTCAAAACCACTCTTAGCTTCCTTACTGAATCTAAGAACTTGTTGTTCCCTTTAAAAGCAGCTTATACCGACAATTAGCTGTTAGGAAGGCTTTTTATTCAGCTCAGCTCAGCTCTAGCTACAGGTGTTAAACAAACTTATCAGCCGCTGCTCGGCATTTTAAAACTGCCTTTGAAAACCAAGTTAAACTCGAGCAAGGGTTGAATCAAGCAATTTAAACGATCTTTTGAACATTAAACATAGAACACGATAAGACATAGACCACCAATCATTCATACAATGAGACACGTGGACAAAGACACACACTGAGACACGTGGACATTGGCGCGCCAAAAGACAAACATTACGGAGGATCTTTTCCGAAATGAGTAACAGCTGGTTTTAGCCTACAAGGGTCGAGATGAGCGAATGCATCTGGATACCATTTAATAATCTTTGTAGGGGATGCACCAAAAATCTTGTCTGCCGTTTTAAAACTCTTGCCTGCCTCTGCCTTCCAAGTGTTGGGATTAAAGGTGTGTGCCACCACCGTCCGGCGGTCTTCCTCTGAAAGGAAGGAATCTGAGCAGCTTGTCCGCATAAGGCGGAAGAGTGCTGGGGACAGCAAGCTGGGAGCACGCTGCTGGCTGAGAAGCCACGCGATTCCCATCTCCTGCCTTTTCCCGCTCTCCATCTTGTGCCGGCTGCCTGTCTGCATGGTATCTTTTCTTCTCACAAAACTCTCCCAGGGCATTCTTTCCCCATATTCTCTCTCCCGCAGACCGAAGGTCTTTGGGAGGGCCTGTACTTTCACGCGAGTCTTTCCTATTTTCTTCATGAGTAGCTAGCCTTTTTCTCAACTCTGTTTCTGACATTCTGGCTCCTGTCTCCTCTAACGCTTTCTGACCTGCCACGATCTTTAAGTGGTTTTTCCCCTCCCGTAAAACCAAAAGGAAGAATGCAAGCACTGCTACCGCGGTAGCTAAGGCTACCGAAACTCCTATCCCTTGGGGGTAAAACTGATTCAGTTCCAGACCAAACATGTCTCTCAGAGTTCACCTTACCACACCACCACAATTCTGAATCCACTCCGAAAAACGGAGCTCCCTCCCTCGGTGCGGTGATGTTAGATTCCCAGGTTTTCTGCACCAGATGTAACGCGCAACATCCCTGCCCGCAGGAACTCACACCAACACGAAGGATCCTTTCGCGGCGGCACGCAGTTTATTCTTTCAGCATGGCTGGGAGAGAGAGAGATTCGAACTTCCCCCATCCGTATATATAACCTTTGGGGTGGACAATTATGATTGGCTGCTTGCTCAAATTCCCAGGTTTCCCTGCGCTGTACATGCGCAGTTTAATGGTGGATGTGACGTCGGAAAATAGGCGTACCCAAGATGCTGCACATGCGCGGTTTGTTACCTCACGCACACAGGCGTCAGCAAGGACAGCCTCCTACATTATGTGAGACATCAACGTTAAAGTTTATTTTGTGGCATTGAGGATGAACCCAGGGCCTTGTGTGCCATGGGCAAGTGTGCCATTGAGGTATAGCCTAAGCCCTTGGGGGTTTTTTGAGTCAGGGTCTTATTATGTGTTCTAAATTGACCTGGAACTCCAGATCCTCAGCCTCCTCTGCCTCTCAAGTACTGGGATTGCAGATGTATATCTTTGTGCCCTGCCAAGTTTTCAGTTATGGAGTAGGCGGCCCCCACTCCTGTCCTCTCCTTCCACCTCCTGTGTTCCAGGCACAGGATTCCCAGATGAACCTGCCTTCCCACCCCCATGGCCTTCCCACCCCCAGACACTCTTAGCTCCTCCATCTGTCCCTCCCCACCCCAACAGCTATCTCCCCAACCCCACCTCTAATCCTCTGTGGCTATCTCAGACACCCCATCCCACCTTCCCTGAGACAGAAGATCTCCATCATTCTTTGCTCCCAACTATTACAAGACAGATACAGACTTTAAGAACCTCTGTCTAAATAAATAGCTCATTTAATAAAAGGTATCCAGATCTATCATCTCAGCCCCATGCATGATGCAACACCTTTCCCATAGAAAATAGGTGTGTTGACATGAAATAGGTCTCTCTCTTGCTCAGACTGACCACAGAGACTCCTAGGCATCAGTGATCCTCCAGCCCAGCCTCCAGCGTCACTAGGGCCACAGCTATGCATAACCAAGAGCAGCTTCTGGTTTTGTTTTCATAGTAAGACAGGGTCTTACTATGTTGCCCAGGTTGGACTTGAACTCTTGTCCTGCTGGTCACCTTTACTCTCACTGTGACAAAACACATAGAACAGGAGAAGAGATTTCAGCTCACAGTTTCAGCCTGTTCAGCCAGCCCGTATCTCTTGCTCCAGTTGCTTCAGGCCTGTGATGGGGCAGAGTGTTACATAGAAGGTGTGTGGGAGAGAGCTGTTTACCTCCAGACAGCTTCAGAAGAAGGAAGAGTCCCAGAGGCCTCATGTCTTCCAACGGTGTGCACCTAGTGATGAAACGTCTAATAGACCACACCCCTAATGGTTCCTAACCGTCCCCAAGTGCCATCAGCTGGCACCAAGCCATCAACACTTGCACTTAAGAGCAAGGCACAGACACAAAGTGCAGTGTCTGGGCTCAGGTAAGCCTCTGGCCTTGGCTTTCCAAGTAGCTGGGACTACAGGTGTGTGACATCATTCCTGACCTGACCTAACTGGCTAGTTTTAAAGCCTCTTTTTTCTTTTCACAACTTTAGGTTTATTTTTAAAGATTCGTGTTACTTTTACTTATGTGTCTGTGTGCAGATGTGTGCACATGAGTGCAGGTTGGACCCCCAGAACTGCAGTGACAGGCAGCTGTGAGCTTCCTGACTTAGGGGCTGGGAACTGAACTCCAGTCCCCTGGAAGGGCAACAAACAGTTGCTGGGCCATCTCTCCAGCTCCCAAGCTGAGTTCCTGTCTCTCTTCTCCACCCCAGGGTTCATCCTACACTATTTTGCACCAGTGAGGTATGTTACGATTGATGAACCAACAGACATCGACTCCCCTCTCTTTCTGCCTCTTTTCCATATATATCTGATCTCATTGTGTTACTGAGCAGGCCGCCAGGCCTGGTTCCTGCAGAGCCAGGGATAGAACCTGGGGCCTCATGAATGCTAAGCCAGAACTCTGCCAACTGAGCCACATCCCCAGCTCATACTGAAACATTGATATTAGCTAAAGTCCGTAGCTCACCTCAGGGCTCACGGTGTGGTATGCCTCATGGGTTTTGAGCACCGTTCAGTGTCAAGCATCTCTTATTACCATAAAGAACATCTTTACTGTCCCAACAGTGCCCTGGGTGCCATCTCCTCAACCCTCCTCCTCACCCAGAGTCCCTGACAACTGCGGTTCCTTGTTTAACCTTTTTCAGGATGCCATATTCTTTTATGCACCTGCACAGTTTGAAAGCTAAAGCAGTACATGATTCCATTAAGGATTCTTTCTCCCACTGTGATGGTTTGTGTATGCTCAGCCCTGGGAGTGGCACTATTAGGAGGTGTGTCACTGTGGGTGTGGGCTTTAAGATCCTAGTCCTAGCTGCCTGGAATCCAGTATTCTACGAGCAGCCTTCAGATGAAGATGTAGAACTCTCAGCTCCTCATGTACCATGTCTGTTTGAATGCTGCCATGTTCCTGCAATGATGATAATGAATTAAACCTCTGATACCTATAAGCCAGCCCTGACTAAATATTGTCCTTTTTTTTTTTTTTTTTTTTGGTTTTTCAAGATAGGATATAGGATTTCTCTGTGTAGCCCTGGCTGTCCTAGAACTCACTCTGTAGACCAGGCTGGCCTCGAACTCAGAAATCCACCTGCCTCTGCCTCCCAAGTGCTGGGATTAAAGGCGTGCGCCACCACCGCCCGGCGGCTCAGCTTTTTCTTAAGCCATGAAGAAATGATTCTTTTTTGGCACCAACTATCTGGGGAAACCAAGTCTCAAACCTTAAAGGGCAAACCAGTTTTTCTGAGGGTTTAGTGGGACAGGATTCTAGAGTGTATTTTAACAGTCTAGATTGTATGTATGTGTCAGCCAGGTGCAGTGGTGTGGGCATAGCTGTGATCCCAGCACTTGGGGAGCAGAGGCACAAGGGTTCATCCCAAGTTTGAAGCCAGCCTGGTTTATACAGCAAGTTCAAGGCCAGCAAGAGCTATGTAATAAGACCTTGTCTCATAAAGGTATATATGTGTACCCCCTATATATATATATATAACACAGTATGGAAATAAATCTATGAGAAACGGAGGGAGGGAGGGATGGAAGGAAAGAGGGACTGTTAGATTAAAATACAGAAGGAAAGGAGGAAGGTGGGGAGGGCAGGAAAGGAAGTGACGACTAGACCAGTGGGGAGGGAAGGGACCACTGTGTACCCAGCTACCCCCGATAGTCAAAGACTTCTAATTCCACCCTCTTCCATTCTGTCTCCAGCCCAGTGGAGAACTATGGTGCTTTTCTGAGATGTGTCCTCCTGAGACGGCAGTCACTCTGGTGACCACTAGGCTGCCCCACAGTGTCTGAATCGTAGTAGACAACCAAGTTTCCAGAGTCACAGCCCCTGGGACCACGTTTTCCTACTGGTACACACACACACACACACACACACACACACACACACACACACACACAAGCTGTGCTTGCCTGACACCTCAGAGTGAAGCGTGAAGCAGAAGGCTAGCTCTGCTGTCCAGGAAGCATGCCATTCGCCTGCTTAAAATTCAGATAATTTGGGGTGTAAGTACAATTCAGTGGTAGAGTGCTTGCCTACCATGAACCCCAGCACTATTAAAAAGAAAAAAAAAAACATCACTATTTTTTTCAATAGTTAAAACTAAATAAAATTGACTTGGCAGTGGTGGTGCAACCCTTTATTCCCAGCACTCAGGAGGCAGAGGCAGGCAGATTTCAGTGAGTTGGGGGCCAGCCTGGTCTACAGAGAAAGTTCTGAGACAGCCAGGGCTACACAGAGACTCTGTCTCCGGGGATGGAAGTGGGAAGACAAAAGAATTAGATAAAACTGAAAACTCAGTTCCTCAGCCGTACCTACTGTGTACTGTTCAGTAGCCACAGTGGCCAGTGGGTCCATCTTGGATGTGCAGTTATGAAATTTCCCTGTTAATTCAGCATGTCATGGGCATGCTGCCCCAGAGCCTTCTTTAAAAAAAAAAAAAGTATTTTTTTTATTGAATGTTCTACCTACTTACATTTCAGATGTGATCCCCTTTCCCCACCCCAGGAACTCCCTATCCCATCCCCCCTCCTTGCTGCTTCTATGAGGGTGTGCCCCCACCCATCCACCCACTCCCCGCTCCCTACCCTGAAATTCCCCCACAGTGGGGCCAGCCTGGGAACACGCATGGAGGGACCTATGGCTCCACCTGTATATGCAGTGGAGCCCCAGAGTCTTCTAATGGGACTAATTTAAAATGAGATGAGGGGCTGAGAGATGGTGCATCAGTTAAGGATACTTTGTAACTCTTGCAGAGGGCCTGGGTTCTCTGCAAACCCAAAACCCACACGTGGCTCGTGAGCTCTGGAACTCCAGTTTCGGGGAATCTGATGCCTCTTCTGACCTCTTAAGGTACCAACCACGTTTGCCGTGTGCATATATACAAGCATGCAAAACACAGATATAAAATTAAAAATTTAAATCTAAAATATTTTAAGAGAGGGAAGAGGGGCCCAGCAGATGACTCAGTGGGTGAAAGTGTTTGCCATCAAGTCTGATGACCTGACTCTAACTCCAGGACCCACAAGGTCTAGAGAGAGAATTGACTCTGCCAAGTTATCCTCTGACCTCCACAGGTGTGACACACTCAATAAATGGGTAAATGTTATGGCAGGGGAGTTTGGTGGTGTATGTCTTGTAATCCCCGTATTTGGGAGACTGGAGTGGGAAAGTCTCGAGTTGGAGACCTGCTTGGGCTACCTAGAGAGACTCTATCTAAAACAAAAGCAAAGACTGAAGTTGTAAGCTCAGAGATGTAGCAAGACCTTATGTGAGACCCTGGGTTCAGTCCCCAGCACCAAAGAAACAGAACAGCAACTAAAATGTCTAAATGTAATCTGTGACCCTGGGCCAGTTATTAACCCAGGAGGTGACATTACATTAACAAAATCTGAATATAGTTTGAAATTAATGAGTAGTTTGTAACTGTTAGTTTCCTAAATTTTAGAAAAGATTATATATATATGAATGCTTGCCTGTACACACACACACACCACATATAGGCAGTGACATTGGAGGCCAAAAGAGAGTATCAGATCATCTGGAGTCGGAGTTACAGATGGCTCTAAGCTGGGTGCAGGGAATTGAACTCATACTCTTCCACAAGAACAATGCTCTCAACCACTGAGCCACCTCTCTAACCGCTAACTTCCTGGTTTTACAAATTCACACTGTAGTTACCCAAGAGTTAATGTTCAGAGATGCTATGTGCAGAACGCTTGAATGTTCTCAGTTCTATTTTGCAATTTTTGTAAGTCTGAAATGACTTCAAGATTAAAAAAAAAAAGATCAAAAACATTTTTAAATGTTATATATCCCATTAGATATCCAGTTACCCGGTTAGAGGGAAGAACAGGAGAGCACATGCCTCCTGGGCTCTCAGTGTATACGCATGGATTCACAAATGCAAACAGCCGAGGAATCAGCTCTGCAGCTTCTGTCAGCTTGGCACTAGAGAGCACTGAGTTGACCTTGATGAGTTAATGACCGTCCAGTTTGAATGAATGAGGCCCTTCCTGCAGGCTGGGGTTGAAAGGCTGCTGGTTTAACACCGCTTGATTTGTGGAATGACCTGGGCAAGCTGTTTTTCCTCCCTAGACCTCAGTGCCCTAGGCTGTAAAGACACCCCTTGCACCTCAGGGGTGCTTCATGAGGTTCTAAGATAACAGAAGTGAAAATGAGCCGGGGATCAGCTCAGTTAGTACAGCACTTGCCATGTAACTCGAGGAACTGAGTTTGACCCTCAGAACCCACATAAAAACCAGGGCGCAGTGGCACACATTTGTAAGCCCAGGACTAGACAGGCAAAGCAGGAGGGTCACTGGGCTCACTGGCCAGTCAGTCTAGTTAGGCCAATGAAGCCTTGCCTCAAAAACACAAGGTATTCCATGACTGCTGGGCACATATAAACTGTTTCCAAACAAACAACCAAAAAAAAAAAAAAAAAAAAAAAAACAACCCCAAGATGGACAGTGCCTGGGTGCCTGGGAAGGAATAACTCAGCAAGGGTCCTCTGACCTCTACACGCCCCTGACACAGGTACAAACTTATGCACCCTCACGAACACAACAAAATAAGCAGAGAGCTAGAGAGGGCCACACTTCTGGGACAGGATAGCCCAGAAAACCTAGAATAGACCCATGGTCCATCCTTCAGAAAGTACTGGCGTTTCCTGCTGGGCTGTATGGTTCAGTAGCAGCAGCTGGAGGTCTGTGTGCAGGGACTGCTCTGAAAGCCCTTATAGGCATCCCCTTCCATGCAGGTAATCTCTAGGTGTTCCCAAAGCTCACATGGTTGTACACCTCCTGGGGGCAGGCTCTCCGCTTGCCATCTTCCTGGTACTTTCTGTAGAACAGAAGACCCCTGTTGCCTAGAGTTGCAACCGCCCTTCCTTCCTAGGTTAGTTTGTGTCCTAATTTCCTGTGAGTCTTAGTGCTAAGAGAGGACACATTGAGGTTTTTCAGAATATCTGGGAAGGTCGGAGAAGATAGCTCCGTAGTTAAGAGTACTCAAGGAGACTTATTCTGCTACACTGTATTCACAGTGGAGCTTTGTGATTAGGCAGTAGAAGAGGAGGTGGAGCTGGGAGAGAAAGACAGGAAAGGGAGAGGAGAAAAAGAGGAAGGGGGAAGAAGGAAGCTGTCAGCCATGGAGAACCACGGATGGGTCAAAAGCTATCCTAGATAGCAACTTCTATCAAAAGGTTAGATATTGGGTAACAACTCTAATTGTGTGAGCATCTTGCTAACTGAGCATTTCTAAATATGTAAATCCTTTAGATAATAGCTAAGCTTTAAGAGTCTCATTTCTATCGGATACTGTGAGGATGGCAGATATTGTCTGGGGTTCAGCCAAGCTTTGTGAATGCAGCGTGGGGGGTTGACTGGCGTCTTGTGGGTACCAGGGCCTGCGCATCTAGCTAGCCTGAGCCCCGGTCAGAGCTGAGGAGTAGCGGGAGCATGGTGGCTGCCCGGGAACAAGCCGGACCAGGTGCCGTTTTCTAAATATCACCCCTACACGTGGCTCTTGCTGAGAACCTGAGTTCAGGTCCCAGCTCACAGCAAGAAGTGTTTCCCTGTTGCCTCATAGCCAACATAGGCTCCATGGCTCCCAGTAACTGCCTGGTAGCTCACCCTGAAGCTGCCCACTTGATGGACATGTCCACTGCTTAAGGCTTTTTCATATTAAAACCAGCTTGCCTTTAATGGGGGATTTGATCCACAACCATTGATCCTGCTTGCCTGAAAGTCCCAAGACACTACAGGAATCGCAAATTAGTCATTTAGGAGCAGAATAGTTAAGTATCTCATGCTGGCTTCAGAAGGCTCAATTCGATGTTTAAGCCAGTTTGTGGCTCATCTCTCCTAATGTCTATGAAAAAGAAGTCCCAAGACTGTTTCAGCCTTACTCCAAACTAGAAGGCAGAGACAGTTGGGGAGGTAAAGATTATAACGTCATTGGTGGCTTTGGTGGCTTTGAGGGCACAGGGTTAACTGACACTATTACTCAAAGACACTGATGAATATGGACCAGCCTTTTTCAGTTTGCCTAAGATTAGCTACATGGGGCTCTGGTCTGAGCAGACCTTCAAGGACCCAAGAATTCCAGCCAGGGCTCACTTACCAGCTAAGTCTCTCCTGCCAATGGCCACGAGGCCCTCGAAGAGTGCTTTGCTGGGGTTCTTCCCGGCTGTGGCCACACCATGTAGCCAGATGAGCAGCATCCGGTGACCATGCTCCTGGTAGCTCCTGGTTCCTGTAGAGGATGAAAGGAGAGTCCACCTTGGCATCTTTCCAGAGGTGTGTGTGCTGCCCTCTACTTCATCCTGAATGTACCCAGCTGGAAAGATGCCCTCTTCGCTATAGGTGGCCTGGGTTGGAGGTTAGGGTACAGATTCTCAGATGGAGCGGCTTGGTGACTGGTGTCTCAGGCTGTAAAACTTCTATAGCCTCAGATTTTCTCTGAGGCATCTACCTGTCTATGTTACTCAAAAAAGGATGGGGGAAGGGGTCTTATGCCTTCAAGGATACAAAGGGAAAAAAAAAAGAAACAGAAATAAAGTATATTGTGCTGGGGCAACGACTCCATGGATAAGAACACCCAGTGTGCAAATGTGAGGACCCACGACGCTCATGTAAAAGCTGGGCATGGCTCCGTACATCTTTAACCTCAGTGCTGGGAGTGGGAGGTGTGCAGAAAAAGCAGCAGCGCTAGGGTTTGTTAGCCTTCCAGCCTAGCCAAAACCCAGCAAGCTTCAGTGAGACAGGAAGAGTGAGAAAGCAGGACACTCAGTGCCCCTCTTCAGTCTCCACATGCAAAGCCACAGGTGCACACATCATACACACATTACACACATTCATATACATCACACATCTATATGCCACACATACACATATACACTGAGTCATCGCCCTGGCATGATATTCTTTCTCTCTTTCTTTCTTTCTTTCTTTCTTTCTTTCTTTCTTTCTTTCTTTTTGTTTGTTTTTTCAAGACAGGTTTTCTCTGTGTAGCCTTGGCTGTCCTGGAACTCACTCTGTAGACCAGGCTGACCTCAAACTCAGAAATTCACCTGCCTCTGCCTCCCAAGTGCTGGGATTAAAGGTGTGTGCCACCACTGCCGGGTGATATGCTTTATTTCTATTCCTTTTCCATTCCTTTGTACCAGGGCCAAGATGTCTAACTGATTAATTAACAATGACAACAGTCACCACTCCGCCCAATCCCCCCCCATGAATGGCATTAGCTGAGTGTATAAACAGTGAGTTTGGGTCCCAGCTGACTCTGCAAAACTCAAGGTCATAAAGCAGGTAGAATAGGGATGCAGAGCCTGTGCGAGAAGTTGGGAGAACTTTGGGAGTGGAGCTGGGCTGTGGGCCACACAAGCTTCTATCCCCCAAAGCACAGAACACCTGCCCCCAACCGCTGGCTGCCCTGGGGTAGGGCAGGGTAACGCGTTACCTGTCCACTGCTGCTCAATGGCGCAGATGTGAGCCTCTGTGAACTGCCAGGAGTGGGCCAGTTTCTTCCACTCATTGGGCCTCAGATACCGGGAAGCCAGTTGCCAAAGCACTGAGCGGAGCTGATGCGTTTCCTGCCGGTGGTCTTGCTTAAAGGTTAAGTTCTTCCTAGAGAGGTGGCTGCCATCCCTGCATGAAAGGCGATCCTGTGGGGTAGATATCAAAAGTGCAGGAGCCGTCCAGGGCCTCCTTGGAAGCTCTTCTTCATGATACAGAACCTACGACCCTAAAGCAGCCTGGGTCTGTGACTTCACATCTGCCACCCTGTCTGACCACGCCTTGCCTCGACCACTGGACCCCAACTCGCTCACACAGCTCTTCCACCTAGAACTTCCTGACTTTCAACCCACTGCCACAGTCAAAAAAAGCGCTACTGTGCCGCCTCCTCCAGGAAGCCTCCAGCCAGAGACCTCTGTCCTGACACCATTTCTTTATCGCCATGAAGTTTATGTATTCAAACCAGTTTATTTCTTGGCCAGGATCCTGCCAGCACAGACCCAAGTCTGCCTCATCTTCGTGTGGCTGGATGCTTGCCTATCCAGGTTCTCATAATCTTGATGGTACCCAAGGCAGAGATGACCACCCACTTAGTGATAGGGTCCCCCAAATTGGTTGAGGTTCCATGCACACCCAAGGCTGGAGAGACCAGTGGAGGTTGTACCTTCTCCCATCGGTAGAAACGATCTGCTTTTATGATCATATCCACGAGGCTGACGTGGTTGCTACGGGCGGCCACTGCCAAGGCTGTTTTTCCTTGCTGCAAAGAAGAGGCAGAGGGAAACTTGTATAAGGCAGGGCAGGGCTGCCTCTGAACTTACAACAAAACCTCCTGCCTTAAGGAAGTGTTTACAGTGGTCCACACTGGAAAACAGAAAGGTTTTCTGGACTGCATGGTAGAGACATGGAATAATAATAATAAAATAATAATAATAATAATAGCAGTGTTATGATTATATTTATGTGTCTTTATTGACATTGGCATTGGAAGCTGTGTCTGGTGTGGAGAAGGCCGTGGAAACTTGAATGAGGGGCTGCTTAGAGCACAGGTACCTTATCTCTCAGGCTTAAGTCAGCGCCAGCAATGAAAAGCATCTCTGCTACATCCTGCCAGGCATGCTCGGCGGCAAGGTGGAGGGGAGTCTGCTGCCTCTGGAGAGAAGATGAGGGGGACAGTAAAGCATGCAAGATGCATATGGGGAGCCAGTGGCACATGCTTTTAATCCCAGCACCCAGGAGGCAGAGGCAGGGATCACAGATCTCTGTGAGTTCAACGCCAGTCCGGTCTACATTGTAGATTCCAGGACAGCCAGGACTACACAGAGACACTGACTCAAAAAAATAAATAAAATAAAATAAATAAAATCAAATAGGCTGGCGAGGTGGCTCTGTGGTTTAGAGCAAGCACTGTTCATGCAGAAGATCTTAGTTAAATTCCCAGCGCCCATATCAAATGGCCCACAGCTGCCTGGAACTCCAGCTCCAGGAGATTTTATGTTCCTCTGGCCTCTCAGGGCACCTGCACACAGGGAGCACATACTCACACTCGTGTGCACACAAACACACACACAAATAGAAATAAACCGACAACCTTGAAAAGCTAAAGATGGAAATTAATTTCTCGACTCTAGGTCATGCTGGGAGACCCCTGGGTCTGAATGGTTGGTTTTCTGCAGTCACTCACAATGTCCACTGCGTCCAGATCACTGTGGGCATCTATGAGGAGCTGAACAAGGCCGGGGAAGTTGTGCTTCACAGCAAGGTGCAGAGGGGTGGTGCCCTGCTATGGGAGAAACACACAGATCACTTGCCCTCTCCTCTAGGACTGCAGATTGGAGGCAGGGTGGGGTCAATTTGGCCACTGTAATCTCTCAAACAATAGAGGTGACCAGAGGTAGGCACAGTGACAATGCCTGGAGCTGGAGGCCTAAAACTGAGGGTAACAGGCTGGAGAGCCTGCTATGCCAGCCTTGAGTATGCGTGCACGGTTTGGCCTTGGACAAGCCTGTTTCCCTGCTCTGGTCCACCCTCCTCTGTTACTCCTCATCTGACAAGTGACGGTTGCTAAGGACGGTTCTAGCAACACCACCTTCTGATTCTCTGCCCCACTAAATCCACACAGCGATCTAAAAACCACACAAGAAGGTTTGTGTGCATCTTAGAAACGGAAGCACGGCAACTCACAACGCAAGCCAGGAGGCACTAGGGGAAGATGCCTGACCGCAGTGATGTAAGAATGAATGAATGAATGAATGAGAGTGCTCAGGCACCTAAAGGAGACCTGACACAAGTTGAACACTGTCTAAAGCCTTGTTCAGGGCTGGGGAACACCCAACAGTCACCCGTGGCCTCCTGACTAATAACAACGTGAAGATATGCCCCCGTACCCGCCTCTCTAGGTGGCATTGCACACATGCTATGGAACAGTATGAAGCCAGTGAAACAGATGTTGTAGATCTATACCCGTAATAAAATAAATGCTTATATATTGAACATAAGAAAGGTTATAGGACAAAACATGTAAAGACCAAGGACTGTCCTCAGCTGTCACTAGTACAATTCAGGGGAGGGAGGCATATCAGCATCTTTTTTTTTTTTTTTTTTTTTCGAGACAGGGTTTCTCTGTATAGTCCTGGCTGTCCTAGAACTCACTCTGTAGACCAGGCTGGCCTCGAACTCAGAAATCTGCCTGCCTCTGCCTCCCAAGTGCTGGGATTAAAGGCGTGTGCCACCACTGCCTGGCCATTAATTAGTTAATAATGAGATAATAATCGATTTGTTTTAAATGATTTACTAATAATTAAATAATCAATTGTTTTAAATAATTATCTTGATATGTTTATTTTTATGGGTATGAGTATTTTGCCTGTGTATATGTCTGTGCAACATGTGTGCCTGGGATAGTGAACATTAGAAGCAGATGTCAGAATCCCTGGAACTAGGGTTATAGATGGTTATGGGCCACCATGTGAGTATTGGGAATCGAACCTGGGTCCTCTCCAAGAACAAGAGTGTTCCTGCCTCTGAACCGATCTCAGCTCTATTTACTTATTTTAAAGATTTATTATTTTTAACTTATGTGTTTGCATGTCCATCTGTGTGAGCATATGAGACTTGTGTTGGGTTGTCTCTGGGGGCCAGAGACATCCCCCGGAGCTGGAGTTATAGGCAGTTGTGAGCCACTAGATACGAGTTCTGGAAACAACCTGGGCCCTCTGGAAGAGCAGAAGTGCTCTTAACTGCTGAGCCTCCTCTTCAGCCTCTGCTTGTTAGCATTTTAGCGTATGTTTTAAGGCAGGATCTCACTGTGTAGTCCTGGCTGTCCTGGAATTCACTCCGTAGACCAGGCTGGCCTCAGACTCACAGAGATCCACCTGCCTCTGCCTCCCAAGTGCTGGGATTAAAGGCACGCACCACCTCTGCCTGGCAATAAATACATGAATTTTTAAAAGAAAAGTGTAAACTGGTCACCAAACCACAGCTGTCACTAATCAAGGGTAATAGAATGGCCAGTGACCAACACCTGACACTGGGCTGGGTGGAGGGTCTAGACTGGAGTCAGACTGGAGTCTTGATGGCCAAAAGCTGCAGAAATTTTCTTTCTCAAGAAATTGCCTTAGCTTAAAATCTTCTAGTGGAAGGTACCACTGTGCATTTGGGGAAAATCTGGGAAGGAACAAAAAAAACAGGTTTTTTGTGTCAGATGTAGTGGTGCACACCTTTGACCCCAACGCTTGGGAAGGAGGCAGGAGAATCTTTGTGAGTATGAGGCCAGCTTGGTCTACATAGCAAGACACTGTCTTAAAAGAAAAAAATGCTGAATTGTTAAAATAGCAGAATACAATTGATTTGTATATCAGAGGAAAGACATTCTTGATCCCCAAGCCCTAGAAAATCCATGCTGGGATATGCAAGGCTGGTTTTACAATCATTTAAAATTCATATTTTTAGCCAGCCTGTGACGGTAGTACCTTTAATCCCAGCACTTGGGAGGCAGAGGCAGGCGGATTTCTGAGTTTGAGGCCAGCCTGGTCTACAGAGTGAGTTCTAGGACAGCCAGGGCTACACAGAGAAACCCTGTTTCAAAAAACAATAAAGTTGTATTTTTTTGGCTATATAATGAATATCAGACCAGTCAGGGACACATAACAAGGCTGTTTCAAAAGAAAGAAGAGGAGGGGAAAGGACTTCTTTATTTCTAATTTAAAAATACATAGCTTTTGGATCAGTAAAATGACTCAGTAGGTAAGGGTGCTTGCTGCCAAGCTGGAAGACCTGAGTGTGATCCCTGGAACCATATAGTGGATGGAGAGAACTAATTCCTATATATTGTTCTCTGACTTCCACTTGTGAACAGAGGGAGACAGAGACAGAGACAGGGAGAGAGACACACAGAGGAAAAAGAGACAGAGACATATGAAATATGTATCTCCTTATTTACATAATGATAATAATTCCTATACATATGAAAACAGGCTTAGTGAAGGCAGTTTGCAAGTGGTAGGTAGTGCCAGGACTCAAGGCCAAGTTCTCTCTCTCTCTCTCTCTCTCTCTCTCTCTCTCTCTCTCACACACACACACACACACACACACACACACACACACACACTTTAAATAAAGAGAAACAGAGAGAATATAATTAAGTGGCTGGATCTGCACAAACTAAAGACTGCCAGTTGTAGTTGACTCAGCTGGGAGGATGGCCAAGCTTGGTTTCAGCCCTGCTCCTGACAAAACATCAGAACATGACAGGCCACTATTCCTTCAGTCCCTGCCCCACCCCAACCCATGGGACTGGAAGTGCCTAGTGCTCTCTCCTGTGCTTAATTAATACAGCTATGGGACACTGCTGTGTGGAGCCTTTCAATCCAGGCCCAACACCTACCTTGTCAGCCACATTTGTGCACCCTCCTGCCTCGATGAGTGCCCGGGACATGTCCTCAGAGCCACTGAGGGCTGCGTAGTGGAGACAGCTCATCCTCTTCTAAGAGAGAAACAGGCAGCAATTTTCCAAGGCACGAAGATTCATGTGGGTGCCACAAGGCACCTTGAGATTCGTTTTCCTCTCAAGTCTCATGGTGGGAGACATCTGTGATTTACCCAGGCCTCATGACTTGCAAAGAGAAGAAGCCAAGACCAAGAGCCAGGATGACTTCTTAAAGCCTCTGCTCATAGAACATTTAGGAATCAGCTATTTCCGATTGTCATGCTGTGACTTAGTATCCTGGGGAAGGAAGCCATCAGTCTCAGGAGGGCTGGCTACCTGGGTGAGGGCATTCACGTTGCTCCCAGCTCTGAGAAGAAGAATCACACAGTCGGTGTGGATCCCTTCAGTGGCTGCATGCAAAGCAGTCAGGCCTTCCTGAAACACACAGCGGGGAAGAACGGAGACTGGGGAAGCCGAAGCCAAAGCTATGAAGGGCACATGCCTCTGTTCTGGCCCTTTGAGCTCTCAGCCACCTACTAACGAGGACAAGAGTCTTGGTTACCTGTGGCTTCTGAGCCTACACTGATGGTCTCACTGTGTGGAATGCTGTCATCAATTGATGCCATGCTGTCATCAATACCTCTGTTCATGTGTTCCTTGTCCCTTAAGTCAACTCACCCTCAGCAGTCTAGTCCCTCCTATGTCAGAAAGTCATTCCTGACCATCTGGGTGGTGGCAACGTCTCATGTTTTGAAAATCCAGCCTATCTGGTTCCCTGCTCAACCAGGTTTGGGCTTCTGCTCACCTCCTGGTAGGTGTCACTATGAGAAAATGCCCTCAGCTTCCTGCTCCAGATCACTACCAAGATAAAGTCACACTGCACCACAGGCCTCGTCAAAGACAGAGAGCATCTCATCTGTCTGTACTCGTCCCCTAATGACTCACCGTGTTCTGTCCTTCCAGATCTAGCCCAATGTCCACAAGTCTCTGTAACACGTCCACATGTCCCCGGCTGGCAGCCAGGTGCAGGGCTGTGTTTCCGCTCTGCAGGAAGAAGACTGTTTGAAGGGTCTACAGATACAGGGTCCCCAAATATGTATGTCAGTATATCAGAGAACCCCCATTATAGCTCTCCCCTCTCCACATTTTACAGGCACAGAAGTTAAGGCCCAGAGTGACATGTTCAGAATTAACGAGCAAGTCTGACAAGCGTCATGCCTGTGCACTGGCAAAAGGCACAACTAGGAGCATTCTCAAGGCCTGGTTCTCCACACACTCTTGATATGATTCAAGGCAGGTTCAATAGGGGCTGGAAATGTCGCTCAGGTGGCAGAGTGAATGTTTAGCATGCACAAGGTCCTAGGTTCAATCCCCAGGAGTATATAAACCGCGTGGCAGTGCTACCTATAAACCCAGTGCTTGGAAATAGGGGCAGGAGAGTAAAAAGTTACAGGTCACTTTCAGATACATACTGAACTTGAAGCCAGCCTGGACTATATGAGACTGTCTCAAAGAAAGAAAGAGGAAGGAAGAGAGAAAGAGAGAAAAAGAAAAGAAATTTCATCTTGGATATCTTATATCCTACAGCTGGCTCACATGCCTTGAAGTGCCCACTGGAAGAAATCAGACAGATGATTTATGGCCTTTTGGGGCCTTTCCCTCTATCAGAACTCAAATCAGAAGTAGGCTGGAGAGATGGCTCGGTGTTAAGAGTACTTGTTGCTCTTCCAGAGTGCCTGGGTTCAATTCCCAGCACCTACACGGTGCCTCATAACCACCTGACACCCTCTTCTGACTTCTGAGGGTACCCGGCGTGCCCGTGGCACACATATATTCAGGGAAAGCATGCATACACATAACAGAAATCTGAAACAAGAAATAAGGAGCAGGATCTCGAAGGTGCCACCACCAAGAAGGTGCAGGGCGGCTGTTGCCTGATCAGGAGTTTTAGTGTCACTCTCCGTCACCATACCTTGTCCTTGACACTGTGGTCACAGCCAGAGCCCACGAGGAAGTCCAGAGCTTCCAGCTGTCCGTGCTCAGCGGCTCTGTGAAACGGTGTTCTTCCCAGCTGGCCGGAAGGTGAGGGACAGTGAGCCCTCCTCACACGGCCAAAGCACACACCGGCCGCCGCCCTGCCTTCTGCCTTCCTCATCTCTCTGTGCTTGTAGCTGCCTCCCCCACTCCATCCCCCCAGCCACCTCTTACCCAGCCTCGGCGTCTGAACAACAGCCCCGTTGTTGGGAGAAGCTCTCCCTTCTAGTGCAGCCCTCCAGTGGCTCCCTGCTGCCTGCCACCTGAAGGCAGCTTCAGAGGTCTTTCCTGCCCTTAAAGTTCCAAGGACGATTCCCACCCCTTTCCAATAACTCTAAATCTCTCCCTCTCTAAAAACATGCTCCTTTCTCTGACTTATTTAGTCATTCATGGAAGCGAGAGTCAACCATGTTGTTTTCATTCTGCCAGTTCAGGAATCCTTCAGGTTCCTTCTAGGGACACTCAAGGTAGAGTACACTGTCTCTAGCTGATCAGAGTGCACTCCAGATGTGTGCCAATTAATGGGTACATTCAGCTAGTCCCAGCCAGTGGAGGAATTGAACGGATAGCTTCGCCGTGGATCTTACCTTGTCTGCATGGTCCAAGGCCACGTCCTCCAGGTCTTCCATGATGAAGGCCAGCACAGGCATGTGGCCTTTCTGAGCAGCACAGTGCACTAAGGTCAGGCCATCCTGGAAACAAGCCAAGGGGACCCCTGGAGTCTGTGAAGGGAAACCCCTCTCATACACTACCTGTCACCCAGCACACATGGCAACATTGCTGTCAATGCTGAACAGAGCTAGGCATGACCAGTAAGGCAGCCAGCAATCAGGAAGCCAGAAGCCAAAGCCTGTCCCCACGCTCATCAGCTCTGCTTTGGGGCCAGTTGCCTTTACCTCTCTGAGTCTGCATTTATCCACAGACTGCCTCAGTGCAGGTCAGAGCACAGGGGAAGTATATATGCGTCTCTAGCTGGCCTGGAACTCACTATGTATGCCAGGCTGGCCTCAAACTCATAGATATCCTCCCTGCCTCTGCCTCCCAAGTGTTGTGATTAAAGGTTTTTAATCTATCATGCACAACTAAGAAACATTTTATATACAGAAAAAAAATCCGAACTGTAAGGTGAAATCACAAGAACATCCTACTGAAAGATGGTGTGAGAATTCTAGGCACTGGCCTCCTTCACACAGCTATGAATGAAGAAGTCAATGACAGAGCTGGAGAGATGGCTCAGCAGTTAAGAGCAGGCCGCTCCTACAAAGGATCTGGGTTCAATCCCCAGCACCCACATCAAATGGCTCACACCTGCTTGTAACTCCACTTCAAGGGGATCCGATGTCCTCTGGCCTCTTAGGGTACCTAAATGCATGTTGCATATAAACTCATGCAGGCACACACTAGGGCAGGCACACACACACACACACACACACACACACACACACACAAATGAAGAAAAAAGAATCCATTAACAGGGTGCTCTGTGTAAGATTACTAAGACTGACCTCCTAATCTCCCAGGGAGAACAAAGGCCAGCTGTGCTAGGCACGTTCTGGAGACAAGAGGTCTTTGAGACGAAGAGGGAGGTAGGAAGAGAGAGGTCTTTTGAGTGATACTTAATTTCCTGAGTGATATCTAAATGGAGGAGACTTACAAAGGACCCAGGATTTCCACCCCTGGCTGCATTAAGGTTGTAGTACCTGAAGTGCTGTTTGTCCTTTTAAAGCATTTAAGATTACTTATTGCTCTCACAGAGGTCCCAGGTTCCCATCACCTACATGGTGGTTCACAGGATGCCTAAAATGGGTGAGTACGGCCACATTTCTTCTAAAGGCTCAGAGAGAAGGTCCAGTCAGGGTCACTGGTGTTACAGACAGTTGTGAACTGCCATGTGGGTGCAGGGACAGAACTTCCAGCCTTTGTTAGCTGTCTCTTTCTATTCCCCATGTGAACTCCTGTGATCATAAGGCCCACGTGGAGAACCCAGTAAAAACAACCTCCCCGCTTCAAGATCTATGATCTCATTTGCAAAATTCCTTTTGTCCTGTTAGATCCTGTGAGGTCATAGGTCTGAGATCAGAATATAGACATCTTTTAGGGGTGTTTGGCACCATAAAGGGAAACCAATATGAGGACAGGGCTCAGAGTGCTAACTTAGCACGAACAGGTCCTGGGTTCCATCCCCAGCACAGAACAAACAAGGTGTGGTGGCATGCACCTGTAATCCCGGAACTGAACGTGGACGGAGGCAAGAGGATTAGCCTCGGCTACATGAGCAGTTCAAGGAAAGCCTGGGCTACATGAATCCCAGTGGAGGGCATTCCAAGCACCCAGATTTGTGGGACCCTGCTTTCTTAAGTCATTCACACACAAAGTGCTGAAGGAGGCCAGGTCCCTAAGGGGCCAGCACTCACCCAGCCTGGGACATTATGCTTCTCCTATTACTTCAAGGTATGTAAGGACGCCCCCATTTCTAAGTGGGAAACAAGCTTGGGTGATAAAGTAACCACCCAAGATCTAAGAGTTGGTATCCAGGATTCTGATCCTTCCATCTGGCCACCCTAAGGATGAGAAGGGCAGAGCCTGACAGGAGACCTAAGGAAGATCCCCTGCCTCAGCTCATCTTCCCAAAGGCCCTGTAGAGTACTGGGCAGATCCCCAGCTGTAAATATGGAAAGCAGCTGGCCGGACAGTGGAACATTCCCACCCCAGAGCAGGGAGGGGCACAACAACATGAGAGAGCATTGCCTGACGAAAACACCCGTCCTTTCTCCAGCCTAGGGGGGCTCTGCTCAGTGGGGGCTGAAGGTTCCAGAAGGCCAGGCAAGCCGCCACAGGCAGAAGCAGGTGGGAAATAGAGGGGCCAGGGCTGTCACCTGAGGCTTACCTTGCTTTCACAGTGGACCTTGGCCCCAGCATTAACCAGGATCTGTACAATCTGCAAGTGGCCGAACCAGGCAGACAGGAGGAGTGCGGTCATCCCAAACTGGGGGAGAGGACACGGGGAGGTGAAGAGAAAGGGAGGAGGCAGAGGTGTGGCTGTGGCTGTGTGACCAAACCATTCCTCTATAGGTACAGATGAGTTCAGAGAGCCTCACGCTCTAGACACTTAAAGACCAGAACATTTTGTTGGCTTTTTTTTTTTTTTTGGTTTTTTTTTTTTTTTGGTTTTTCGAGACAGGGTTTCTCTGTGTAGTCCTGGCTGTCCTGGAACTCACTCTGTAGACCAGGCTGGCCTCGAACTCAGAAATCCACCTGCCTCTGCCTCCCAAGTGCTGGGATTAAAGGCGTGTGCCACCACTGCCCGGCATTTTGTTGGCTTTTTAAACAGATTTATTTCTGTTGTTTTACATGTATTAAGGTTCTGCCTGTATATGTATAATACTAAGTACCTGCCTGGCACCAGAGGAGGCTAGAAGAAGGTATCAGATCTCCTGGGACTGGATTTATAGATGGTTGTGAGCCACAGTGTGGGTTCTAGGGATCAAACCTGGGTCCTCTGTAAGAGCGACAAGTTCTCTAAACCGCCAAGCCATCTCTGCAGCCCCAGGTTTGCCGTTATTAAACCCCAGGCTGATAGACTGTAGGAAACTTTCTTTCGATAGGTAGAGCCTAAAATAAAACAGGTGCCACCCACTCTCATTGCTACGTCAATAGAAGAACCGTTGAAAATAAAATAAAATGTTTGGCGAGAACAGCTCTCCAGTTTGTTTGGAATTTTTTAAATTTTGCTTTGTTGTGTTTGAGATAGGTTCATGTGTGGCCCAGGCTAGCCTCAAGCATGGCTAAGGGTGACTTTGACCTTCCTGTCTGAACCTCTCAAATGCTGCAGTCTAAGGTGTGTCACTACGTGCTGCTTATACTGATTGTGTGTGCACGTAGTGGGCTACATGTGGAGGTGCCCTGACCTCAGCCATCAGTACCGGGAAGCCATAGAAATATGGAAGGACAGAGAGGTCCCCAGGCTTGCATACCTTCACCCACTAAGTCATCACCTGCCTTTTGCTTGTTGGTTTACTTTATTCTAGGGTCTCACTATGCAGCCCTGGATGGTCTGAAGGGACTGTGCAAACCAGGTTGACTTCAGACTCACAGAGATCCTCTGCTTCTGCGTCGGCATCTGTTTCTGCCTCTCTGCCTCTCTCTCTCTCTCTCTCTCTCTGCCTCTCTGCCTCTCTGTCTGCCTCTCTCTCTCTCTTTCTCTTTCTCTCTCTTTCTCTCTCTCTCTGGCTCTCTGCCTCCCTCTCTCTCTGCCTCTCTCTCTGCCTCTCTGCCTCTCTGCCTCTCTGGCCTCCAAAACATTGGGATTAAAGGTGTGTGATGCAATATTCAGTGGTTTCTTTAATTATTTATTTATTTATTTATTTGGTTATTCAGTTTACATTTAGTTTGGGGACTAGGTGTGTAACTGACTTGGGAAAGTGCTTGCCTGGCATGCATGAGGTCCTGGCTGCGATCCCAGCGCCTCATAAACTGGGCACAGTGGTATACACCGGCAGTCCTAGCTCTTTAGAGCTCTCAGGGAATGGAACACAAGTTCAGGGTCAGCCTTGAGTTTGAGGCCAGCTTGGGCTTCCTGAGACCTTCTCTCCATTCTCTCTCTCTATTTTTTCCATTCCCCCCACCCCTCTGCACAGGTGAGTCACAACCCCAGCTCCAGCTTTCATTCTTAAGCATACCCATATCAAATGTCACACTGTCAAATCCATCCCTTCTAAGCCTACAGAGGCGATTCCTTAGATCCTTTCTGGGGCTCCCTCCCTCTCATGCAGAGCACCAGCTACTCAGCTGCCCAGTATGCTCTAAGACACAGTTTCTTAGCAAGTTACCCATTAAGGTGCTGAGCAGGGCAGAGTGCCGTGGTCTCAGTATCACAGGAGACACTTTGCTTGGGCCTTTCACTAAGCCATTATTGATCCACGTGGTTATTTGTTCTACGGCTCACCAATCTCCCTCATCACATGGTGTCAAAAAGGACTAAAAATGTTCCCAGAATTGAAAGGTCATTTATAATCACGAGCACTTTCTTCTTGTGTCAGGGGAAAGGGATGGGTCCAACGTCACTGGTCCCTGTCAGTCCCCAGGATCAACTTGGGTCCAGCCTATTATGTGTCTACCTATCACTGCCAATTCCACCAATGACAACTGCACACACACACACACACACACACACACACACACACACCTACCGAGTCCACGTCGTCCACAGCAGCCCCGTGTTCCAGGAGCAGCCGCACAGCCTGCACATGCCCAGCGCCTGCGGCCCCGTGTAGGGCCACTCTGCCCACCTGCCAGGAGGAGAAGAAAATTGTCACTATGCCCAACTGCTTGGCCTGCCCCCAGCACCCTCCCTACCAAGACAGCTGGCCTGCAGGGAGGAAGGACTGTTGGTGGCTATGCTGACCAGATGGCTGGGGACCCAGCCCTTCTTGGGGTCCCTTCTCCCTGATATGGTACAAATCATAAGATACAATGACTGGGCCCATTTTCACAGCTTCTCACCGCTCTCGGAGTGGACCTGCAAGACCCAGTGTGACCCTGCACTGGCCCCCATGCCCCACCAGCCACTGCTTCTCAGAGGGGCCAGATGGTGTCCAGCTCCAAACCTTTCTTCCTACTAAGAAGCCACATGTGATCTAAGACAGCTCTCAAAGTCCCCAAGGGAAACAGAGCGTCTGGTTCTTCCTTCACCATGAGCTGACAGGGCCTGGCTGTCTGGCTCACTCTCCACCTCCCTGGGAGTTCATTCTAGTTTCTGGCCCTCAGTCCATCTGAGCATTCTGGGCCAGCAGCCTCCATCTGTGGCGTCCACTTCTCTGCTACCTCAGCTTGTGAGAGGCACCAAATAGAAATTACTTTTCTGTGTAATCTCTGGAGACCTGACCTTTCTTCTTCAGAGTTTCTGCCACGCCATCCCCTCTACCTAAAACACTATGTTCACCTCACTTGCAGAAGCTTTCTGGGATTTCTCCAGATGGGACAAAGCCCTTGGACTCCTCCCTGTGCTTATAGGACAGTTTATCACTGTGGAAACATTGGTTTGCTGTCTTTGCTACCTCACCAGATTCTGTGGGTTCTGCTCTGTTCCCAGCACCTAGCACAGGGTAGCCCTTCGTGAATGAATGAATGAAGAGCCAACACGTATGAGTAAATACATTGACTCAAAGGACGAGGATACTGATATGTGTGTCAGTCAATAGTATAACTAGTGAAAAGATGGATAACAGATGGATGGATGGATGGATGGATGGATGGATGGATGGATGGATGGACAGACAAACAGACAAAGCACTGTCATCCTACAAGAACATATTTCCCTGAAGGTACTTACTTGTCCAGGAGCTGAGACCAAAGCTTCAGTCACCAGCCACATGCTGCGTGACCTAAAGTAACCTGCCTTTGCCCCATTGCACCTGCCTCAGCCTATGCACAGAGTCAATACTTCCTGCTCTCCACGTCTCTTCAACACTGAATGGCAGCCACCAAGCAGCTGGAGCACTCTGCAAACCAGAACACTGGAGACACACTCATAATTCTTGTTACTATTCCTATATCCCAAGCTGGACCTGAAAGCTGAAGTTACACCATGTTGCAGCATCCCAGACGGCGCAGCCTCTTCTGCTGGCAAGGATCCTGGGCCCAATCCCTGCTAGTCATGGCCTAGTATATCACCCAAGAAGTTCCTCAGAGCCAGAAATTCTGAGTCGGACAAGGCCCACCTGTGCCCTTCCCAGCCTTGCGCAGTCTGAGCAGAACTTGTCTGCCACACAGGACCTTAACATCTAGGTGAATCCATCCTGTTTACACTTGCATTGCAACTTCCTGCCAGAACTTTGAAGAAGAGACTGCCTGATTTGCAGCTGAAACCAAGGATGGGCTGGGGTGGGCTTTCCCTATGTATACACGAACTGAATGTTAAATTTTGAGCCTTGATCAGAAAACTTTGTCTTGGCTTCATGCTTCTCTCGCTTCTCTGTCCTTTTTTCATTTCCAGCCCCCGTTTCAGGTGAGTCCAGTTCGTCTGTGGCCTGTATATCTGAGGTGGCCGTGGCCGCAGGTGGCTACACCCATCCTGTATATCTGAGCCTCTTTAATGTCCACTTAGAAGACGTAATCCTTTCTCTATTCTCTTCCCCAGAAAGACCATGGACCCTACTGCTTCCCTGCCTGACTACCAGACTACCAAAATGAGCCTGTGCCTCCTCAGCTTTTCACACACAGTGGGGACAGCAGGTGTTAAGAAAGCCAAACTCGGACGGCTGCTTCACACGTCATACACACTCCCCGGAGTCTGGAGTCTGGTCCCTCACAGTCTCCAGAATCCTGCCTACTGCACGGCTTCACCTTTGCCTTCCAGATGGGCCACACAGACCCATAGTCTGAGCTCTGGAATTGCCAAAGCCTGGCTTGGAATCCTAACCCTCAGGCCAACTCAGGCAATGGACACAGCACAGGCCCTCCCACAAGTCAATGCACACAACCACACCTCTCCTGGCACAGCGACTGGTTGGTCAGTTGGTTCGTACTCACATGGTTTCTAGCCCTGATGTTAACCCTCTTCTCAAACAGCTCCTTCATCCTCTCCACCTGATTCCAGCGTGAGGCCTCATGGAGCTGTCTCTCCAGGGGAAGCACTGAGGAGAAAGTGGGGCTTGGGATGAGAGGAAGGACCCCCCACATTCTTAGGGATGTGTTTGGGGACGGTTGGATCATTCCCAACCTTTGATGGAACCCAGGTTAGACAACAGTGTGGATTGAATGTGCTACCCTGAGGGAGACCAGAGGTGGAGTCTCCCGTTTTTAGACTTTCTTATCCCTCATTTCTCTAGTTCTTCTCTCCTTGCCCTTAATTTTAACCCTTTCACCTCCATGTCTGCTTTGCCTGGCTGGAAGATTCCCTTTTCTGCATTCTCTCTTCCTTTCAAAGCACCTTCATGGCACAGGGAGGTGGCATGGGTAAGGTTCAGATCCCTAGAGTCCAATTTAAAAAGAAAACAGTGGACTCTCAAGATGGGCCAGAGAATAAAGATACTTGGTGCCAAGGAAGTTTGATACCCAGGACCTACATGGTACAAAGAAAATTTCTGCAAGTTGTCCTCTGACATCTACATGAGGACTCTGGTACAAACATACCTACATATCAAAAGAAATAAATAAAAATGTGCTTTAAAAGATGGATCAAGAGCTGGAGAGATGGCTCAGAGGTCTCTAAGAGCACTGGCTGCTCTTCCAGAGATACTGAGTTCAATTCCCAGCAACCACATGGAGCTCACAACCATCTGTAATGGGATCTGATGGCCTCTTCTGGTGTGTCTGAAGACAACGACAGTGTACCCACATATATGAAATTAAATAAATAAACAAATAAAGAATAAATAAATAAAAGGCAGGTCAGCAGTTAAGAGCATGTACGGCTCCTTCAGAGGATCTGAGTTTATATCCTGGCAGCCATCTTGGAAGGTTCGCATCTGCCCATCACTCTAGCTTCAGGGGATCAGCACTTTTTTCTGGTCTCTGCAGGCACCTACCTATGCACATATTCACACACAGACATGGACATACATACAGAAAAAGATCTATAAAAAGGAGTGGGGGTAGACTGTGAGACGGCTCACTTGGACACTTGCTACCAAGGATGACAGCCTGGACTCAATCTCTGAGACCCACATAGTGGAAGGAAAGAACTGACTCCCGAAGTGTCCCCCGACCTCCACAAGCTCATCATGAGTGCCTGCACACACACACAATCAACCAATCAATCAATAAATGTAAAAAAACCCTCGAGACGGCTCAGTGAAAGTGAAGGTGCTGGCATGCAAGCCAGACAACATGAGTTCGATTCCCAGAGCTCACATGGAGAGACAACTGGAGTGGAGTGCATCTGTACTTCTGCCATTGGATAGGAGGCAGAAAGAAAAGGATTGCCCAGAAGCTGGCAGGTTAGCCAGTCTGGAGTACACACCACAGTTTGGCAGAAACAGCAAGAGAGATGCTGCCTCGAAAACAAGGTAGAAGCAGAGAATCAACTCCTGAAAGTTGTCCCCTGCCCTCCACACATGAGCCCGGTCCTTTGTGCATCCAGGGATAGATGGCCAGTATCTTGTCAGGGAAAGCGTGCACTGAAGCGACAGGGTTAGACTGACACCTTGCCTGTCCATGCTGCTCGTCCCACACATCTCCAGCTTCAGCAACGCACACCAGGCTCTCTGACACCTGAGCTTTTATGAGCACTGGCTCCTCGGCTCAGAATCACACACCCTCAAGTTCACTGCTCTCCCTTTGGCTGGGAGAATCCTTCAGGGTCCTTTGACCCCAGCAGAACTCTGTGACCTCTCTGAAATAATCAGCACCTTGCTAGGCGTACTGGCACACACCAGTAATTCCAGCACTTAGTAGAGTCAGGAGGGTCAGGAGTTTAACGACAAGTTGAAATCCAATGTGAGCGTCATGAGATCCTGACTCATAAAACGGTAGGGCTGAGGGGATGGCCTGGAGAGATGGCTCAGTGCGTAAGTACAGTAACTGTTCTTACAGAAAACTTGAGTTTGGTTACGAGTACCCACATCTGGTGACTGGTAATTGCCAGTGACTAAGGTCTAGGGGATCTGATACCCTCTTCTGGTTTCTTCAGGTACACATAAGCACACATGTGCACGCACACACAAATAAAAATAACAAAGCAAGACACACACCTTTAATCCCAACACTTGGAGGGAGAGGTAGGCAAATATACAGGCCTGGTCTACATAGTGAATTCAAAGACACCCCCTAGGAATGCACTGTGAGAATCTGTCAAATAATATAATAATAATAATAATAATAATAATAATAATAATAATAATAATTTAAAGCCAAACTTAAGCTTAAGGGAGCCCAGTACCCATTTCTCATTCATCTGGGCAGATGATAACAGCTGGCTTCAGCGTTTTGAACTCTAGTGGGCAGGACTATGGGGATTTGAGAAAGCACTACCGGGTTCAGTGGTCAGCGCTCAGCCTGGGCAGCGGGACTAAGAGTTCTCAAAGGAGATGATGGACCAGTTCTCTCTCCTATCCCGGGCAGGGCACCAAAGGTCTCCCAGGAGAGCATTGTGGGAAGCGACATGCAGGCTTCCCACACATTTAGAGGTCCTGGTTCGAGATACATTCTGAAAGAGGCACCAAAGTTCCTTGTCTCACTCAAGACTAGGGCTGACCACAGCACCTCTTTCCTAGGTCCTGGTTTCTCCTTTGATGTGGTGTCTACACCCCATTTTATTCTGGGTGAACTGGGATCTTTAAGTGTTTGCTTTGGTGGCGGCAGCGTCTGACAGGGTCTCGTGTAGCCCAGGTGGCCTTGGACTGCCTGTGTAGCCAAGGATGGAAGACGATGTGGAATTCCTGGTCCTCCTGCCTCGACTTCCCCAGTGCTAGGATTATGGATATGTACCGCCATGCCTGGTTTTACATGGTACTTGAGATTGAACCCAAGGCCCTGTGCATATTAAACAAACATTCTACTGGCCGAACTGCGTGCGCTCCTATTCCTGATTTCAGCATTTCTACCAGTATACTGTCATGTGACCTCACCTTCTCCCTCAGCTTTCTCATTTGAAAAAAATGGAGATGGTAGTAGGCCCGACCCATATGGTAGCAAAGGTAGAAGACTGGCCTGACCTGCTTTGAGGCCTGCCACACAAAGCAAGTTATTATCAGGGTCGCTGTCACCCCGGGCTTGCCTGGTTCAGGACGCCCTGAGTCCCATACGTGCAGCCACTGCGCCCTACACCTGCGCAACATTCTTCTGTTTCTTGGGAGCCACAGAGAAGACTGAGACAGAGGTGTCCAGGCCAAGGGCCACCTCTCCCCGGGTCGCCCTCTGTGAACCTGGGGTCCTCCCACCAGGCCTCAGTTCTTCCCGCCCCCACGTCCCCCGCCCCGCCAGCAGCACCGGGACTCACAGCCGTGGGTCTCCCAAACCTGCTCCTCCTCCATCCTGCTGCTCCGAGCTCGCGCTTGGCGCTGAGTTGCCCGGGCGCAGAGCCGGGAGCGCGCAGAGCCGGGAGTGGGCGGTGGAGGCTTTACATCTCCCCGTAGCCCCCGCTCGCTATCAGCCCATCCGTGAACCCGACTCGAGGACCCGCAGCTTCCACACCCCTCCCCGCCCCCGCTCTGTGCGTTCGAGCTGCCCCGGGTCCCTGCGCGCGGCTCCCCTGGGACCTCCCAACCTTGATGCCTCAGTTAGGCCCTTCCACTCTGGACACTTCAGACCCTACTACCCCACCAAGCAAGCCTACGGTCTTAGGACAAAAGATGTATCCACGATCAGGAAAAAATCGGGTTACAACAACAATGAGATATAAATTACATTATTTAGATTGGCCAAAACCAAACGCAAACAGGCAGAAACACGGAGAAAGTTGGAGGATGCCAGATGCCAGGTGCCAGATGCCAGAGCAGACGGTGCAGTTGTCCCAGCGAGGGTGGTCCGCCGGTGGCAGCAGCCTAAGGCTGGCATTCTGGAATCCAGACTGCCAGAAAGGAGGGGAAAGACTTTTTAACCCGAAGGAAGTAAAATAAATCAAAGCTAAATAAATCAATGAAATTAACATTGTAAAAATCTCCTCCAGCAAAATGAACCACCCTGTGCTGCCTAAGGGTCTAAGAAACTGCGTTTCCTTTCTGGGCAGAATGCACTTCCAATCCTTTCCCCTCCGCAGGTTATTTCCCTGTCATTCTTTTTGGAGACGGGCTGAAGTGTCAAATTCCCAGGTTAACTGTGTCACCAACACTTCTCCACGTTGACGTAGCCTTTAATTGTTAGAGCAGGGTCGCGATTTTATAATTCCATGACAGCCAAATCACACTAGGCTTCGGGCCCGTTTCCCTATAATTTAATACTAAAAAGAAACAGAACATTGGGTTTTTTTTTCCTCCTTTGTTTATTTGTGTGTTTTGTCTTCTTCTGAGACCAAATTTAGCTTTGTTGTCTGGGCTGGTCTCTGACACACCGGCTCATGTGATCTTTCTCGTCGGCTTCTCTCCAGAGTCAAGTGTAGTGTGGACCGTCCTGTAAGTTGCTGGGATTCCCTGGAGCCGCCCATTGCCTCCTGAAGAAGCTCAAAAAGTCACACAGGCCAAGACTTACGAGCCTGGCAGAATTACCTCTGTTGACTTCCTTTGCTGCCCGTCTTCTTTGCTTCTCTGTGTGCTGTTTTGTTCTTGGTTAGCTGAACAGAAGCGTACAAGGGGGAAAGCAAGGGACGGAAGAGAGTGTGGACCGGTACTGTCCACTGCCCCACGATGGGAGCCCCGGGCAGATGATTGCAGTTTCATATGTTTGTGTGATGTTTGGACACTGCCCAGGTGTCTCTGGATTTTAGTCCCATCCTGCCCTTGCTGGAGGGGGATGGAGATGCTCTGACTGGTGGCAAATGACCAGAAGATTTAGCTCAGCCCAAAAAGCCCCAAATGCTGGGCTCCCTTTGGAGTCGATAAAGGTCTCTTTACGAAGAGAGACGATTTTTGCCTCACTATGCTAGTTAGAAATGATCAAACCTACAGAAAAGATAAAAGAATATAAAAAAATAGTGCCACACATTAACATTTTCCCACATTTCGGATTCGAAGGCTTTTTAATTAAAAATATATATATATATATTTTATGTACGTGAGTGTTTTCCCTGCATGTAGTATTTTCCTTGTTGTGCACACGTATAGTTTTAGCACTTAGGATGCAGACCAAGTTCCAGGTCTGGCTACATGGTAAACCCTACCTGTAATAAATGTATCAATAAATGGATGAACGCATAAACACATAAATAATTTTCCCTATCAACTGCAGCTCTGCACCTATTAACCTATTAACCGTCTTCTCTCACGCCCCTCTCCACGGTCTCTCTAGACTGCAGGGACCACTATTTTGCCTCTGCTTTAAAATCACCTCTGTGTCTTACACATAAAAGTAAGCACATGTATTTGGGTTTCTTTGCCTGGTTTATCACAACGTCCTTTGGCTTTTTTTTTTTTCCCACCAGCCTACCCCAAACGCTTGGGTCTCGACTCAGGGCCTCTCACACATGGTGGTCAAATGTTCTGCCTCCGAGTTATATCCACAGCCCTTGCTTTCCCTTTCATCTGTGAATCCCACCCTCTGCCTCACCCCCACCACCCTCTCTGTTGTCTGTCCTATAGTCATCCCCATATTCCACCCTCTGGATGCTGCCAGTTCTCCACCCTGTCACTCGCCACGTTCCTATCTCCTGCGTGTTCCTGAATTTGGTGACCCAATCGCAAGACTTGGCGGGTGTTTGGGAAGCTTTCACAGAAGTGGTATTCCGTCAGAAGGTACTTCTGTCTGTTTGTTGTTGGGTTTTGCTTGTTGTTGTTTTGTGGAGAGTGGCAGGGGAGGGTGTTTTTTTTTGTTTGTTTTTGAGATAGGGTCTTCTGTCACCCACATTGGCCTAAACTCCCTATGTAATGTGAGGATAAACTTAAACTCTTCCTGCCTCTATCTGCTAAGTGCTGAGATTACAGGTGTGGACCACAAAGCCCAGTCTGTGTGGTGCTGGGGACCAGAGCCGTCTTCCTGCACGCTAGGCAGGAACTCTGCCGACTGAGCCAATCCTGGCCCTTTGTTTTATTTTTAAATTTTATTAATTAATTTATTTTTGACACAGGATCTGTCTACACAACCCTGGGTGTCCTGGAACTCACAATGTAGATCAGGCTGGTCTCAAACTCAGAGAACCACATGTCTCTGCCTCCTGATTGCCTGACTGTTGATTTAAAAGTGTGTGTCACTATGCCTGGCTTTTTATTTTTTTGAGATAATATCTCTCTAAGGAGACCAGGCTGACTCGACTACAGATCTCTCACTCCCACAACCCCCTGTCTCAACTCCCAAGGGCTAGAATTCGATGGCACAGTACCAGGAATCCTTGATAGTTCGCATCACCAAGCCCATCTCCAGTCTCAAGCCTTCTTCAGTCACACTTTTCCGCCGATGTATCCACAACAGCGTGACGTCAGTGCCAATGAGGAGTTCCTAACCTCATAATCCAAAGGTGTTTCCACTCCCCCAGCTGACAAAGTAACTGTTTCTGCAGCCTTCAATCAGACTGTTCAAATAAACCCTGTATTAAAGCAGCCGAAGTGTCTCGGTTGTAGAATTCTTGTCTACCATTCACAAAACCTTGGCTCCCCTCTCCATCATCACATAAAAGCATGACGTTTTGTGCACGATGCAAACCAGAGCGACGGGGAGCAACTGGGTTCTGCGATTTTTTTTTTTTTCAAGAATCCTTACCTGGGGTTCTTGAGGCAGAACCCGCTAGGCCGGCTGAAGCTCCGGTCCTCGACACAAGGGGGAGCCAGAGTCAGCAAAGCGTTGCAGCATGCCGGTACCGTAATGTGTGTAAGCGTGCGCACTTGAATTTGCCCTCAACACTAATAAGACAAGTGACTCGGGCCCCAGGGACACGAGGAGGGAGACGGGACGCAGCTGTAGTCTAACCTGACCCAAGTGGAGTCCAGAGGACAACTTGCAGGAATTCGTTCCTTCCTTCCACTATGTGTGCCTCGGGGATTAAATGGGTCCTCTGGCTTGGCAGCCTCTCTACCTGCTGGCCCTATTTTTTGTTTTAACAGAGCCTCGTGTGGTCCAGGCTGACCTTTATCTCAATTCGTAGGCAAGCATAGCCTCAACCATCTTCCTGCCTCCACCTTTGAGCGTAACAAGGCCTGAGATTAGAAATGGGTTCTGTGAGTGCTGGTAACTGAACCCAGAATTTCACCTAACACCTGAACTTCGTCTCCAGTCCTGATTTTTTTTTCTTTTTCTGTCTTTCCTTTCCTTTCTTCTTCCTTCCTTCCTTCTTTCCTTCCTTCCTTCCTTCCTTCCTTTCTTCCTTCCTTTTCTTTCTTTCTTAGATGGGGTTTAACATGGAACAGGCTGACCTCCATCTGGCTATATAGCTGAGAATGACCTTGACCATCTGGGCCTCCTGCCTCTACCTTGTCCAGTGCTGTGATTACACCATCTCTGACTTATCCTGCCCTTTATTAATTATATACGTATATAATAATTATATATATCTCTGTAAGTTTAAGACCAGCCTGGTCTCTACAAAGAGAGTTCCGGGACAGCTAGGGGCACACACACACAGAAACCTTGTCTCAGAAAAAAATCTCAGATATATATATATATATATATATATATATATATATATATATATATATATTTGAGACAGGGTCTCACTATCTCACTAAATTATTAAGGCTGGCCTTGAACTCACTCTGTAGCCCAGACAGGCTTGAGACTCATGATCTTCTTGAGTGGCTAGGGTCACAGACCTGCACTACCGTGCCTGGCTCCAAATGAACCTCTAAAAGCAAGAGGGAAAGAGATGTCTGCCTAGAAAACTGATGGGCTGACAGAGACATATAATTTAAAATAAAAAATCAATTAGGACTTGGAGCGATGGTACAGTGGTTAAGAGCACTTGCTGCTCTTGCAGAAGACCCAGGTTCAGTTCCCAGGAACCTTAAGATCTCACAACTGCCTGCAATTCCATTTCCAAGGGATTCAACACCCTCTTGTAGTTCCTATGAAAACTAAGCATGCACGTGATACACACACACACACACACACACACACACACACATATACATATATATATATGCAGGCAAACACTCACAGACACAACTTTAAAATTTCTTAAACTAAAAAAAAAGATATTATTATTTAAATTTTTATTAATATCATTAATATAAATCATAATTATATAAAATAATATTAATAATAATAAATATACTGGCTAGTTTTATGCCAACTAGATACAAGCTAGAGTCATTAGAGAGGCGGGAACCTCAATAGAGAAAATGTCTCCAATGACTGGGTTGTAGGCAACCCTGTACGACATTTTCTCAGTTAGTGATTAATGTGGAAGGCCCAGCCCATTGTGGGTGGGGACGCCCTTGGGCTGGGGGTCCTGGGTTCTACTTGTAAGTGGGCTGAGCAAGCCACGAAGAGCAGCCGTTAAGCAACATCCCTCCAAACCCTCTGCATCAACTCCTGCCTCCAGGTTCCTGCCCTGTGTGAGTTCCTGTTCTAAGCCAAATATATCCTTCCCTTCCCAAGTGGCTTCTTGGTCATGTTTCATCACAGCACTAAAATCCCTAACTAAGACAATACCTCAATCTGTTATGAGAATTCGGTGACACGGTGTCTGAGAAAGTGCACTGAGAAAGCCAGTGCAAAGCTGAGGCAGACCTCCGGGGAGGCCTTCCCAACTGCTCCAAACCCAGGACTCAGCTGTTCTCCGGAGGTTCCTGGTCTATGGCATCTGCTAGATAGGACCGGTTTGCAGCCCTCACTGCCGCCCTTATGCAGGATCTCAGCAGCATGATCCCCACCCTAGATGACCCTTTCGTCACAAAGGCGGTGACCGGTTCATCCTTGTGTTCTTTCCCAAGTTGCTTTTCGGTCATAGTGTCACACAGCCTGGTAAGATTCAACCAAATTATGCTAAAGCTCATCAGAAAGAAATAAGTCTGTAAACACCAAGAACGGTAGAAAAGCAAGAGTGATGGGCGGATGATGGTGCCAGGTCCTGGAACCACTGGACAGATGCTGACAGAAAAAAAGTTTTTTGTTTTTGTTTTGTTTTGTTTTGTTTTGTTTTACCAACGTGGGGACCTTAGCTTAATGGTAGTCTTTTTACTGAAGGGTGTAGGCTCAATCCCTATCCCTGGAAAAAGTAAAATGATGTACACACCCTTTACAACAACTCTCTCTAAGAATCTGTTTCCTGGAGCTGGAGAGATGGCTCAGTGGATAAGAACATTGGCTGCCTTTCTAAAGGACCAAAGTTCAAATCCCAGCACCTACATGGCAGTTCAATACTGTCTGTAATTCCAGTTCCGGGGGATCTGACACCCTCACACAGATATACATGGAGGTAAAATACTAACTAAAGTTAAAAAGAAGGAAGAAAAAGAAAAGAATCTGTGTCTCTACAGGTGTGTAGGGGAAGGGATATTTTGTTCTCTTCGGTTGTTTTATTTTTTTTTTCTTTTCTTTTTTATTTAACTGTAGTAAAGAGCTGGAAACAATCCAAGGATGCATCAATAGAATGAACACATCCAAATAAAAAGAGATGCAGCCACACCAGCGGTGCTGAAAGACTGTTAAAGAGAAAGGAATGGATCTGTGCTTGCTGGGGTTAGAACATCTTAAGAGAGATGGAACTCAACGCAGGAAGTGTTGAAGGTGTCTTTCTTTCTTTTGTTCTTTCTTCCTTTCTTTCTTTCCTTCTTTCTTTCTTCCTCTGCCCTCCCCCTTTGACAGTCTCTATATACAACTATGGCTGTCCTGGAATTCACTCTGTAGACCAGGCTGACCTCAAACTGAGATACACCCGCCTTGTACTCCTTAGTGCCAGGACTAAAGGTGTGTGCCACCATATTTAAATGGATTTTTTTTGTTTGCTTGATTTTGAGCTAGAACCAGATATGGTTAGCCTTGAATTGTGTCTACTTGTGTGTACCTGTAACCTAGTACTTAGGAGATGGAGGCAGGAGGATCAGAAGTTCAAGGCCATCCTGTCTCTGGCATAGCCAGACCTTGAATCAAAAAGAAACAAATCGGCTCCTGCCAATTGTCATTGTGGCCCCTGCCCTTAATTCCAGTACTCGAGATGCAGAGGCATGTGGGTCTCTGTAAGTTCAAGACCAGCCTGGTCTACAAAGAGAGTTCCGGGATAGCTAGGGGCACACACACACAGAAACCTTGTCTCAGAAAAAAATTAAAAAGAAATAGAAACATAAAAATAAACAAATAAGGGCTGGAGAGATGGTTCCACAGGAAAGGGCACTTGCCACTCTTGATGACTGGGTGTGGTACCCCAATGGTGGCTCACAAGCATCCATAACTGCAGTTCCAAGGGGTTTGACCACCAGGAACACATGTGTACACAGACATACATGCAGGCAAAATACTCATACACGTGAAATAAACAAAATTTTCAAAATAAGTGGCTCAGGGTTTGTCGGGGTAAGGACAGACGGTGGGGAAAAGGGTTAGAAGCAGGGAGGATAGTGGAGGTGCTGGGGTATTCTAGGAGAGACAGTGGGGCTCAGAGTGCAGTGTGAAAGAGTAAGGAGCTGGTGTGGAAGTGGAAACAGCAGGACTTGCTGTGAGTGGGTGTCCGGAGGCAAGGGTGGCTTCAAGGCTCACGGTCTGCTGGCAGGATTGCTAGGTGTCATCCTTGTATCCACCCAGCCCGGTAGCTGTATCCTCTTTCTGGAGCTTGTGCATGCACATATCCATTACTGAGGGGCTGTGTACCTCGGACCTATCTCCCTGGCAAGTCTGCAAATGCACCAGCCTTTCCAGGAAAGCATCCTGTCGTGAGCCACAATTGCCTCTACTTGTGGCTGGCTGCCTTCTGGTTCTAGTCTGGGATGGGACATGGACTCTGCCTGTTGAGTACTAAGAACCTGTACCTGATTCCCAGCGGCTGCCCCAGGAAGATGGCTGCTGCATCAGTGTCCTGCCTCTGGACTCCCAACCCTTGCCCTCTGTGGGTTTGGGAGTGTGACCAGCTTCCTGCTCCACTTGTTTAGGGCCTTATATTAAGAACCTGCTCACAGGTGGTCCAGCCTCGATTCCTCAAGGCCCTGGGCAGCCCTTGCCTCTCCTGTTGGATGTGATCTTTCTGAACTCCACTCTGGAGGTCTTTCTTCTACAGCATCCTGAAGAGGGCACCCTGGCTGGATTCCCACGGTCTGAGACCCTGCCTTTAGGTCAGCAGTGCCTTCCGGTTGGCAGAGCCTGGCCTCCATTGATAAGAGCACTGCCACCCAGCTCTTTCCCAGAACTGGCTCTACATTCTGCTCTGCACAACCCATCCTCACACGCCTGCTGGCTCCTCTGCTGCTGCCTGCACAGAAGGTTCTGGAATCTGGTGGAATGGCATACACCTGCGATTTCATTATTCGTGAGGCCTAGGTTAGGGAACCTTGAGTTTAAGACCAGCCTGAGCTACTTAATAAGACTCAAGAATAAATAAGGAGCTAGAGAGACAGCTGAGTGAGTAAAGGGCTTGCTGCCAAGCCTGACCACCTGAGTTCCATGCCCAGGACCCATATGGTAGAAAATAAGAATTCACTGGACCCCTTCAGTTGTTATCTGATCTCTGAATATACAGCAAGGCTTAAGTACACACACACACACACACACACACACACACACACACACACACACATTCACACACACACACACTCAAGCAAGTAATAACACAATGTAGTTCCATTGGCAGAGGGCTTGCCTAGCATCCAGTGTCCTGAGTTAGAGTCCCGGAGCTGCATACACTGAATGTGGTGATACAAACCTACAATCTCAGTGCTTGGAAACTGGAGGCAAAAGGATCGGAAATTCAAAGTCATCCTCAGGTGCATAGCAAGCTGGGGCCAGCCTGGGCTACAGAAGAGCCTGTCTCAAAAATGGAGCAACAACAAAAATCCAAGTAAGGGGACCAGAGAGATGGCTCAGTGGTTAAGACCACTGACTGCTTGCTCTTCCAGAGGTCCTGAGTTCAATTCCCAGCAACCACATGGTGGCTCACAACCATCTGTAATGGGATCCAATGCCCTCTTCTGGTGTGTCTGAAGACAGCTACAGTGTACTCACATATATAAAATAAATAAACGTCTTTAAAAAAAAAAAAAACAGCCGGGTAGTGGTGGTACACGCCTTTAATCCCAGCACTTGGGAGGCAGAGGCAGGAGGATTTCTGAGTTGGAAGCCAGCCTGGTCTACAGAGTGAGTTCCAGGATAGCCAGGGCTACGCAGAGAAACCCTGTCTCAAAAAACAAAAAACAAAACAAAACAAAACAAAAAACCAAAAACCTAAATAAGGAAATAACTGAGAGTGAATTGAGGGTGTGCTAGCTTGGCCGCTCATCTGTATGTGCCTTTGGCTAGTTAGGTGACCTCTCCACATCTTCACCTCTTGCAGTGTCCCAGCACATTAGAGGTCCTTACAGGTCTTTCCTGTATCTTAACAGGAAGCCTTGCCTGGAGCACATGCACAGAGCGGCTGCTTACCTCATCTCCACCTGCAGATGCAGAACACTGAGACTCACAGGGAGCTCTGTATCTTGTCCGGGGCCACAGGCTGGGAAGCGATAAGACCCAACTTGCCTGAGCCCTGAGTCATCATCCTCCTCCCTCGTGTCTGCCTTGTCATTTAGGCCCCAGGAGGCTAGCACACGTGTTGTCAGCCCAGGAGGGAGAGGACAAAATGTCAAGCTTCCGCTCTCTGAGAACTCCTGAGATGTCATCGAGGAAGACATAATGGGAGAGATATGGCTGTCATCTCTCCTATGTAGAGGAAGCTTGCAGGAAAGCCTCTGGGTTCACTGTTCGTCACTGAATTAACAATGAAGCCATCAAGATGGTTCATCAGGCAAAGATACTTTCACCAAGCCTTACGAAAAAGCTATTCCCATAAATTATGTTCTCTCTCTCTCTCTCTCTCTCTCTCTCACACACACACACACACACACACACACACACACACACACACACGCACACACAATACTAAATAAATAAATAAAAATAAAGTTTTATTTAAAGGCACAGGAAACAGCTATAATGGCACATACATGTAATTCCAGCACTCTGGAGAGCTGAGGCAAGCTGAGTCTTGATTTTTAAGCCAGTCTGGTCTTTGTCTCAAGAGGGTTGGAGATCATGGACAATAGCTAAGTTACAGAATTGATTTAAGTGTCCAAGACCAAAGGAATGGATAATGAAAATGTACAAAATGTGGCAGATGTGGAGCCGGCACCTGAAGGGTCAGCGTGTTAAGCTGGCAGTAGCAACTCGGGTCTTCTCGCTACTGCTATGGTGGCCACGGCCAAGCACCGACCCCAGCCTGAGGTGGTGGTGGGAAGCCCACCTCATGGAGTGACTCACGGAGGGTAGCAGAGGAAGTAGCAACAAATCCACTGGGTTAGCTGGCGGGAGGAGCGGGCTACTCAAATGTTGATTTGGCGGCCTGGTATGAACCCCCTGTCTCCTTATTTAAATGTGAACCCACACTGTCCCGTTCAGGATACTGATGAGTTTATTTAGCCAACTGGAGCTAATAAAATCCGAGGCAGATTTGAACTAGCTTTTGCCATTGGAGGATGTTTCATGACAGTGGCTGCATTCGGAGCAATGAACGGTCTTCGCTTAGGATCGAAGGAAACCCAGAACATGGCCTGGTTTGAACCAAAATATGTACAGATTTTGAATATGGTAACCAGGCAGGGGGCACCTTGGGCTAATACTCTAGCTTTCCTGTGACAAAGATCATGGATGGTTAGCATGGACCGCGTTGCTTGCCCTCAGTGAGTGGAAGCGAAACCCTTTGGTAGCTCACTGCGTATGTGTTCCCTTCTTGCACATCCTACCCCCAAAAGTGGAAAACCGCTTACTCTCCAAATTCAGGCTGTACTTTTATTACCATGTTAACTCATTTAAAAATCTAAAACTTAATGTTGCCCTGTTTTCCAAATAAAGAGTGAAAACAGGACCCCCCCAAAAAAATGTGGCAAATGTACAAAATAGAAAAACTAAAGTTATAGTGGTCCCAAGAAAATGGACACAAATGGAATCGTATTAGGTAATTAAGCTGGTTTCAGAAAGGTAAATACAGGGTTTTTCTCCTTTTTCTTTCGCTTTTAAAAAGGATGTGTGTGTGTGTGTGTGTGTGTGTGTGTGTATGTGAATACGTGTGTGTATGTATGAGTGTGTGAGTGTATGTATGAGTGTGTGTGTGTATGATTGTGTGTGTATGTGTGTGCATGTGTGTATGTGTGAGTGAGTGTGTGAGTGTATGAGTGTGTGTGCATGTGTGTGAGTGTGTGTATGTGTGTGAGTGTATGTGAATATGTATATGTATGAGTGTGTGTGAGTATATGTGTGCATGTGTGTGAGTGTGTGTGTGTATATGTGTGTGTGTGTGAGTGTATGTGAATGTCTGTATGTGAGTATGTGTGAGTAGGCATGTGTGTGAGTGTGTGTGAGTGTCTGTGTATGTATATGTGTGTGTATGTGTGTGAG
>JANHMN010000024.1:34893209-34907113 GCA_030674055.1 Rhabdomys pumilio
TGTATGTATATGTGTGTGTATGTGTGTGAGAGTGTATGTGAATGTGTGTGTGAGTGTGTGTGTGTATGTATGTGTGAGTATGCATGTGTGTGTGTATATTAAAGGAAAGTAGAAGCACATTTTTCTAAGAGTATGAAGGGGATTAAAGAGGAAAGGGGAGGGCAGAGAAAAGGAAGATGGGGAAACTGAGCTGGGGAGAGGGTATCTCACGAATATTCAGAGGAACATGAATTTTTGGGACCCAAGGTCATTTAGGTGTCACAAACTAGACCTAGAGCCTTGGCTAGCAAGCAAGGCCTCCTAGCTCCCAGCCTGCCCCTCCTGGCTTCCAACCTGCCCATCCTGGCCACCTGAGTTACCTGACACTCCGAGCCTGCCACACACTGCCATACCTCCTGTGCCAGCACAGTTCCTCAGGTCACCTGCTTCTTCCCCTCCCTCCTCAAGAGCATCAAATCAGGCACATTGTTTAGAGACTGGCTCAGATGTCACCTTCTCTGGGAAGCTGCCTCCTGTCCCACCAGCGAGCAAAAGCTTCTCTGTTGGTGACTCAGCCTGAGTCTTACAGCACAGAAGCACAGCAGTAGAGTTGGTAGCTATCCCCGGGCCCTTGTCTAAAACATGGAAGAAGCCATTTCCATCTTAAGAGGTGGGCCAGGAGTCAGTCAAAGCAGCCAAGCAGCCTCCTCTTTTCCCATCCCACAAACTCAGGTAGGCCAGTAATTCCAGCCACCTGAGTCTGCACTGGACAATACCTGCCAGATAGCCTTTCAAGCTGCCATAATGAATAAGCTTAGGGTCCAGGCACTATTTCATCCCTCCTGGCAAAAGTGTTCTGTTCCTCCCCTCTCCTCCAGGAGCTGCTGAAGAAGGCAAAGGCCAGGCTCATCTCTAGGGACAGCCTGACTTCCTCACGAAACCGGAGAGATGGCTCAGTGGTTAAGAGCACTGACTGCTCTTCCAGAGGTTCAAATCCCAGCAACCACACGGTGACTCACAACCATCTGTAATGAGATCTGATGCCCTCTTCTGGTGTGTCTGAAGACAACGACAGTGTACTTACATAAATTAAAAGAAAAAGAAAGAAAGAAAAAAAGAAAGAAAGAAAGAAGCCGGGCAGTGGTGGCGCACGCCTTTAATCCCAGCACTTGGGAGGCAAAGGCAGGTGGATTTCTGAGTTTGAGGCCAGCCTGGTCTACAGAGTGAGTTCCAGGACAGCCAGGGCTACACAGAGAAACCCTGTCTCGGAAAAAAAAAAAAAAGAAAAAGAAAGAAAGAAGAAATCTTTTAAAAAAACAAGAGCAATTGAAGATATCTGACATTGTCCTCTGCCCCCCCCCCACCCCACACAGAGGTTATTTCACGGATATAGGAAATGGAGAAAGCCATTCCCACTGAGGGAAAAGGAAAGCTTTCCTCCCCTGCTTTCTCCTCAGTTCCCAGCAGAAACAGACCTCCCAGGGTCGGCTTGATCAGCTGTTTCCTGCTCAGCTTGAAGGCTGAAGCCTTTTTTGCTATTTTGCAACCAGTTTCACACATTTTTGAGTCAGCTGAGGCTATTGTACCTGGGCTGAGGCCGGGAGGTGACTCAGAGACCACTCAATAAACAGGCAGTAAGGGACACGGCGGGCCTCTGACTTAGGCAGCAGCATCTGTCTCCTCTTCAGAAACCACCAAGGGTACAGTCAGGGCAACCAAAGAGAGAACAGCAGAAGGCTGGAGTTAGCCTAGGCTATGTGAAACTCTGCCTCAAAAAAACAAAAGCAAACAAACAAAAACCAGAAAGGCTAAACAGTTTCTGCTGTGTGTCAGGTACCCTTAAGCAAGCCTACTTCTTGCCCATGTAGAGGGGAGAATTTATGTCTTGCTGCATAGCCCAGGCTATCCTCAAATTCACCTTCCTACTTCCACTTCCCAAATGAGATTACTGGCAAGCATGTATAGATTTTACCAGAATGATGACTTGCATAGTGAGAGAGCGCTCTCTCTCTCTCTCTCTCTCTCTCTCTCTCTCTGTGTGGGTGTATGTGTGATATATGTATATATATGTATATATGTATACACACACACACACACACACACACACACACACACACACCACACCACACACACACACACACACACACACACACACACACACACATATATATATATATGTTCCATGTAGATGTGGCTACTTGTGCATGCATGTGGAGTTCAGAGGTCAAGATAAGGCATCTTCCTGAGACAGGTTTTTTGTTGTTTTTTGTCTTACTTTGTTTTACTAAAACCACAGCTCACTGGTTGCGTTAGACTGGCTGGCCAGTAAGCTCCTTTGATTTGCCTGTCTTTGCTCCTACCAGCATAGAAGTTGCTGGTACATGTCACCACAATTAGTTTTTTATGTAAAGTCTTGGGGATCCAAACTCCAGTCCTCATGCTTTCATAGCAGGCACTTTCCTAATGGAGCCATCGCTCCAATCCCTTAAACTTTTTTTTATTCTCAGTACTTTGCAAAACACATTTATATGGATCATACAATTTAATTCTCACCAACATCCCTGTGAAGTGGCACAATGGAATCAGAAAGTCCTTCCTAGGGCTGGAGAATTCTCAGATCAAGGAAAAATCCAGTTTCTATCCTAGAGATGAACTATGTCCAATACACCCCCTTGCCGGCCTCCCTTGCAGCCAAGGCACCCATCCAGGTACCGCCAGTCTCTAGGACCACCCCAGGCCTGCTGCTGGTGACTATTCAGATTTCTTAGAGCTGTGAGGACACAGAGCCTGTGGCTTTTTCATTCACTGCTGGTGCAGCCAGCCTTGACCCTCCAGCTCTGCAGGGAGAGGCTGAATTTGGCACCTTAACCAGTAAAGAACAAAGTCCTTCCCTGCCTTAGAGGAAGGGTGACTAGGGTGGGTAGGACCCAAACAGTAGGAGGTCTGGGGGCAACGTGGTCTACAACCTACCAGTCCTAACCCAGGGTCCTGAGCTAGACCAGAGGTGGACATGTGGTCTCCGAAGCCAGACCTGGTGGCTGCATCTCCATTCCTACCAAGAACCCAACTCTCCCAGAGCGTCTGTCCTCCCAGCTCCCTCCTCCCCCTCCTTCCCACTGCTAAGGGCCTGCCCTTTGTCACATGTCTTTGGCCTGGGCACCTGTAACAGCTCATCTTTGAGAGGTCTCTGGAACATGAGGCCGACAGAACCACATACCCCTCTTTTAGGACTGACTAGGGTACCCTAAAATTCCAGCCTCATCCCAGAGCTCTTGTGTAGCCCAGGCTAACCTTAAACTCATTATGTAGCGGAGGATAACTTCCTCAGTGCTGGGATTTGCAGGTATGTCCCATCGTGCAGCATAATTTTGGAGAGTTCAATCCAGGGCTTCACGAAAGCTATGTGAGTCGGCTGAGCCACATCCCAGCCCAATTCCCAGTTTCCAGCGTAATCTCATTTGGCAAGCTTTGCTCACAGTCAAGACTTCCAGGACCTCTGCTCTCCGTGTGCTGTCTACAGGAGACCCTGTCATAGCTGTAGGCTCCCAGGGTGCCACTGCTCTGATCAGCTGCTTTACCATAAAGATGAGTGGACCTGATGCCAGGTTCTTTTTTTCTTTTTCTTTTTCTTTCTTTGTTTGTTTGTTTTTCCAAGCAGGGTTTCTCTTTGAAGCTAGCTCTGGCTGTCCTGAAACTTGCTCTGTAGACCAGGCTGCCCTCAAACTCACAGTTCTCCTGCCTCTGCCTCCTGAGTGCTGGGATTAAAGCCACCACTGTCCAGCTTCTGACTCCAGGTTCAAATCTATGCTTTGTCATTTACACGCTAAGCCTCTGCAGGCAAGCCCCCATTTCTTTGGCCTCTCTTATGGATCAAAGGCAGTGTCTGGCTCTGAGTGGTCGTGAGTGTGCCAGGCTGTGTGGTCCTGGGGTGGGGATGGGGATGTTATTCTTGTCAGTCTGTCCTGTCAGAGCATGAGGTTTTCCTCCAGGTTACAGGACTGATGGTCACCAGCCATGAGGCTGGTGTGTGGGGACTTTTGCTAAATTGTGACAACTCAGGAGAGGCGTGCCTAGTGTCCTGGTTTCACTTCCTCTCCTGAAATCCATTCTCTACCATGAAATGTGATATGGGTCAAAGGGCACAGAGTATAAACCTCAGCTGGGCATCTGGGCCCAGTGGAAGCTTCAGATACGTTTCCGTCTATGGTATGCTTGCTCACAAAGGAGAACAGGCTGCTCTGCGTATGTGCTTGCAGTGGTGCTCAAAGGAAGGGGTGTGTGTGTGTGTGTGTGTGTGTGTGTGTGTGTGTGTGTAGCTGCTGTGGTTGTCAACTCAGAGTGAAGAACCCACATTTCCTGTTAAGAGTCAGAGAAATTTTCACAGCAGCCTGGCTCTCCCTGTGCCATGCAGGAGGTGGTGGCAGGCAGGACAGTTTCCCCTGAGCAGGTTCAGGACTCCAGGTTCTTGCCTCACACTCCTGACAAGGCACTGCAGAGAACTAACCTGGCCATGGTTCCCTGGGGCTCAGTTTCCACGTCTGTAAAAGCAGGAGGGCTGAGTGGGTCAGATGACCTCTGACTACCCCGTTCCTTGGAGACTCAGGTTTGGATGCAGAACCTTGCCTGGGGACGGAGACAGGCATGTTGCCTCCCCAACCATCCTTGGAAACACCTAGACCCTGCTGCCTAGCGGTCTGAGGAAGAGACAAAGAGGGGGTTTTCAGATGGGAGGCCTCCCTGGCAGGCAGGCTCCTACCCTCGGCAGCAACTTCCTCTCCACTCCATCCAGATCTAGGTTCCCATCCTCAACCGGAAGAGAAACAGAAACCATTAGCGCAATAGGAAAAAGCTAGAGCCCAACCCTGACTCCCCTGTCTCTGCAGGGAGGGAGAGGAAGTGGGAGACGGCCCATTTCAGAAAGTTGGCCCTTTCATTTTACCTATGAGAAAGTCATGTCCAGAGACAGGCAGTGACTCGGATAAGGACACCCAGCGAGATAGCACCAACCCTTCAGAGAAAACACCTTTACCCAATCCCAGGTCCACTGAGGACAAAACACAGGGATGGGAGGTGACATTGCAGCAGGGGACTTAGGGGGCACGCAAGGAAGCACTTTCCCTTGGGATTGGTAAACTTGGGCCCAGGAGCAAAGGAGTGCTCACCTCCTGCCAGCCCCACCTGTAGAGCAGGGCCTTGGAGGAAAACAATGGCTCTCTGTGGTTAGGAAGCCCTGCTGAGACTGGCCAGCAGTCACACCTGCAGGGACAGTTACAGGAGCCTGAGGCAGGAGGAAGGCCCCCATGGACAAGCTGTGTGTGTGCTCAGAATCACTGTACCCTGCCACAGATGGGGGAGAGAGAATCCCATTGGGCAGATGAAAGTGAAAGGCAGAGAGTGTGAGCAACTTTCCCAAGGTCACACAATCTCTCCACTCATTTCCCAAAACATGGACCACAAGGGGGGTTTTAAAACATAGCCCATGGCCAGGCAATGGTGGTGCACGCCTTTAATCCCAGCACTTGGGAAACAGAGGCAGGTGGATTTCTGAGTTCGAGGCCAGCCTGGTCTACAGAGTGAGTTCCAGGACAGCCAGGGCTACACAGAGAAACCCTGTCTCGAAACAAACAAACAAACAAAAACCATAGCCCATAGCAGCCCTCACAACCCTAGCACTAGGAAGCAGGGCCAGGCAGATCTCTGTTGAGTTCCAGGCTAGCCTGGTCTACCAGATTTCAAGCCAGCCAGAGCTACATAGTTTGACCTTGTTTCAAATTGAAACAAATGTGGACCACGAAACAAGTGTGGTGGATCATACCTGGAACCCTAGGCTTAGAGAAGTAGAGGCAGGAGGATCAGAGATTCAAGGGCATCCTCAACCACATAGTGAATTCAAGGCTAGCCTTGGCAACATGAGACTCTGTTTAAAAAAAAATTCACAAAGCAAGTTTGTGGGTGAACCATATCCATACATTAATCCAAACGTTGGATCAGAAAAACAAAATCAGCTCATCACGATGGTTTTACAGATGGGGTTACAGGCTAAGGTTTTTTAAAAAGTGTACACTTGTGTGTGCACAAGCACTTATGTGTGTGAGTTAGAGGACAACTTGTGGGGAGTTTGGTTCTCTCTTTCCACCTTGTGGGTCTCAAGATCAAACTCTGGTTGTCAGGCTTTGCAGCAAGGACCCTCCCCAGTAAGCTCTCTTGCCTATCCAAATTTTGTTTTGGGGACAAAAGATCTCATGTAGCTGAGGCTGGCCTTGAACTCCTGATTCTTCTACTTCTCAGAGTGTGGAGAGTTCATGTGCCACCCTGGATGATCCTTTATCATTTTTATTTCTTATTATCATTATTTTTTTATTTATTTATTTCTTCTTCTTCTTCTTCTTCTTCTTCTTCTTCTTCTTCTTCTTCTTCTTCTTCTCCTTCTCCTTCTCCTTCTCCTTCTCCTTCTCCTTCTCCTTCTTCTTTTTCTTCTTCATCATCATCATTTTAAAGAGTTTCATTGCATAGCCCAAGCTGGTTTTTGAACTTCCCACCTAGCCTAGTGAGGGCTCAGGTGCTGAGGCTATAGGAATCACAGAAATGTACTCTGGGTCCCACTTAGGCTATCTCAAAGGGCTTGCTGTAAGGGAAAGTATTGAATGGATAATAATTTAGGGAGAAAAACATCTGGAAAATGATAAACAAGTGGCTGAGGCACCACAGTGGCACTTAGAACCCATCAGGACAGAGGTGGCTCATACAATCCTGCCTGGATCCTGTGTTTGCCATGTACAGTGGCTCTTAGACATGGTCACCTATATGTCTCATGGTAGGTCATCCTTGGCAATGGAAGCCCAGGGCTTACAGTAAGAGCAAGACCTAGTTGCTGGCCTGAGGTGGGCAGAGGGGGAAAGGGTAAGGTCGTGGGGTTGAAAGTATGAGTACCTGGACTTGCTTCTGAGAAAGGGTAGGGCTCCTAGCCTGCCCTGTGTGGGTGTCCCTTCCTCTCTCAGTTTGAGCTCCTCATTTAGGGTCCCAGTTCCTAGTCTTCTCAGGCTTAGTTTCAACTTTGCTCACTGTCTGTAACACCAACAGCAAGATTTAGACACTGGGCCTCCCACACCAGTCTCGAAGACTGGTCAGAAATCCAGTTGCATGGAGCTAACGTTGAAACTGGCAGCCAGCCACTTCTGGGCCCCAGGGACTTAGAGAAGACTCAGGGTTCAACCAGAGCCTGACCTTCTGAGCCTGCAGTCTTGGGTCACCCCCGGAGGGGCAGGCCACTGGAGATATCAGACACACTCATTCCAAGACCAGACACAAGAGGAGCCTCCAGGGAAGTGTCTTGTCTGTCAGGAAGAAGCCTCAGGATGCAGCTCTCTCTTCCTTTTTGTGATAACACACATGGGAGGCAGTGACAAAAGGCTCTCTGAGCATTTGAGCTAGCCTGATCTACATATTGTGTTGCAGGCCATCTAGGGCTGCATAATGAGACCCTGCCTAAAGAAAAAGAAAAGAGAAATTCCCTGGAAACTTCTGGCTCTGAGTTTTTTTCCAAGTAGAATTTTACCTAATCTTTAAAATAACACTAGTACAGCCTATGACTCCATTAAACAGACAGTAAACTGTGTCTCAAAGGAAGTGATCATCTGGGTTTTTCCTTCCTTCCTTCCTTCCTTCCTTCCTTCCTCCCTCCCTTCCTTCCTTTTGGAGACAACGTCTCATATAGCCTAGGCTAGCCTCAAACTTGTTTTGTAGCCAAGGATGGACTTTCTAAGCCTCCTGCCTCAGTCTCCTGAGTATTGGAATTACATACCTGGACCACCACATCCAGCTCCAATCTAAACTTGATTGACAGTTTAAAAACAAGCACAGAGCCCCTGGAGGAGAAGCCAGTCTCCTAGTGTTCTTGGCTGAAGGCACTCGGTGTCAGTGAGCTAACGATCCTCATGGTCTCCGATCAAAGTCACTGTTTCCCCAGTGACTACATCACTTAGCCCATGCCGACAGGAACATTCATCTTTGCTCCCTGTTCCTAGCGGAGGAGACTGAGACTAACAAAGATGCCTCCACCAAAAACTATGACCCTCTCTCACCCCCTTTTTTGGTAGCAGGATGGGCAGTAGAGGGAGGATCCAGGACCCAGAGAGGCCCAGGTGGCTACAGGATGAAGCAGCCCATCTGGAAATTTCCCAGGTATCCTCCTTTCCAACCTCACATCCCTCTTCCAAACATAGTGACTCGTGTCTTTAATCCCAGTACTCCGAGATTCAGGAAGAAATAGCAGGATTGCCATGAGTTTGAGGCCAGCCTCTGCTGCAGAGTGAGTTCTAAGCAAGCTATGGCACAAAGATCAGGGTGGGGATTGTTCTCTCCCCCACAGTGCTAAAGTATCAACGTCTTTTCTGGCCAGCATTCCCCGTTTCCTTTAACTCTTCCTCTTAGGACATTGTTTCACGGTGACTGTGCATGTGTATGAAGAAAAACATGTGAGGGCTCCAGGCTGTTTGAAGTGAAGCTAAACAATACGGGTGCTTACGGGAAGGGAAGGCTCACACTGGACCGTTAGCAGCAGGCAGTTGGAGAGCTGTGGATTGCTCACTGGACAGTGATGGATGTCTCAGAGCTGAACCACACTCCACTAACGTAAGGGACCGGATCAGCTCTGAGGACTAGAAAATGGCCTTTAAGAAAATCAGGGGAGCTGGAGAGATGGCTCAGTGGTTAAGAGCACTGGCTGCTCTTCCAGAGGTCCTGAGTTCAATTCCCAGCAACTACTTGATGGCTCGAAACCACCTGTAATGGGATCTGATGCCTTTTTCTGGTGTATCCAAAGAGCGTGGCAGTGTACTCGCATACATACAATAAATAAATAAATAAATCTTTAAAGAAAGAAAGAAAAGCAAAGAAAAAGAAAAGAAAACCAGGACCTGAGTGGAAACACCTTAGAGCTCAACAATGCTTCCCAGTCCTGCAAAGCACACGAGTTCAGTTCCCAGCATCCCTGCCAGGTGGCTCACAGATGCCTGTCAACCCCAGTTCCAGGGAATGCTACTTCTGGCCCCCAAAACCACAGGCAGACACATACATGTAATTTAAAAAAAAATCTTAAGACAATTTTTTTTAAATAGGGAAAAGGGGACGGGTTGCTGGAGAGATGACGCAGTGGCTAAGAAACTGGCTAGTCTTCCAGAGGATCCAGGTTATATTCCCAGGATTCACATGGTGGCTCACACCTGTCCATAACTCTAGCTCCAATAACCCAATACCCTCTTCTGACATCTGTGGACACCAGGCATGCATACTGCACAGACATACATAGAAGCAGCATGCCCATATACACAGAATAAAAATAATTTTAAAAAACAAACAAGCTGAGCGTGGTAACACATACCTGAATTCCAACACTCAGGAGGCAGCTGGGACTATGTAGAAAAATTTTAAATAAAATGTAGTCATCAAACAATTATTAGTAGGGACTTTATTTTTTGTGGGAATTCTAGGGTTCAAACTCAGGACCTTATACATGGTAAGTTCTCTGCCACTGAGTTATATAATCCAAACAAGTTGGGGTTTTTTTAGATGTATTTATTTATTTTATTTAAGGACACTGTCACTCTCTTCAGACACAGTAGAAGAGGGCATCAGATCCCATTACAGATGGTTGTGAGCTACCATGTGGTTGCTGGGAATTGAACTCAGGACCTCTGGAAGTCTCTGAAAGCTTTTCACCACTGAGCCATCTCTCCAGCCCCAAGTTGTTGTTTTTGAGGCAGGGTTTCTTGGTGTAGTCTTGGTTGTCCTGCAACTTGCTCTGTAGACCAGGCTGGCCTCAAACTCAGAGATCAACTTGCCTCTGCCTCCCAAACTTTGGAATTATAGGTGTTTACCACCACTCCTGGGTTTGAGGCAGGTTCGTATATATCCCAAACTGGCCTCAAACTCACTATAAAGCTGAGAATTACTTTGAATTCCTAATCCTTTTTCCTTCACTTCCCAAGTGCTGAGATTCCAGGTTTGGGCCACCATGACTGACTTCTACTGTGTTTTTATGAATTTATTCTATGGAAGTCAGAAGACAACTTGAGGTATCCCATTCTCTCTACCATGTGGGTCCTTGGGAGCAAACTCAGGTTGCAGGCTTAGTGGCAAGTGTCTTTACCCGCTGAGCCATTTTGCCAGCCCCATACATTATTTCATATATAAGTATATCGAATGCAGTGTCTGATTGGATTTCTACGCAAATAAATACCCAGCAAGTAGGACGTCTCAGGAAATGGGGCCCATGTCCCAAGCCTAGGTTTTTGCTGTGGTTATACCGTTTGGCACCAAGCCAGGTCTTTCCCATAACCAGAGGCTTTGAGTTGCTCACGTACTGAAGTTGACCGTCAGGATAGTTACCATTCCAAGTTGCTCGTACTCTCTGCACTGGCTCACGGACCTAGGATAGTACCTGCCACACTACAGAGGACCAGCCTCCAGCCCATCTCTAGGCCTCTTTCCCCCAGGCCCTCAGCTGCCTGCATCCTGGGAATCCCCACCCACCACTTCCCCTCTTGACTCATCTCAAGTCACATGAGGAACACATTTGTGAGGCCCTGACTCAGCCAGTGCTAACAGACTAACGAGCCTCCCTGCTCTCCTAGCTGGTGTCAAGCAACAGAGGTGGCATTTTCAGAGCACAGAGGACAGCTGGAGCCTGGAGGGAAGGCTCTTACCCATCTGGCTTCTCCTAAGTTGGCTAGCTACTTTTGCCTCTTGCCAGACCCTCCAGACCACAGGGACCCATGCTCCTCTTTGGCCAAGCTCTGTCCTCCAGAACTTGTCCCTTCTGCTTTCCTACCCAAACCTGCCCGCTATGTCCTCTGCGGCACAGAGAGCAGGAAGGCCTACGTTTAAGTTTGGGCTCTGATTTGCTGGGCGAGTCCTCTGCCATCCCTCGGTGACCTCATTTGTCCCGTAGACGTGTCAATCTACCTTTCGCTGATGTGAAGAGGGCCAAAATAGTTCAACCACAATGAGGAATCATCTCACACCAGATAGAATGGCTGTCACCAAACTGCACACATAACAAATGAGATGTCAGAAAGGGGAACTCTCATCCACTGTTGGCGGAAATGGAAATTAGTGTAGTCGCTATGGAAAACAGTATGGAAGTTCCGCAAGAACTAAAATTAGAGTTATCATATGATCCAGCTCTCTCACTACTAGCTACGTATCCAGAGGAAAGGGAAGGGAGGGGGTGCACTGAGGAGGAGGCAGCTGTATTTCCATGATGACTGTGTTATTTGCAGGATCCAAGGTACAGAATTAACCAGATGTCCCTGGGTAAACAGATACAATGAAATCGAACACATACACACAATCTGACCATTTAAAAAAAAAAAATCAATGAAATTCTGTATTCTGTGGCTCCATGGATAGAATCAGAGGCTGTGAGGTCTGGGTGGATGGTTCTGTGGCTAAAGGGCTTGCTATGCACACGCCAGTAACCTATCGGGAGAGAAGTCACTTGCAGTGGCATATCCCAGTGTCAGTAGGTGAAGACAAGATCTCCAGGGATTGGTGGCCATCTAAGCTAGCCAATCAGTAAGCTTCGGGGTCAGTTTAAGACCCGGTCTCAAAAGGTAATGTGAAGAATGACAGACAGGACCAAAAGCGAGCCTCTGGCTTACATAAATGCATGCATGGGCAAGCATGCAGGACACACCTCAGGACATCAACAATAACAGATCAAAGGTATATGCCACCACGCCAGGATCCAGCTTAATCATGACAAAACCTCAACTCAAAAGAGGTTTGTTACTAATAGGAGAGAGCGGCTGTCATTTTTGTAACCCTAGCGCTTCTGAGGTGGACACGTAAGGATCAGGGCTTTAAATTCATCTTAAGCTAGAGTTAAAGGTCAGGCTGAGTTTTTTAAAAAGCCTAAGGGAACTAAACAAGAGGAGTGGGTGATATCATGTCAAGTGAAATAAGTCAAGTATGGAAAGACAATAATCGCTGGGCAGTGGTGGTGCACACCTTTAATCCCAGCACTTAGAGGCAGGCAGATTTCTGAGTTCGAGGCCAGCCTGGTCTACAGAGTGAGTTCCAGGACAGCCAGGGCTACACAGAGAAACCCTGTCTCGGGGAAAAAACAAAACAAAACAAGACAAGACAAGACAAGACAATAATCACCTGTCTCATATCTAAAGCGGAAACAGTTCATCTTAGAACCATAGAAAAAGCTAAGTGGGTAAAGGTATCTACCACCAGGCCCGATGACAAAAGTCATCCCTGGGACCACATGGAAGAAGGTAAGGATTCTCAGAAACTGCCCTCGAAGCTCCACATGTGCCCAGGGCACATGTGCCCACCCACCCGTCCACACAAACACATAAAATGTCGTTTTAAAATCGATATTTTCAGATAGGGTCTCTCTATGTAGCCCTGGATAGCCCAGAACTCTGTAGGCAGACCAAGTTGACCTTGAACTCATAGAGATCCACCCGTTGCTGCCTCCCGAGTGCTGGGATTTAAATATGCACACTATCATGTCTGGCTCTAATTTTTTTTTAATTTGATCTCATGCTGGAGAGATGGACCAACGGTTAAAATCAAGAATTGTTCTTTCAGAAAAGCCAAGTTCAGTTCCCAGAACTTACATGGGATGTGTCACTGCTGGTGACTCCAGCTCCAGGGGATCGGATACCTCTGACCTGTACCTGGACACAGACACACCATAATTAAAAGTAATAAAAATAGCGGGCGGTGGTGGCGGCGCACGCCTTTGATCCCAGCAATTGGGAGGCAGAGGTAGGCAGATCGCTGTGAGTTTGAGGCCAGCCTGGTCTACAGAGCGAGTTACAGAATAACCAGGGTTACACCAAAAGACCCTGTCTGAAAACAAACAAAACAGTAATAAAAATAAAAATTTAAAAAGTTGATTTCAAGCCTGGATGATGGTGAGACACGCCTTTAGTCCTAGCTCTTGGGAGGCAGAGGCAGGCAGATCTCTGAATTCAAAGCTAGTTCCAGGACAGGCAGGACTACTCAGAAAAACCCTGTCTCAAAAAAACCCCACTTGACTTCATAGAGGCTGGAGAGATGGCCCGGGGCACACAGCACTCTTCCAGAGGACCTGAGTTTGAGTCTCAGTGCCCATGTTGGACAACCCACAGCTGTTTTAAGCTCTAGTTTCAGGTGCCCTTCCAGGCTCTGTAGGCATCCATCCACATAGACATAAACACAATCACACACACACACACACACACCAAACCAATTGATAAGATTATCAGAGCTGGGAAGAGGGAGGTCAGAGATGATAGTCAGACATACAAAAGTGCTGAGAGGTTCTGGTGTTCTGTAGCATAGTGAGAGGACTCAAATGGATACAGGCAAAACACTCATACACATAAAGTAAATTTTAAAAAAGAAAAGAGTTAATTATTGATCTGATCATTGTATATTTTATATGTATGTATGTGTGTATGTATGTATATGTTTGTATATGTATGTATGTATGTGTATATGTAGATATGTATGTGTATGTATGTATGTGTATATGCATATATGCATATGTATGTGTATGTATGTATATGTAGGTATATGTATGTATATGTGTGTATGTATGTATATGTGTGTATATGTATATGTATGTATGTATGTATGTGTATGTATGTATATGTTTGTATATGTATGTATGTGCATGTATGTATGTGTATATGTATATATGCGTATGTATGTATATGTATGTATATGTGTGTATATGTGTGTATATGTATGTATATGTGTGTATGTATGTATATGTGTATATGTATATGTATGTGTATGTATGTGTATGTATGTGTATGTATGTGTATGTATGTATATGTGCGTATATGTTTGTATATGTATGTGTATATGTATATATGTGTGTGTATGTATGTATGTGTATATGTATATATGTGTATGTATGT